>CM035227.1:4201373-4801373 GCA_020226215.1 Sindora glabra
ATATAGTTGGAATAATACTTACAATTTTATAAGTATTAAAACACATAGATGTGAGAAAAAAACTAATTTATATTAACACGTATAATAAGGATAACATTTACAAAAGTTTAGAAAATACATTGCTATTAGTATATGCATAACACTCTAAAAAGGAGTACTCCATGTCAAATAAACCAAATTACCTCATAAACTATTCCTTCGATGCCCCTTTACTAAGTGGGGAAAGGATTTAATACATATATCAGTTCATCTCATTAGAGCCACAATTAGTATTCACAATAGAAATAATACACACAAGTGTAAGTATTAAAAAATATTTAGTAAATGGCTATTCTTCTCTTTTTCTAAAAAATTTTCACCATAAAAAATCATATATGTATCGATATATTTAAACAATCATTATATAATAAATTCTTAATAATATTTCCCATAAAATATTATTTATTCTAATTATTAAACTAGATGGCTACAGTTAGATTTAAGTTTTCTTATAGGTTTGGTTAAGATACCAACTTAGCCATAAGCATTCTAATAAAAAATATAATGTATGAGTGTCTCAAGATTAAAAGTAATTTGAATAACAAGTGTATGATATCATTTCAAAACATATTTTATCAACCTAAAAGTTCTATTAGGCCATAAAGTGGTAATAATGAGTAAACCCCATTTTTTACCACTTAAACTCATTCAAACTTCAATCGAAAATACTTCTAAGACTCATAACATCTTATTAACTCATTACAAATTATCAAAAGTCAATTATCTTATAAAATTATAGTTTTTTGATACTATTCACATAGAGGTGAAAGCATACTTTCAAAACAGGGTCAGCATGGAGTGTTATGTAAATGAAGGACCTTTTTAATATTTAAATCACTTTTATAAATTACCAAATTTTGATATGGCATCTCTGTCATATAGAACATGAATTACATCTTAAAAATTTCATAATTTAGGTGGTCAAATAATTTTATTTCCATGGAGATATAAAATTAGGACTGTAGTAGAGCATTTCAAATAGAAACTTTTATTGAATAACTAAATAAACTTCAAATACTACTAAATTTGGCCATGAGTTTCCTAATATATAAAAGAATAAAGACACTAATTTTCATAATTTTTCTTAACCCAAATACCTAAAAAATAGAACGAAAACTACCAACATTTTACTTTTGACTCTATTTTTCCTAAACTTATGAATATTTACTTTTCACCTTTGTAAAATTTTCTAAAAAATTACAAATTTTTTCTCACATATTCTAACATATTTATGATATTAAAATATCAAAATTTAGAATTTAAACAAGTTCTAATCATGATTCGCAAAGGTAAACAGAAACAAATCCTGAAACCTTCCTGACATAAGTTTTTCTTAAGAAAATTCTCAAAAAAGGAGGTAATTGACACTCACCTTTTCATTATTATTGAAGATTTGAATTCCTTTAATTTTTCTCTTTCTCTCATGGCTTAAAGGGTGGCCAAAGGGAGCAGAATTCTTTGTCTCCCAAGTGGCCTATATATATATATATATATATCCTAAAAAAAAATTCAATTTTTTATTATTGTACATTAATTTTTTATTTTTAAATTAAAATGCACATGAAAATAATTCACATAGTGCACGGTTTTCTAGCTAAAAAATATGAGATTTTATCATATTTTTATAAATAAAATAATTGTAGAGACTTCCTCTAGTTTTTCCTTTTTTTTCACTTATATCCTCATCTTTTTTTAGAAATGTAGGTCCATGTTTTTTGGTCTTAAGAACTAGATTTAGACCTTCAAAAATTAGGCTGAACCAACCCAATAACATTCCAAGTCGGCTAAGTTAAATTATATTAATTTTAAGCCTATTTTCTCAATTTTCAACCTACCCAAATCTAAAATTATATTAGACCTTTCTAAAATTTTTGTAAATTTATTTTTAGGTTTTTAAATATATTTTAATCCATATTAATACCCAATAAAATTTTCATATAAATTCTAGTTAGATATATGTCTTATTTTTTTTATTTACTCGAATTTCACCCAATTATGTTATCATGTTTCTAATTAAAAGAATTTCCTATTTGAATTTTAATAAATTTATTATATAGTTTTTTAATTGAATTTTTATCTATTTTGATGTATAATAAAATTATTATAAAATTCTAGTTGGACTCACATTGAAATTATTTCTATAATTCTTCTAAATTTTATCCAATTTCTCCATCAAATTTTTTAATTCAGGTGTTTTTTAATAAAATATTTATTTAAAATTTCTACTTCACTTAAAATATTTTCTAAATAAGACTCTTATAGGAAAAAATTATGAAAGGGTGATGAACCTATGATACTTATAACAAGCTTGTGAGAAATTCAAATAAGAAATGGATCCATATATGCTAGATTTAAAGAAATATTCTTTGAGTATAACAATATATCAATTGTTTTCCTTTTCCATATGGCACAAAATAATAGTGGTTGATTATGATAATACTATTGGGTATAATGAAGCAACGAATGTGTTTATGTATATCATTTTCTATATTGATAGAAAATAAATCTATAAAAAGCTAAGGAAACATATTTACATTTATTTGGAAAGGTAAGAAAAGATCTAATGTAAGATTTGTATAGGAAAAATGCTCTAGGAACTATAGAATTTGATTGGAAAATATTTGAAATGAATAGTTAGCACCAACTTTCAATGCACTTGACCTTAATGTTATTTAGATAATACAATTAAAGATTTAGAAAGTTTTTTTAGATAAATTTAAGGGTATTTACCTCATCGGTAATTTATGTTTACTTAATTATAACTAAGATATGGAAGTTAAGTCAAACATACATAATAATATTAATTAAAAATTTTTTTACTTTGCAAAGGATTAACATGGATAGATGCATTTACCCCCTTTCAAATTTATCTTTCACTCTAGAAACTAAAGTGTGTAAAGTAACAAAAACAATGATTCAAAATTTATTAACTAAAAAATAATTTAAAATATGATAAATAATAAGTTATTTAAATAATATTTATTAAATTTATAATTATTTATTTTCTTAATTTTTTATTAACATTAAAAAATAATTTAAAATTTAATAAATAATAAGTCATTTAAATAATATTTATTAAATTTATAATTATATATTTTCTTAATTTTTTTCATTAACATTTATGATGATGTACTTTATTATTCATAAAGTACATTTCATACTTTAACCAAATCCAACTTGAAGAACAATATGCAAAAAGATAAAAAAAAAAGTTACATACTATATATTTTTCATTAGATAAAGTAATCAATATTCTTAATAATTAATTATGATTTCAATGATTAATAGTGTTTATTTTAATTGGAGTTTTAATCTCCACTTTCTTATCTCACTAATAACAAAAATAACTCTAGTTACCGTTTATAGTAATTTAATAATAAAAAGTATTTTTTTATATGTTATCTATACAAAAATAGATTATATATAATCAATTATCAAGTAGCATTACCAAATATAAAATGATCTTACATTTCAATATTTATAATTATATGAATAAAATATAAATTAACCCTAATTTAGAAATGGTTGGATTTTATTTTTTCTAACTTTGGAAATTTGGAATTAATAATTAAACTATAAATAACTTGAAAATAACATTTACCACCCATTTTACCAACAAACTCCATCCATTATGGCAACCTACAGTGAGATAATTTTTTTTGTGGGAAAAAGAATTAATAAATTTATAGATCATAACTTTTTTTAAGATTTAGTAATAATTAACTTTCTTAAAATATAATAGTAACTTCCTTAATAATTACAAGCAATATAAGGTAATAATATTATTGAATAGGGTAAGTAACTAATAATATTTTTAAAATGGTCTTTAGTTCAGAGAATCATAGGAGGAACCAAACGAAAAAAATTACAATTTTGCTTTATATTTTAATTTAGTCTTATATATAAATTGAATTATTTATTTTATGACTATATTATTATATAATCCAACTTAAATATGCTCATAAAAGTTATTTAGTAAATTAACTAATTCACAAAATTTTATTACGTCATCACTCTTCTAGCACTAAACCCAAATCTCTTTTAAATAACATTTTTTCCATGTGCTAATTTTATTTCTCTTCATTTGGTTAGTTTTGAATTATGATATACTTGAAGGGCAAGTAAATCCTATATTATCTAAATAGCTTAGCCAATTTTTAAAATTAATAGGCTTTAGCTTATTTTATTTAATCCATTAGTTATTATCCTTTCTAAATAACATTTATCCAATAGTTAGCTAAAAAGTAAAAAAGATAAATATTTTTTATATTATTTTCAAACATGTGCTTCATGATAAATATTGAAATATTGAAATTTCTTTTCAATGGTTGATTTAGGTGCCACTTTTGCTTTAAGAAACAATTTTGAATTGACTTATTACTATTCAAAAATTTATCTTGTAACAAAATTTTAAATCTACCAATGTAATATAGGTTTGAGAAGTTTATTATAAAGGGTTTCACCTATAAACAAAGCTGGATTTCTAGTGAATTTTTCATTATTCACTATTATAAATGCTCATCAAACTCATTTAATACTTCATCAAGTCATTTTTAGTCATTAAATGAACCTTTCTAACACTTTACACTAGTAGCCATTAAAATTAGTCAATTCATCACAATCATCATATTCTTACAAATTTACTAAAAACTTAACATATAGATAAATAATAATTTTTTTTCTATAAATTCATAAGTTTTAGTTAGAGTATTCACTCACCTTATGCGGAATAGACCATTAAGAAGTTAGATTGATGGCTTCATAACCTTAATTATATCAAAACCTAAGTTTTTTTTTCCCTAAATTAAGGTTTCAATCCGAATAAATATAAAAAATCACCAAATTTTTTGAATCAAGAAAAAGATGATGAAATATCTTAATGATATAAGTATTTTTACCTTGACTGAACAAAGAAACTAAAAATAAATCTTGATTTGCTCCACCAAATTTGATAAAAGGAAGAAAGAGTTGTGGAGGAATTGTGAAATTTGTAAAAATAAAAAGGAAAAAAGAAGGAAGGTTGATTTCTACCCAATAATGGCTTGGGATGTTTTTGAAAATTTTATCATAAATTTCTTTCACACTCGCATACTCATATGTAACAATTCAAAACTTTACATTCTATGATTCTAACAAATTTTTATTATCTCATTCTTATGAAATTCATACTCTTATATTCTTTAAATTATCAACCACATCTTACACATAAAATTCCTAATTCATCCAAATTTACTAATTATCTTAATTATTTTTTCATAAAATAAATTCTAATTTACTATAAATTAAGGAGAGTGTAACAACTTATGATAATACAGAGGTGTGATGTGAGAAGTGAGTGTGTTGAGACGCAAAAATAAAATTTAATTGTATAAAGGAATCGATAAGTAAATATGACTAGTACCATGTGACATACATATAAATAATATGTGTTACTAGATAGAGATAAAGAGGTGTGAGTATGTGAACTTTATCATTAATTTAGTGTAGAAATTAAAAGACTAAACAATAGATGACTATGGTTGTTATATTTTAGGGATTCTATGTCAAGATTATTGTGCCATTAAGAAGAATTGCCTATATATACAATCTCTCCAAAATGACATGAATTATCTTAAAGAAAGTGACACTGCACATCAATTATTTCGTATGCGTAAATTATTATTTTATTTATAATTCTATGCTTATTTTATGTATATTTCATATGATATTATTAGAAATGTCTATTGAAAATTTTTCTTTACTATTATATCTCATATAATTTTTAAATGATTATTTTTTCAATATTTTTTTATCACAAAACAACACTTTTTATTAAAAATCATTTTAAAAGTTTAACTTAATCCATCCTAAATTATAAAATTACTTTCTTAATAATTAAAATGATACTAGAATAATTAGCGGAACTAAGAGAAAATCTTAAAAAATAAATGGACAGCTAGTTGGGTGGAAATTTTTTTACCAATATCTAATCAAAGTTTCACTGGTGTTGATTAATAGGCTATTGATGATGAGGGTTAGGGTTGATCAATTAGGAATGAGATTCTCATTAGATGGAATTGAGCTTAGATATAGAGGTGTAAAACAGGTCACAAGCTCACAGACTTTTCGGATAACTTGTGGCGTGGACTTGTGGGTTTGTTGCAATTCGATTTCCCTTCTTCTTGGCTTATTTTTATTGTTAGCTAATGTAGGCTTGATTGCAAGCTTTTTTATTTTTGTATTTTTAATAATCTTTTAAGTATTTAGGAATTTTTTTAATTTAATCCAATTCTTAATCTAATGTATAATAGTCTAATATAATTTTTTTTAGACTTATTTGACAAACTAATGATACAAAATAAAAAAAATCTACTTAAACAATTATGATTTATGAAATAAAAATAGATTTTTTTAATTTAAATTAGTCTAATATTTTGTTAAACATGCTTTCCTCAATATTCAAAATTCAATTTTTTATTTTTGAATGTATATTTTTAATAGTTTAATTATTTTTAATTATTAAAAAAAAGATGCAAACTATTCATGGGCCATTGCGATTCCATTTAAAAATGTCCATTTTAAATATAGATTTATACGGACAAATTCACATGAGCCTGCCTCACATAGCCCGCGTGCCTCACTTTACATCCTTAGATCATTGTGTTAGGTGTAGGATAGTAAGACACACAAGGCGGGGAACTAGCGATGCTCTTACTTGGTGGAGAGGGGGGAAATGAGCAAAAAAAAGTTTAATAAAAAAAGAAAGAAGAAAAATATATAAAGATATAATTTATGACTAATTTTATTTCAACATATAAAATTTTAAATTTCTATTTTTTCATATTTTTTCTTTAATTACAATGTAAATTTATCTTTGCACTTTTTTTTAATTTAAATAGGGCATAGCGAAAGAGCTGAAAAGGCAATTATGAGAGAGGATAGATGAAAGCCAAATGAAATAAAACGAGAAAAATATTAGGAGAAGGGAGCATGTGAACACGAGTGGCTGGAAATGAACCAGATAGGCTCCTATTTTTCTAGAGAAAAGAAGGACAAAAATGAAGAAAAAGGAAAATATTAATGTAAAAAAATGTGTATTTATTTTTTAATAAATTAAATTTAAGAAAATATATTTAGTCTGCCTAAATTAAGTATAAGAAATGTGGATAATTTTTTTTCTGAATCAACAAAATTTAGACTTGGTTAATAGTTAATACATATTAAATAGTCAGTGTAATGAATAGGGACTACCATGATGTCTAAAACCCGGTTAAATGGAACATACATACTACTTAAAGTTTTAACTCATAAACTTCCCATATTGTAAGCCCAGTCTTTATTCGATTGTTGATATAAATGAATCTCAAACACTACAGATAATCAAATTAAACATAATAATAAATAGTTTATTTATTATTTGATTTTTTTTTAACTTTAGTTAGTTTGTCTAATACATATAAAATAACATTGTCTTAAAAGAATTACTTTTTCTGGACACATAAAAGAATTGATTTAAATGCACCGTTATTATTTTAGGAGTCAATTAAAAAAAAACTATAACATCATTTAATAAAATTTAAAATTAAATTTTATCATAAATTAAGAAAAATGATTATTAAATATTTAGAAATAAAAAACATATTAAAATATTTAAATTAAAAACTAATTTATCATCATAATAGTTTTTAAAATAATTTACTAACTTAAACACTAAAAACAAAATAGAAATTACCAACTTATAAATTCTTTGATAAAATCACTTATTAACAATTTCCTCAAACCCCTTTTCTTTTTAATCATATACTTATAAGTTTTAAATGTTACTAATGAATACAACTTTAGAGAAAAGGAATTTTATGGGAATTATTCAAAAAGGTATTTGAGCGTTACATCCATATAATTGCAAGTCAACAATAAACTATACCACCATATATAAAGAAACAGTATGTGTAAAAAAAATTTACCTTGACTGTTGTTGAACAAGATTGGAAGTATAACCTATGCTTCGATTCAAACTTAATTTCAGTAATTTTTTAATATCACTAAAAACACCTTGCAGAACAAGGCTTCTCCAAATTATTCTTCTTCTTACTACAACTTAAAATTAAAAAAAATACAAAATTAGATTTCTTGAAAATAATAAACATTCTTTGCAAAATTAGACATACTTAATACATTCTTGGATTGAGTTGAGTTCTCTTTCACCTCAAGGTAAGTTTCTTTATTTATATCCAAATAGGTGAATTAGCCATTGATTTTTTTTTTTTTTATCCAAAGAGCAACTTCAACCCAAAATTACTTATTCTCTTTCTTCATATTTTTTCGATAACTTTCTCTTTCCATAATTTAAATTTGAATACTATGTAAGGTCAACGACAATAGACGGAGACTTTTGCTCTTTTAAAATTTAGCTTAATAAGTTATTTTCTTAAAGTACTAATTTTCTTGATCTTTAAGAAGGATTTAAATTTGATGTTGTCAAATCATTTGCAAGGCATGTACTATGCTTTCTCTTTTGCCATAAATCACATTATAATATTTTGAATTTAAGTTAGCATTAGTTAGCATTGAACTAAAGAATAGTCCATTTGTAGAAATAGTACAAGTATAACAAAATGAAAGAATAACTTAATTGAAGTTGCTTAATTCTAAATTTCAACAAGTTATATCATGATCTTTTAATATGTTTAGAAAACGGCTACATATACTTATCATATTCATTCCAAATAAGATATTTACACAAGCAAATTAATTTGAAATAATTTAAAACATACACACCTAACAAACAAAAAAAGCAAGTAGGTAGCATTATTGTTGCACCTTAAAATTATAAAATATTATTTTAATTACATAACTTATAATTTCATAAATGTATTGATAATCAGAAAAGTTGTAGAAAGATTTAGAATGGATATTAAATTATAGGAAATGAAGTTTAAATATGCAAATAAATATAAATAAGTTAATTATACGATTATGAAAAATTAGATTCGAGATAGAATGTGCGAAAGAAATTTAGGAAAAATATTTTCCAAAATGTCCTTAAAGCAAAATAAGAATGATGAAAATGCCCCTTCATGTTTAAGAGACCAAATCAATAGCATTTTATCATTTCTCTCATATTAAACATCGATTTCTTTCCTTCACACCATCATCAACTATTCCATTAGTTTCATGAGAAATCATAAAAGGATTTATTGGATCTTCTCAAGAACTTGTTAATTTCTTACCATCTAGTAAGATATATCTTCTTTAAGTTAGAAATTTATAGGTATTTTATTAGGATTTGGTTATAGAAAAAAAGAACTAAGGATTTGGGTAGTAACTTAATGATTGTGTGTGTAGTAGGACTGGACTGCCTTTATTTTGCTTGTCCACTCATCTTCTCCACTCTTTTTAACTTGAGGTAATTAGGCAATCTATTTATTTGAAATGAATTAATGAAACTTCTATGTTTTATTGTCAAATAAAATGGTAGATAATTAATTTAAGCTAGAATATTGATAGCTACTATGACGAAATGTGAAGGTAAGATGGAAAATAATGGTAAAAGTGTGCAAAATGAATGTTGTAAGATTGCATGATGAATTAGAATTGTTTAATTAGGTTTTTTGCATTTTTTTTAAATCAAGTGAGTATTCAAGTACAATATTCAAGTATTGCTTAGTGGGAAGATTTCATAATGTAGTACTCGAATATTATACTTGAATACTAAAAAGCCCTAACTTACTACTTATAAATATTCGAGTATTAAACTTGAATACTAACTCAAAGATAAGTTGTATTTAAGTACCATAATCGAATTCCCAAGCCTATGTTTACTCAATCTTCAAACACTTGGATAAGGTGAATCTAAAGGCTGTAGTGACATGCATATGTAGAAATTAATTGAATTATAAATAAAGAAAAATTGTGATTCATTAATTGATTCTATTACAGGTGATTATAATTTGATTTGTGATAAATTGTGAGTTGCTAAATTTTAATAATGAAGATGGAATGCAAAAGGAATGTAAATTAAGGAAATATGATGATATTGATGAGTTATGAAATTAAAACCATGAATTGAAATGAAACTACCAAATCCAAATTGTTTGATTGTGATTAATAAATATTTAGAGTAATAAAGTTAGAATTGAGACGGATAAAGTGGTGTAGAGGTATAAGGCGAACTAATTGTTACTAACTAAATATTGTTTGTTTTTATTATTTCCATTTATTCTAAGTATGGAGAATGTGGATTATGTTAGGTTGTAATGTACCAATTGTGATTGTTTGATATGTTTTTTTGTTGGGTTGAAATTAAAAGTATGTGTTATAATAGGATTTATAAATGAGTTCAATAAATAAATTTGTATTTACTGAAACTTTGAGTCTCATGATTTTTCTTTAAATTACTTTTAGGTGCTTAAGTCAAAGTTCAATAACCACCACCATTGGTTTAAAATTAAAGTTGCATATAAACAACCATAAATATTACATAGGAAGTAAGAATAGAGAAGAGAATTTGTGGGAAAATTTGTTGTGAATTATAGATATTCAGGATATTCGGTAACAATACCTTTTATGTAAATAATATTTTGATAATGAAATGTTATAAGAAAACTTAATTAGTCTATTGATAATTATGTGATGATACTAAAATAGAATTAAATAAGCTTATAGGTATCAATAATAGGAGCCCCACTAATTATAATCAAATGAGTCATGAGAGTTATAAGCTTTTAAGCTCTTTATTATAAATATGTCATCTTAGCAAATTATAAAAATAGCAAATTAATTTATCATCATTAAAAACTTATTTTAAGCAATATTTGAGAAAAGATTTGGGGTTCCACATTTTATATACCTTTATTGAACTAAAATGCAAATGAATAAGTAGGTGTAAAATAGTTGACTCATTGAAGAAAAAATGCACTACATTTGTAACCTCATAGGAAAAAAAAAGAGAATAAAAGAACTGACATTCAACCATTCAAAGTATAATATGAAAAATAACTATGACTAATTTCAATTTAATAATTTCTAGAGTTGTTAATATGAGTTTTGAAATTTTATAGATACAACATAATTCATCACCATGTAACCAAATGCATGTAATATATTAAATAAACATACACAATAAATAAAGAAGAAATAAAAAAAATATCTGAGTTGAACAACGCGTTACCTAAAAAAAACTTCTCAAAGAATCAAAGCGGATAGCTATCTTAGACAAAACCTTCCAATTTCAAACAAAAATGGCAAAATGGAAAACAAGAAATATGAACAGACGAAAAAATTAGTACTGTTGTCGCTAACCAAGCCTAATACACAATGCATAGTATGGCTATAGCCAATAGAGCTATTGAAAACAGACCATAGGTTGGCTCATTTATTTGTGAGTTTTATGAATTAGGATTGCTAAAATAACAACTTCTTTAAATGTGAGTCGCTTGCTTCATGTAAACTGATTAGTGGATGAACTAGATAGACCTATAATTTTTTAATTGTTAATTTCTTATTTTTATTTAAGATCAAAATTTTAATTTAAATAAAATCATGCTCTCCCACTCTCATTTTTTAATTATACGGGTTGTATTTTGAATTATTTGCAGATGATACTATTGTTTTGTGGCTTTTTCTATGATTTTTTTTTTGTATATACACATGAATTCTTTTAGGTTATGTATGGGTACTGAATATGTCATGACTTATTTGTAAAAGGATATATAATATTTTGGAATGTTTTTCAATTTTTTTACTGTTTACAAGTTTAAACATTCAAAATATTTTTAAAAAGTTTTCTAAAACAAGTTTACGTGTCAGCTCATTTATCGCAAAATTTTGGACTAAAACTTTTATTTCTACAATTTACATATTTTGCAAGCTAGCCTTAAATCAATACGGGATACATTGAGCTGACCCGTCTGACAACTCTAATCGCCGAAAATGTCAATTAACTAATAAAATATGCTCTATCCCTAGGATTACAAATAATTAAAAAAAAAAGTAATAGTATTATAACAAATATGATGCAAGCACCAACTACAACGGTACTCTAATAAATAATTTTTCTAAAAAAAGAAGCAACTTTTAACTTACAAATAATATATTTCATAAAAACTTTAATTTTGAAATTTTAAGACCCAACCTTTAATTCAAAAAATAAAGCCATTTCAAATTAAAAAGACAGAAACAACTAATCAAAAAACAATTCTTTTAATGATATCATAACAACAATATTCTACATATCAAAAACAATTATATTACCAAAATATTTACCAAATTCCATAAGAAAATCACCATTAATAAATTCAAAGGACATAAAAAATCCTAATCTTTGTACAGAAAAATTATAAAAATTAATGGAAATGGCAAACACACAACGCACACCCCTAACGGCTACATCGATTGAAATGGCAAGTAAATTGGTTTAAATAATTGTTATATCAAATCCTCAATAAGCTGCTGGGTGCGTCTAGCTTGACTCAAAAGATATATATGCAGAGTCACGGCGACGTTTAGAAATTTACAATCATGGCAACAAAGAAAGAGAACAAGCTGCTTTCCCGTGAAGAAGAAACGTAGCAAACTGGGAAAAAAAAAAAAAGCTGCAAATTTTAAGTGTCTCTTTTGCTGATTTTTTTTTTTTTTACAATCTCGTGAATATTTTTAGAAAATATTACATTTTATATTTAATTTAATTTATAAAAAAATGTCAAAATGTAATCTTTTTGAAAATATTTTTAACCCAACCGTCTTTCAAAATATCTTCATAAAAAAGTTGGATATTTCAAATTTTCAAGAGATAATCTTGATGCTAAAATAAATGATGAAATTATCCATAACATTATACCCTTGTTTTTCTCTTCTTACCTCTGTCATTGTGCTGCCCCTCCATCTTCTAAGCAGAGCTTGCTCGACAGATGACAGAATGTTAGGTATCACAATCGGATTGGAGATGTTAGCATAAAGGGGCTAACGCTGCTGCAAAAGCTCGATATTGGATTATCCGAGGGCATCACGATTGGATTGGAGGTGTTTTGCAAAAAGAGGCTAACGCTGCTGCAGAGCAGAAGCTCGATATTGGATCATCCGCTACTGTTGCTCTTCAATTGAGATTCAAAAAAGGCTAACCGAAATTGATAAAGTTAAAATGTCATTTGCTTTGAAACACATTTTTTTCCCAAGCACATCTCTTCGAGGCAGCTTCAGTTTCAAATGAAACTAGATGCAGAGTACTGGGGTTAATTATCTCGGTCACTAAGATGGTATTTTTGAAAAATATTAAGATTCTAAAAATACATAAAGGACCAAGGAATATAGAATACTTGAAAATTCAACAAAATATCCATGGAAATTTTTATTTTAAACTAAACACAGAAATGTTACATTCTGAAGAATCTGATTCTCAAGGGTCACAATCCAGAAAATATATACTTTGATAGTATTTAAGATCCTTCCGACCAAATCCCACTTGAAAGACTAAGGTGGTTTAACACTCAGAGTTGCCTTTTCGCATTCGCGTACTTGGTTCAGAACCTAGAGGCAAGACAGAACTTGCAGGGTGCCAACAGTGATGACAAACGGGGTGAATGGAAGATGGCATTTCATAGATAAAACATAAAGGTATGCAGCTAGAATACGTGTGATTTTTAATGTGTCCCCAACAAGAAAAGGAAAACAGAACAAGCCTAAAATAAGAGATGGATAGAATAATCAGTATCTCAGAGCTCCCCTGCAATTCAGCAAACTAAGTTTTCATTTGACCAGTAAATAGGGAAATGGTTGGAAACACACAGAGAACTGTATGCAGTTGCCCCCAATCTAGCATCTGCAAATTCAACACCTACAAGGGAGAAACTTACCAGAGGACCCCAATGTATAAATTAGATCCCCCAAAGACAACAGATACACAGAAACATAACATCCTAGAATAAAAAACACAGGACACCTAAGTCAATGAATTCAATGAACACAAACAAATATTCTTATTGCAGGTATATCACTCCTTAGCCTTGAATAACAAATGCATACTGCAATTCATTATACACCCATTCAAACATAAAGTCGCATACGCGTTCAGAACAGAACCACCGCACGGGGAAAGATCTACGTTTAGTTCCCAATGGGCATAACTTAAAACAACTTCAAGAACCACAACAAAGATATCAAAATTTTAGAAGCAAGTCAAATTTTGTTTAAACAATCACTAGAAAAGACATGGCATGATGATTCAAATTTTAGTCACTGTCCGCTCAACTCTACCTCACTGTTACAATATCATCAATCTTCAAAATCATCCGCACGCACTCTGTCGCTAGGGTGATTGCACTTGTGCTCACGAGCAAAGGCTGCACTACATTCTCCTCCAAGATGTTTGTAATCTGCCCCTTTCTCACATTAATTCCAGCATTTATCTCACCCTGGGCATGACGATTTCTCAGCTCAGTAACAATTGCAATGGGGTTCAAACCTGCATTCTCAGCTAAAGTATAAGGAATAACTTCGAGCGCCTCAGCAAATTCTCGAACACAGTAACCCTCCATCCCATGTAACACCTTTGCCCAGGCACCCAGTTGCCTTGACAGCTCAATCTCTGGCGCTCCGCCACCTGCAATAAAAAATCTCTTGCTGACCAAACATCTAACAACACACAAAGCATCATGCAAACTTCGCTCAGCTTCATCAATCACCAACTGGTTGGATCCGCGAACAAACACAGTTGTGGTCCTTCCCATATCCTTGATTCCAGTTATTTTCACAATCTTTCCGTCCCCAAGAGAAACCTCCTCAACAAGATCAGCATGCCCCAACTTCTCAGCACGGAAATGCTCAATATTAGCAATCGGCAAACAATTCAAAGTCTTTGTTATGAACTCAATCTCATCTCGCTCCACATCCTTAATCACCAAAATCTTAGCTTTTGCAAGGTAATGCAAAGATAAGTCAGTCACAGCATCTCTGAGAATGCTCTTCTGAATCAGTAACACATTACAACCGGTTGCCTTAATCTTCTTAATCATACCCAAAATATAATTCCTCTCCTCTTTCAATATCCTGTCCATCTGGGTGTAATCACTGACCACGATACTCTGCTCAATATCAGTTTTCGGTGGAGAAATTTGGAACTGAATCACAGCAATTTTAGCATTTTCCATCCGTGTAGGCCCTCCAGCTGCATGACTGACCTTCTTATCAAACACCAATCCCTTCACGAGCTCTGTATCATCCACAGTCCCACCCAGTTTCTTCACAATTTTGATATCTCTGAGATCAACCATATCGGGCTTCTCCGGGTCAACGACCGACAACACAGCATCAACAGCAAGCGGAGCCAGAAGCGTCGAGTACTGACTAACCACTTTGCTATTGAGCGATGTGCTAGCAGATTTAATCAGAGAGTCACGGTCAGACAGCTCAAGAGGCACGGCCATAGCAGTAAGCACATCAATGGCTTTAATTGATGCTTTATGCAGCGAATCTGAAATCACAGTGGGATGAATACCATGCGAAAGAAGCAAAAGGCATTTCTCAAGAAGCGCACCGGCGATTACAACCACCGTGGTAGTGCCATCTCCAGCGGCGGCATCTTGGGACTTGGAGAGCTCAACCAGCATTTTAGCTGCTGGCTGAAGAACATCCATTTTGTTGAGAATGGTAGCACCGTCGTTGGTGATGATGACCTCACCGGAAGCGGTGGAGATCATCTTGTCCATGCCTTTGGGACCAAGACTGGTCCTGACAGCGTTGGCAACGGCGCGTGCAGCGACGATGTTGGCATGGCGGATATCTTCCTTGCGCTTGTTGTCGACGTAGGATTCGGTTTTGGAAGATCGTGGTTGAGGAACTGCAATTGCCGCCATGGATCCTGCAGAGATCTTTGCAGGTCGAGATTAAGAATGGTTGAAAGCGTAAGTTTGAGAGGGAAGACCAGACAAATGTAGAAGAACCCTAGAGAAATGAGTGTGTCGAGGAGGGTGGTGTTTTCTAGAACGAAGTTCAGTAGGGTTCATTGGAATTTTGAAAATTGATGGTGGATGTAGATTGGGCCTGCCTCCCGTTTGGATTTGGAATGAGTATCACATTGGGCCTCTTCTACCCACATATATCTACGCATCTATTCTTTTATCTTTTGCCGGGCTCATAGGTTTATTTTAATTATAAATTAGAATAAATATAATAATTAATTTCTTATTTATAAAAATAATAATTATTATATTTTTTATATTTATAATTAATATTATTAATATTTTATTTTCAAAAGGTGCAAACAAAATAAATCACTCACGGGCAGCCTGAAATTAATTTTTAAAAAATTTGAATCGAATTTAAACTATTTAAGTTTGAATTTATGTTATTCGATTTAAATTATTTACGAGCCTAAATAATTCTAATAATAAATATGTATATATATATTTATTTATATCATATACAAATAATATAATACATAAAAAGTTCAATCTTATCAATGATTATTAATATTGCATGAAGAATTATGATACTTTATTTAAAGTAATTAATTTTATAGTATATGTTACTATTTATCAAATATAATTATTGGTATTATGTGATATTATCAAATATAATTATTAGCATTATATGATTATTATATAGATATTTTTGATAAATTTGACAGTTACAAAAAAATTTATAGTGATAAATAAAATAAAATAAAATAAAAAGATCTTGTTTTTTATTTAACTATCAATAATAAAATTTTATATGGTATAACTAACCATTCTAATAAGGTTGTAAATATTTAATTTAGTTCATTTTCATTAGAATTGTAGACTCGAATTCGAATATTTCAAGTTTCATAAAAAATTAAACTTAAGAACATACTATTTAAATAAATTTGTGTAAACTTATTTAACCTCATATTCGAGTTAAAGTTAAATTTAAGTTTGAATTATTTGAACTTAATGATATTCAATTTGGATTCAAGTTTGAGTTTGTTTATCTTAAGTAAAATTTAACTTAAACATATAAATATTTGGTTCGATTCAATTCATTTGCATCTTTACTTTTTATTAAAATTATTGTTCCTCTCTTTCACTTGAAACATACTAAAATAAATAGTAAAAAATAATATAATTAAACGGAAATCATATAATTAACACTGTAAAGATTTGATTTAACAACTAATTTCAATATATTATATTTATTTTTACATCACAAGTTAATTAGATATTTTACTTTTATCTCTTTTTTACTTAATGCCTCGTACACTATTTCTCTTCTTTTTTTTCTTCCTTTTTGGGCTTGCATTACATGTTTTTCATTTTTTTCATCTCATATAACTAAGATACTAATATCACAAAATATTATAAATATTATATAATATATTTTATTTATATTATAAAAATATTTTAAATAAATTAAAACTTTATTTTATGAATAACTTAATTATATATTTCATTTTTAATTTTTATTATCTTTCAACTCATATAATATTTATTTGCTTATTTACCACGTTGCATATTATATTTTTCCTTCTTTCATGTTCATCTTATTATTTAAATTTCAAATGCTAAACATAATATGATATATTTTAGTTTTATTATAAAAATATTATAAATAAATAAATAATTTAATATAGATGGCATTAATTTAATCAATTAATGGCATATTTTATTTTGAACAAATATATTTAAAAAATAAAATCAAAGTTATTTATTTTAATTTTGACAAGATTTTTTTAATATCAACTTTCAACTTTTATTAATTTACTAGTAACAAACTATTTCTTTTCTTTTTATTTGTTCCGTGGAATGATTTCTATTTTTTCCTTCTTCTTTCATGTTCACTTTTTTATTATTTATAATTCAAATGTTAATATTTATTACATAGTGACTTAAAAAAAAAGACATTTGAAAATTTTATTGCATTCAAATTTGATTTCTCAATTAGATACATATAAGAAAAAAATAATTTTTTGCAAAAGCAAGTATTCCTTTGTCACAACTTAATTTGAATTATGATTAGTGTAGAATTTGTTATTTAGTTTCCACTAACTTATCCTAGTTGCTTCAATCAAACTTCTAAACGTGTATTCCATTATAATATTGGAACAAGCATATTTTGTTGAAAGTAAAAATAGAATAATTCATTCACAAAAAGTATTTACATAAAAAAGGAAGCTAGACTTGCTTATTTTTTCTCTATGAAAAAGAATAAGCTAGTATAACAAACTTACAAGATACAAGTTATGTATCCTTTACCTTTTTTCTTTATATAGAGCAAGGCCTTATGAAATTGGCTAATGAAAACATCTTATGCTATTAAACCATTTTATAGAGTTCCTAGTGGCTTTAATTTTGATATAGTAATGGCGGAAACTTAGCCTGCAAATATGCAAAAGGAAATACAAAAGAGAAAGTCCTAGTTTAATGAGTAAATCATTCTAATATAATGAAGTAGAAGGCAATGATATACAGTAGGGGTGTAAACAAGTTAAGCTATTGTGAGTAGTTCGAGATTAATTCTTAAAAAATTTGATTCGAACTCAAATTTTGATGAACTTAAATTTTGATCAAATTTTAACAAGCTAAGCTTAAACAGGCTGAGTTTGAACTTTTTACTATTCAACTTAAATTATTCATAAGTTTAAATGACTTTAGTATAAAATATATTTTTATTTTTATATTTTATATAATATAAATATAAAAAATTTACTAAATCATTATAAGTTTGTTTGAGTTTATTTAAGATTGAATATAAGTTAAGTTCGAGCTTTCACTAAAGTTTAAATTTTAGACTCAACTGAAAATTTGGAATTAGAAATCTAAAGTTCGTTTAAACTTGAATAAGTTTGATTAAGTTTATATTCGACATGAGTTGAAACTTAAGACCAAGCTCATCATGAGTTCAAGCTCATCATTTCCAAGCTTGATGAGCTTGAGCTCATTTAATATTATTAAGTTTGAGCTCAAATATGCAGATACTCAGCTCGATTTGGCTTGACTCATTTGCATCCTTAATATAAAAGGTTATTCTCCTTACTCTTACAACTTATTATTATAATTTGAATAGGATATTATCAAGTTTTAAGTTTTGCATATAATATCAAAGGCTCATAAGCCATGATTACATAGTTCATCACGATAACATTATCAATTTATCAAATAACATATGGACACATATGAATAATTTCTCATACTTAAGCAATATCATAACCTCATTATGTCTCCCAGATCATATTTATCCTTTTAAAATCTTCAATTTTATCTTTCTAGGGTTTACTTTATCTCTTACAAATTAATATTAGTCAATAAGGCATAATATTTCACATTTCCCCTAATCATTTCTTAAAAGCTTTAGATCTTTCTTTCTTACTTCAATGACATTATTAAATCATTTCTTAATTAATTTTAATATCATTCACAAAAAAAGCAATATTCATATTTATATCTAATTCAATCATCATTAGATTTTTGTATGAGTGTGAATTTGTCTTCTTAGGTCATAGTATGAATAAGTTTTTTCATTTTCTTTTACTTATATGATTAAACATGAGGATTATACCTCATAAGTTTATATCTATTCCTAACATCTTTTTAAGAACTCATTTTATAAGGGGCTATAGTTAATTATATACTTGATTACCAAAGGGCTACTTCCTTGAAAGTAGTTAATTATTTAGCTAATTGTAAGTTTATCAAGCATGTAAATATAATCAATTATAGGCTCATTGAAAAGCAGGTCGTAATCAACTATAGCTTACCATAAAATAATCTCTTTAATTGTAGTTAATTATATAATCAAGTATAGCTATTTAGAGGCAAATATTACTTCGTAGTAATCAGTCAACTATAGAACCAAGTATAGCTATTTAGAGGTAAATTTTACTTCGTAGTCAACTATAAGTTTCCTGAGAGTAGTTTTCCAAACCATAATTGACCATACAATTAAATATTTTTTGAATTTCTAAAAATTTCATATTTGAAACATTGTTCATATGGTCATTTAATGCATCTATCTCATTTATTCCTTACAACTCTTCATCTTATCATTAATCTATGCATTTATTACCTCATTTATGACATTTGTGTCATAGAAACAACATCCAATCTCTTTATCAATAACAAAAACATCATAAACTTCAGAAAAATATCCTTAAATCATAAATTTCAATTAATTCAAATAATTTAATTTAAAATAACTACTCACCTAATATGAAGGAAATAGGAAAAAAGCTAGAATTGATTGTGAATGATTCCTTACTAATTAAAATCACATAGCGGAGAGTTAAGATTTATTTTCCCTTTTTGATTTCATAATTTGATTTCTCCAAATCTTAGAAGAAAATTTCAAGAATAAGTTTCAAGAAAAGGTTGATTTTTAGGTCTTTACCTTGATTGTATAGAAAAATTGAAGAATTTTTTGGTTTTCTTGCTTGAACTTCTTGAAAAGAATAAAAGATGTAGAATAAAAGAGGTAGGTGTGAAAGTGTTGGGAGTTGATAGTGAAAATGAAGAAAATGTGAAGAGTAGTTTATATTTTAAGTTACATGGGCAAGGGTATTATAGAAAATTTTTCCTAAAATTCTTCTATATTTACATACTTATTTCTAAACATTTATAATTTTCAATCCTTCTACTCTATTATATTTTTCACATTCTTTTAACTCTAATTTTTTCATTTTTGCCTTTTCTAAATTTACGTTACTACAAGTTTTTCATTTTTATTCATTTTTTTCATATTTATTATTAGTAAAATTATTCTAATAATTTCTCTTTCCAACAATAAATTTTAAAATTATTAAAAGCGTGTAACATTCTTCAGATTATTTAAAATTATGGTAATCTTTTGTCATATATATATTTATAAAAGATTAATACATTAAAAGCATATATTATTATTATTATTATTATATATTGTCTTTCTGCATTCATTGAAAGATGCCTCTGGCAATCAAATTATTCTTCAAATATGACCTATAATACATAAGGAATAAAATAAGTTCTGAGAGCTTACATTTGCTTAGTTTCTGCTTATTTTTTGTCATGCATCTTTTTATGTTAAATATTTCATTTAGCTAAAAATTCAAAATGTGGAGAACGTATATTGAAAATAAAAATTAATTTATTTTTTGTACCTTTATTTAGTATAAAGTCACATACTTGTTAAAGATTTTTAAATTATAAATCTAAATATATGATTATAAGATGAATACAATAAATTATGTTTTAGTATTTTTATTACATCATTTTTTAGTATAAAATTCATCTAAATTTATTTATATAAGTAACTTTTAATTTAGGAAAAATTAATTTGTAAACTATGGGCATCACGCACTTAGAATCTAGGTAAGGGACAATTTGACACAATTAGAAAAAGGAAAAAGAATTAAGAAGAATCGGAAAGAATACTTTATGATTATTCATTTTGTTTGATTTAGATAAGAAAGAAGATTAAGTTGTCTTGATTCACTTTGTAGATTATTAGTATGGGAAAATTATTAATTTTATAATTATTTATCATTTTAATATTATTAATTATTATAATTATTTATTACTTTGACATTATTAATTATTATCATTTTATTTTTTTATTATTTATTATCATTTTAATAATTTATAATTATCATTTTTATTATATCATTATTAGAATTTAGCATTGCTATTTTATTAGTATTATTAATTATTTTATCATCTTTTTACCCATTTTAACTAACATTATTATTTTAGTATTGATAATTATTAATATTTTATTACTACTAATGTTTTCTTTTTTAATTTATTATTTATTTATTATTTTGTGATTATTTTAAAATTTATTTTATTAATATTATTAATTATTAACTCTTTTATTATCTTTATTATTATAATTATTATTTTATTATTTATTACTATTTTTTATTAATATTATTATCACTATTATTTTTACTTTTACTATTTATTTATAATTATTATTTTATTTTTTATTATTTATTTTATTATTTATTATTAAAATTATAATTTTATTGTTATCTTTATTTCATAATAATTATTTATTATTATGACTATTATTATGATAAACTCAAAATACAAAATGAGAGAATTTGATTTCTTGAAACATTATAAAAAAAACCATCATTATTCCATTTAGAATAATCTCATTAAAGAAAAATAAGAAAAAACTATCAAAATTTTCTGAATCAAAGATATATAAAAGAAATAAAAATCTTTAATTTTTCCCCTATTTTATTACCGAGCCAAACTGCACTCTTTTTTATAATGTCTGTTATGCATAATTTATTTATCTACCAGAGAGAAAAGAAAAATTTTCAATTTGTTTGTGATATGATATTGCAATTAACATTTAAATTTTGTTTTTCCTAAAAAATATTAATTTTTTATAAATTATAATTATAACGATATAAAGTTGTTTAAATGGGAGTAGATTTTTCCCCCTTGAGTTACCCGTCAGAAACCCTTCCAAAAATACCACTCACTTAGGGATGTCAAGCCCCTGGCGGTGCGCAGTGCACGCCATTGCTTGGAGTATGCTTCTTTCAACCAATTTCTGCGACTGATACTCAACTTCCCACTGATACGAGGAACCAAATTACAATGCCTTTCTCAGGCTTTTTTAGGCCCTATATCAGAAGTACTGCTGCTTCTTCGTCAACCCCATTTCTCACCATGTCACTCAGCAGCAGAGGACCCATGTTTGTATCTTCCCATAAATCCCACCGAGCCATATCGTTTTCTCTTTTATCCATTCCTTTGAGGAACCCGTCAATTGGGTTTCGAAATTTTTATTTATTTCCCAAGTTAAGGTCTACTGTTGGGGTTGTGAGCTCGTTGTCATCTTCAGAAACGGTTGACCTCGACTGGAAACGAAGGCGAGGTGCGAGTTTAAGGCAGAAGAGTATTGCCTTGCCGTTTTGGCATCAGCCTATATCAAATTATGGCCGTCTTGCTTATCAGGATCCCCCTAGTGATGAGTCTGATGTGGAATTGGGGTCTTCTCAGCAACAATTGGTTAGCATCATAACTTTCCGCTTTGCCATTTTTTTTTTAAAAAAAAAACCCTTTTCTGAGCGAGGTTCTATACTTACATTACAGAGTATTGAAAGTAGAGGCATATCTTTATTTGGTAACGTCATAATTGTCTTTGTGACTTCTATGGACTGAGAGTAAAGTGGTAAACTGTATTTGTTTCACCTGAAACTCTTTTCATTGTATACACATACACACTGTGCTCCCGATTATTTTTCCTGCTGTCTTTGAAAAATAAAATTATCTTTATTTTCTATGGAATGAAGAAAGTGATCAGCATTGTCTTCAAGCTAGAACACCCCCCCCCCCCCCCCCAAACACACACGCAATGCTTGCTACGTTTTTATTCATTAAATCTGTATATTTAACTGATGCGTTTGCTTGTTGCTGCTAAATAGGGAGGTTCAACCCTTGATAACATTGATGAGTGGAGATGGAAGTTGACCATGTTTCTTCGCAACAAAGATGAGCAGGAACTGGTTTCAAGGGAGAAAAAAGACCGACGCGATTTTGTGCACCTTTCAGCTGTAGCAACAAGGATGGGTTTATTTAGGTATTTGGGGTTTAACACTGCATAAAGTGTTCTTGCATTTTATTTTTTAAAAACTGTTTCTGAATAAAATTTACTTTGGCAGCCAGCAATATTCGAGAGTAGTTGTCTTTAGCAAGGTGCCTTTGCCAAATTATAGAGCTGATCTGGATGATAAGCGTCCGCAGAGAGAGGTACCTCCTTGAATTAAAGTTTGATCTCTTTCTTATGGTATTGTTTATGTTCAGGTGCAAAAGGGAAGGAATCTTTTCTTCCTTTTTAAGCTCTTCTGAAAAACCTTAAAGTGGTTGAACTATTAATCAGAAAACATTGCTTGGAATGGTTTTTACCGTGTTGCCTGTGCTGTTAGTAATTCTTTGTCTTCTCTGTTGTATGTGACCTGAATAATTGCTTTTTCCTTCTCTCCTTTTATTTTCCCTTCTGCATTTGCAGGTTGCCTTACCTTCAGGCCTTCACAGAGAAGTAGAGACATATCTCAAAACTTATCTTTCTCAAAAGTCAACTAGTAAGGGAGGTTTTTCTGAGGAATACGTGCATAGATCAAGCAATGGTGGAAGCATTCCCGCTGATGAAGGAATTTCTAAACAAACAGAGCCCTCAACAAGGAATAGTGTTGTCAAGGAGAGAATCCTTCAACGAAAAAGTTTGCAACTGCGTAATCAACAACAAGATTGGCAGGTTTATTTACTCTGTTAATCTGAAATGCTTTAAATGTCCATAGTAGTCCAAATTCTCATTTGCAGCCTTCATAACTCTCATGACTTTCGTTTGTTTTTTATTCTCGAATCAGTGATTTCCTGCTGTGGGTTTATTTTGTTATTATGTTTCTCTTTAGAAATTTTGTGACAGATTCTAATTTCCACAGGAGTCTCCTGAAGGGCAAAAGATGCTTGAATTTCGTAGAAGTCTTCCTGCATTTAAAGAGAAGGACACATTATTGAAAGCCATTGCAGAGAATCAGGTAAATAAAAAAGTGGTGCTCTCCGTTCTTGTAATATTATATTTTTTCTTTTCTTTTCTCTCTTCTTATTGTACTTCAACATTTTCGATGAAGATTGAAGAATTAACAAAAACCAAATCACAAAAATATGATTTTTAACAAATATTACAATTGCAATTATAATTATAAAAGAAACCTATATCACAGGATTTTATATATTGTGAATCAGTTAGAGGTTAACAATCAAGTTGTCACGATTTATAGGCCTCTGAGCAAAGAATAAGTCAATAAGGAGCATAAATGATGCTATTTTGTATTCTCAGTCTATAATTGAGATTATATCGAAGTAGCTTGTGCTAGAGAGTAATTTATATCAACTGTTGCATAAAATTTGCAGGTCCTTGTTGTGTCAGGTGAAACTGGTTGTGGTAAGACCACACAGCTTCCTCAGTACATTTTAGAATCTGAGATTGAAGCAGCTCGTGGAGCTATTTGTAGCATTGTCTGTACTCAACCTAGAAGAATATCTGCTATCTCTGTTTCTGAAAGAGTTGCAGCAGAACGAGGCGAGAAATTGGGAGAATCTGTTAGTTTCTTGATCTGTCTAGCTGGCTGATGCTTGAAATATTTGAACTTATGTATAGTAACTGATCAACTCAAATTCTCTGCAACTTTTCTTAAAGGTTGGTTACAAAGTTCGGCTTGAGGGTATGAAAGGAAGGGATACTCGTCTTCTTTTTTGCACTACGGGTGTATTATTGCGGAGATTACTTGTGGATAGGAATTTAAAAGGTGTAACTCATGTTATAATTGATGAAATTCATGAGCGTGGAATGAATGAAGGTATTGACACAATTGATTTGTTCTAATATTTTCTACTGTTCTTTCAAGTATGATCTTTACCCACAATTTGCGCTTTTGTCAGATTTTCTTCTTATTGTCTTGAAGGAACTTCTTCCTCTTCGTCCTGATCTAAGGTTGATTTTGATGAGTGCAACCTTAAATGCTGAGCTTTTTGCTTCCTACTTTGGCAATGCTCCAACTTTGCATATTCCTGTAAGTTCACAATCCTCTATTTGTAACGTGTTAAAAATCAATCGGTGTGACCAATGGTCCTGGCACGAGTAATTGAATGGAGTGGTAAATGTAATTTGTCCCATGTAATCTTATTATGAACTCGTCATTGACTGGCAACAAAGTTACTTCTATACATTATGATTTTCTCCAGTCATTGATTGCATAAGCATGTAAAAAATAAAATTGACTTGCTGAATAGACAGTTCAACTACTTGCCTGTTGAAAGGGAAACTTGAATACAAAGTTGTTAGAAAGTAATATTAGTAATTAGGTTATGTTATGGGCTTGCTTGTAGTGCACCCCACATTAAAGGTATTAGAGTATTTATATTTCTTAGGAAGTCTATAAATAGAGCATTAGGTTAACTCTTGTAATAACAGTCTTTTCTTTTCAACTTTCTCTAGTGTTTCTACTTCTTTCCCTTTCTAAATTCTAATTATTTTCTCAACAAAATTATTTGAGATATTAAAATAAAGGTTAAATTATATTGCTGCCTCCTATAAATTCACTCGATTTCTAATTAGGTCATTATAGTTTAAAATTTTTGAATTGGATCATTGCATTTATTTTTTATTTCTAATTGGATACTTCTTGTCATTTTTCAATGGGATTTTGTTAGTAATTGGCACAGATGGACAACACTTTCTCGATGTGGTTTAGGGTCTGCTTGTTTTTTGAAAGACATTTTCTGTAGGAAAATCTCATATGCTCCTATATGGATGGAGTGATATATTGTCTCTATACGTTATTATTAATAAAAAAAATGATACTGGAAGTTATGATCATGGAGGGGGGGGGGAATTCCTCTTTGAAAAAGAGAAAATTGTTTTCCACCAAAGTCTCTACATTTAATATAAAACATGTTGAACATTTTTACCATCTTAACAATTTATAATTATATTCTTGTAGAAAATATTTTCCATCAAAAGGAGAGGATCCAGATTCTATAATTGATGTAGAGCTCTCTTGCGAATTCTAATTGTATTTAAAAGACAAAGAAACTTAGAATAAATTGGGACATTTTATGACATTATTTTGTTTTTAGGTAGAAAGAATGGGTCATTTATCTCTCACTTCCTAAACTGCTGATAGATTGTTGTATATGTAGGTCAATTGCTAACAAAATCTAAACCCCTTCCCCCTCCACCCCCCCCCCCCCCAAAAAAAAAAAAAAAAAGAAAAGAAAAAGGAAAAAGATGATAGGAAGTATTCAATTAGAAGTGAAAACAGAAAAGAGTGTAAGGATCTAGTTCAAAACTTTTAAACTATGAGAACCTGATTACAAATTAAGTAAAATTATGGAGAGAATTTAACCTAAAATGCATGTTGATGTGTGATTAAGAAGGTAACAGAAGGTTAGCTGGTTTTTTAGTATAGCTTAACACTTGGTGCTTTATTTCCTTTTCTCAAATTAGCATAGAGAAATTCTGCAGTGTGTCTACATTAGTGGCTTTGTAGTTATAGAGGTGTCTGTTATTGATAATGTGAAAAATGTACTAGGCTTGCCCATATTTGCTTCTGATTTTTTTTTTCCTTGTGGATCTTGAACTACTTTTAGGGTTTTACATACCCAGTTCGCACTCACTTTCTTGAGGATACACTAGAAATGACTGGATATCGGTTGACTCCTTATAATCAAATTGATGACTACGGTCAAGAAAACAAATGGAAAATGCAGAAACAAGCTCAAGCTTTCAAAAAAAGAAAGAGCCAGATTGCTTCTGCTGTTGAGGTGTGCAAATTGGGCTAGAAAGTATTTATTTACTTCTGGAGTTGGTTGATCTTGATGATTTCTCCATAAATATTTCTTTACCCTTGATATTTTGTATAGGATGCACTGGAAGCTGCAGACTTTCAGGGGTATAGCCTACGCACTCAGGAGTCATTGTCCAATTGGAGTCCTGACTCAATTGGTTTTAATCTTATTGAACATGTGCTTTGCCACATTGTCAAGAAGGAGAGACCTGGTGCTGTTTTGGTTTTTATGACTGGTTGGGATGACATAAATTCTTTAAAGGATCAGCTCCAGGCTCATCCTCTTTTGGGCGATCCCAGCCAAGTGTTGCTTCTTGCATGTCATGGCTCCATGGCCAGCACTGAGCAGGTGACCTTGCATTAATGAAGTAAAAAAATTCGCCAGAGTTGCCACTATGAGACTATTTAGTTTACGTTCAAGTAGTGATATATAATTTCTGGTTTTCTCTCAACAAATTGAAATATATTGTATTTTATTCTATTGAAAATAAATACCTACTCTATAAAAAAGAAAAAAAAAATTGATCTGTGAATTTCAAGTTTCTAGAAAAAGGAATTGCCTTTTGATAGCTTTTAATTTGTTCTTGCTATGCCTTTTCTTTTGTAGAGGTTGATATTTGAAAAGCCTGAAGGAGGAGCAAGAAAAATAGTCCTTGCCACTAATATGGCTGAGACCAGTATCACCATCAGTGATGTTGTCTTTGTGGTTGACTGTGGCAAAGCAAAAGAGACATCCTATGATGCACTAAACAACACTCCTTGTTTGCTTCCCTCTTGGATCTCAAAGGCTGCTGCTCGTCAGGTATACATGATTATTGGACTTGATTTTGTGGATTATAATTTAGCTTTTGTAAATTAATTTTTTTTCGCTTTCTTTTCCATTTAAATCAAAATATAAACAACCCTTTAGGGTTTATTTTGTGTGAGAGTTTATGCTCTATTTAGGTGTTTGAATTTGTCTTAAATGGCTTACAAAGCTCTCATTTAATTTCTTCAGAGAAGAGGAAGGGCTGGTCGTGTTCAACCTGGTGAATGTTACCATCTTTTTCCCAGATGTGTTTATGATGCTTTTCCTGATTACCAGTTGCCAGAGCTTTTAAGAACTCCTTTACAGTCTTTATGCCTGCAAATTAAAAGTCTGCAACTTGGAAGTATCTCAGAGTTCCTATCTAGAGCTTTACAGCCACCAGAACCTCTATCGGTAAAATTCATTGCACATATTTTTGGAACTTAAACTGAAAATTGGATGTTTATAGTTTAACTTAAAGGCCAATGTATTGCATGTGTTCGATTTAAGAAAAAAATCTGTTTCTGTCAACAGTTTCATTTTATTCAATTTCGTTATGTTGCTAATTTATTTCATATCACAGGTTCAAAATGCTGTTGAATATTTGAAGATAATAGGAGCCTTGGATGAGAATGAAAATTTGACAGTTTTAGGTACAAAACTAATATACTTTACACCATGTTGGGGTCAAATTCTTGCTATTGATGAAGTATTTAAATGCAATTTAATAGTCTATCCCAGATATTGCTAATCTTGAGTTGTTGCTTTGCAGGGCACAACTTATCAATGCTTCCTGTAGAGCCCAAACTTGGTAAGATGCTGATTTTGGGAGCTATCTTCAACTGCCTTGATCCCATAATGACTGTTGTTGCTGGTCTTAGTGTAAGAGATCCATTCCTGATGCCATTTGACAAAAAGGATGTAAGTTTATTACAATGGCTGACATCCCTTCTTATTACAGCGAATGGGATTTGATGATCATAGAACCTTAGTTGTTAGTGTTGGCATTAAGTTGGGTGGATGTTTAGGGATGGATTACTAGGTTATAAAATATCCATGGTGCAATTGGTTAGAATCTGATATATCTGGGGTAACATCATATATGGCTTGATAGCTCGGAGAAAAATAAATTTAGTCTAGGTAGAAATCTTGCTGATGTCACTGCTGATGATTGATTTGGTAAGGTGGCTATAGAATCATTACTGGGCTTTGTGATTGCTATTAACTTGAACTGTATTGATAAATCTTGATAGTTTAACTTATGGATTTTTAGTTAATGGCAGCGAGAAAGAATTTATATCTTAAAAGAGCGTAACAGCAGGTTTCAGGATGGAAGGAGCTCTCAGGTGGAGAGAAGTCTAGATTCATGTTTGATTGTCTCTGTTTTCTTTTATGCAGCTTGCAGAGTCTTCCAAAGCCCAGTTTTCTGCTCGTGACTATAGCGATCATCTTGCACTTGTCCGGGCTTATGAGGGTTGGAAAGAGGCTGAAGCACTGCAAGCCGGTTATGAGTACTGTTGGAGAAATTTTCTTTCTGCACAGACACTGAAGGCCATTGACTCTCTGCGGAAGCAATTCTTCTACTTGCTCAAAGATATTGGTTTGGTTGATCAAAATACTGAAAATTGCAATATGTGGAGTCATGATCAATATCTGATCCGAGCTGTCATCTGTGCGGGTTTGTTCCCTGGAATATGCTCTGTTGTGGTAGGACACTGCCTGCCTGTTGTTTTTCCTTTTTGGATCTTCTCTTTAGTTTCACCTTTTTCACCTTCTTTATTCATAGTTGATATGGAATAAGGACAGGGATGGAGTCAGCAATAGTGTAGCATGTGTTCATGATTTCAGCTTATCGCTCTTATCATTTTACATTTTGTTGTATGCTGGGTTACAATTCATCAATATACATTGTGTTCTACAGAATAAAGAGAAGTCAATTGCACTGAAAACGATGGAGGATGGTCCAGTTCTTCTGTATGCTGTAAGCTTCTCTTATTTTGGATGTTTGATGTCTTCATCAATCCATGAATTCTTATGACCCACTTTTAATCGGAGAAAAATCTAATCTATCAAATTTCTAATACTATATTTTGGCCTTTGGTTGCATTGTGCAGAACTCTGTAAATGGTAGTGTACCCCAAATTCCATACCCATGGCTAGTATTTAATGAGAAGGTGAAAGTAAATTCAGTTTTCCTCCGGGATTCAACTGGTATATCTGATTCGGTGCTCCTTTTATTTGGCGGGAACATATCCAGCGGAGGACTTGTAAGTTCCATATCTCCTGCCCCCCCCCCCAACAAAAAGAAAAAAGAAAAAGAGAGAGTTTAGACCAGTTCTTCTGGATTGTATGTAATCAATGATTTTATTTCAATTCTTTTAGTGCTTCTATGTGTGATGAAGATTTTGACTTGTTTTTATAGGATGGGCACCTAAAAATGTTGGGAGGATACTTGGAATTCTTCATGAAACCTGCACTGGCTGGGACCTATTTAAGCTTAAAGAGGGAGTTGGAGGAATTAATACAGAAAAAAGTAAGTAGTAATATTGATTGTAGCTCCAAATGACATTTTTTTAAAAATTTTTCTTTGCAAATTTCAGGGTATTTATATTTATGCAATTTGTTTAACCGCCTTCTTCCTGGTTGCTCAATATCCCATCATCTCTACCAGTCTTGAGAGAGTTGTTTTTTGATGCTTTATATGTTATGGCAGCTTCAGGATCCTGTGTTGGATATACAATCACACAATGCCCTTATGTCAGCTGTAAGATTGTTGGTTTCAGAGGACCAGTGTGATGGCAGATTTGTATTTGGACGCCAGGTGTTGTCACCTCCAAAGAAGGCTATAGGTTCCAAAAAAGAGACAGGAGTTGGTGGTGATAATACCAAAAACCAGTTGCAAACTCTTCTTCAGAGGGCTGGACACGAAGCACCAACCTACAAAACAAAACAACTTAAAAACAATCAATTCCGCTCTACCGTCATATTTAATGGCTTGAATTTTGTTGGCCGGCCTAGCAACAGCAAGAAAGAAGCAGAAAAGGATGCTGCTGCTGAGGCTCTTCTATGGTTAAAGGGGGAGACGCATTTGTCTCATGATGATATTGACCATGTATCTATGCTTTTCAAAAAGAGCAAAAAGAAAAACAGGAAAACATCATTCAGTGGTGCTAAATGGAATTGATGGTGATTAAAGATGAAGATTGTGATAGACATATCGAGGGAACTAATTGGAAGAACTCGTCGCATGCGGTGAAGGTGAAGGCTATGGTGCACGTGTGCAATGGTGTTCTTTCCAAACATCATCCAAACAGTGAGTGTACAGAGCTAGCTATTGAGGGACCTAGGATCTGACTGACATCAACATCTAGGAAAGGTGATTGCTTGCAGTTGTGGAGTCAGCCTGGTTTTTTGTAGAATTGAAGAGAAAATATTTCTGCTTTTACTTTTGACCAATTTGGGGCCAGAGATGCGATGCACTGGTTGACATGCTGCTGCCTCAGATAACTGCTGTACTTGAGCAATAAGATTTCTAACCAGTAGGGGGAGCAAAGCAGCAGGCGGCTAAGATTTGTTTGATACATGATTTATTAATGCATTTTTTCCTTCATTTCTCGCATACTGATTGAGTAAAATGTTGTAAATGAGAAACCATCCGACATAATTTTAGGGAGAAAATTCTCCCTTCATGAGAGCAGGCATTTCAAGAAGCAGCAAATCTGTATACTCTTAAATTCCTAGTCAAATGTTAGTTGCTCAAGGAACATTAAGCTACCAAAGCACTATGAACGAGTCCTTCGGATCATTGTTGAAATATAGAATATGTATAAAAGGCTGGCATTATTTCCCTTTTTTTCCCCCATGTTATGATGGTAAGTTACGGTTGCTAGGTGCGAAAGATAAGTTTAGAGATGAAAGAAGCATAATATTACTGCTACAACGACAATTAATAATGTAACTTTCACTTCCACTTTTTACGTGAGAGATTTTACATGAAAACCCTGGCAGTGGAGAACGCTACATGCTGATAAATGGGGGGGGGGGGGGGGGGCAACTGTAAAACAACTTTAATGTGGGGAATTAAAAAATACAACATGGCCTAAATTGTTCAACATTACTGCGGAAGGTCATCAAGAACTGTGCCTAAATGGCTCCGAGGTACAGTAAAATTTGTTTTCCCTTCCATTCATAGCTTTTTCCTTTTATTATGTACACTACTTTCTGAAAAGAATGGAAAATTGGATGAGAAAAAATGGGGATTGGAATGCTGCTAAGGGCTGACGTTACCGCATTCAGCTTACTTGATCTAGAGCAAGGACTTACTGACGCAATAGCTCAAGAGCTTTCTTCATTGTGGGCCTAAATCTATTGACATCAAGCTTTACATTCTGTTTGTCTAAATAAACAGACTTAAATGGTTCCCACCCTTGATCCTTTATTGATTGAGGATCCTTTATAACCACATGGTCAAGTGGGTATTGCTCTATCAGAGTGCTCTCTTCCAACCCTATCTTATATTCTAGGTACTTCAGGTTCATATCCTTTGAGGGCTTTCCAAAGTCCGTCATTGCAAGCCAGTCCACACCACCATAAGGCACTATTTGGATGAAAATTGCATTTTCTGGAAGGAAAACTATGTTGGTGAGACCAGCACCATGAACTCCCATTAGGACATCGCAAGAGTTCACTATCTCTGAAAACTTTGACATGTTACCCCCTGCTTCCATGGTAATTACCTTGAAGCCCAAGCTCTTAGCCATTTTCACTATTTGACCTGTATTAGTAAAAGATCTTGTTCTTTTTCTTGTGAGGATGAGAAGCCTGGGCTTTTCTCCCTGGCCATCTCTGATTTTGATTGCTTGAACTTTCCTTAATGAATAGGAGCTTCTCAAAAAATCTCTGAAATCTCTCATAGAATAAGAATGCTTTAAAGGGTCAATTCTCAGCTCTTTGTCATGCCTTTTGAGACCAACAATAACACTTGGGAAGCAACGAACTTGGTCTTCCTTATCAATATCAATAGGCTCATAGTTGGAGAGCTTGCTTAGAAGAACTTGAAATTTTGAGATCCAAAAGGGTCTCATGTCAGTTATAAGAAATTGTACTTCTCCATTAAATGGTCTTGAAGTCAAAAACAGCGGGATAACAATGTCACTGAAGTCATGGAAATGGTTGCCTGCATATCCTTTTGTAGAAAACAGAATTGCTGGAATGCTGTGATTTTTGGTACACTGAGGGACATTCATGATACCCTTTACTGGCCTTACTGACCATTCTCTTGTGAAAACCATCGCGAATGAATCATCTTTTCGTGCATAAGGTCTTATATTCCATGAGATGTTATCAGCCAAAAGGCTTGATTCAGGTGACAAAACGTATACAGAGGAGGATTTTCCTTGGACTCGTACATCTCCATGGGTCTGGCAAAAATCCGTTCTTGTTTCTGAAGTGCACAGTGGCTCCACCTTATTTGCTACTGTTTCTTTAACTGCAGAATGAAGAATGGTTAAAAAAAAAATTCTTGCTGTTGTCATTTCTCAACATTTTGAGATCGACAGAATCTTACTTTCAGTTATTTTTTGAGAGCTGCTTGTGTCATTGAGAAGGATCTTTTTAAAATTGTCTTCAGCTGCAAAACAAAACAATAATTGTGCCAGGGTTCTGTCAAAATCATTAGCATCAACACTCCATGGAAAAGGAAACCATCCAGAAGAAAATTGCCTTTTTATTTTCATTTATTTAATGGAAGTTGGTGTTTGTTTACCTAAACCGCAATTAGAGTTTATTTGAAATATTTCTTAGAGTTTAAACATTGTCGAGAATGAGCAACTCATACCTTTACCCTCCAGTGAAGATTTGCTAGTGTCATTGACAAACTTCTTTATTACAATGTCTTTACCTACAAAACAAAGAATGATCACATAAAGTCTGTCAAAATCATTAGTTTCAACACTCGGCGTAATCACCATTCAAAAGAAGACTGCCTACATATAGAGCAAATCTTACCTTCATCCGATTCTATGGAGCTTCTAGTGTCGTTGTCCAGAATCTTTGTTGCTACAGATTCAACTGCAAAAAGGGAAAAAAAAATTCACATAATATTAATCAAAGGTTCAGCCAAAAGTAAAATCATCAGCCTCAACACCAATGTAATTAACATTAGAAAAATAGCCTTTAGAAAGCTAAGTTTAGGTAGCTTTTACGGTCCAAACTTACTGAGACTAAGCAAATCTTACCTTCAGCTGTTGATGGGGAGCTGCTGGACTCATTCACAAATATCCTTGTTACAATGTCTTCAACTACAACAGAGAATAACGGCATAATGCTTCTGTCAGAATCATTAGCCTTAACACAACTAGTTACTTAACCTTGTTGAGATTGATCAAATCTTACCCTTGGCTATTTTTTGAAAGCTGCTGGTCTCATTGACCATTAGCATTTTGCTATCAACGCCTGCTGACAGCCTCAGTTTCACTGTGGAGACAAGAAAAGTTACGAGATACACTAAAATGGTTCAAAAAGAAAATTATTCTTGGGAAAGATAGATGTCATCTACATCTCATGTAAATGATCCTCCTCAAATCATGGCAGATACAATAATGCCATCGTGTCAAGAGTTCAACAGCAAAGCAGAAAACCTTCTTTCTTTCTATCTATCTATATATTTGCATTGGTTGACGAAAATGGAAGCTAATGCGTGTGGATGCAGAGAAAGAATCAAGAACTCACAACCATGAATAGGACCCAAGTAGGGCTTAAAAACTGTGCAAACACTTAGAAGAATCAGGAAGCATCCCACAAATGCTCCATATCCCAATCTTTTCTGCTCAGACCGACTGAAGCTTCTGGCAAATATTGTATCATACATCATTTTTCATCAACTCAGCACTGAACTCTGTCAGCAGACTCAGAAATATAATGCCATGCTAAAGCTGTCTTTGATGATAAAAAACTGACGAGTGGATGATCATCAAAATATTTGTACAAGTTCTCTGAGGTGTTAGCGGTGAACCAAGATTTTGAGACCTTTGTATATGACAATTGGAGGCATCCGAGAAACATTTTCTTTAAAAAAATGTTGCTTCCCACGTAGTTGTTAGCTCTATAATTAAATGGAGTTTTCAAAAAACACTGATTAAAATGTGATGAAAAGGACTCCACGGTTGACTGTTAAAAGAATGCATACCTTTCAACAATCGGTTAGGTTACATTTCTTTCATATAATGAACATGTACTGCCGCCTGTGGATTCCAACTTCGATAACAATTAACCAACTAAAACTACTTAAGAAAAAAAGGTGGACTTCAATTATTTGCAGTCTTACAAATCACTCTTTTCTATATTAACACTATAATTCCATACTTAGTAGCAAATGGCACAAAGAGTGAGAAGTTGCAAAATAAGGTCTTGCACAGTTTAGTTAACTTATAGTGAACAAAAATTTAGGGGACTTGTAAATAAAGCAACAACTTGTTAGTTTTAGTGTCTCTTTCGTGAATAAGAGGATTTTTATTCAATCCTCAACACTACCGTATGTAATACAAAGTTTAAATGTTCAATCTGCAACAATAGCCTTAGGAGGCAATTGTATAAATGTATATATATTTGATTTATTGTTAGTGTGTAAATGAATTTTATATTAACACCCATTTCTCTCTAGTCGTACCATTAAAGAAATTGTTAAATTTTTTTTACTGTTAACAAATATCTCTAATTATTATTGTTATATTTTTAATAATATATTATTTTCATATTTATTGATAGTATAAAAGTTTTATACTATAATGCATCTAATTTAGTAGTAATACACATGAAATTCTGGTAAGAATCATGAAGGGTAAAAGCTCTAAAATAATATTGAGTTTCATTACATTATTAAAATATTAGCAAAAAGGGAATATAGATCTATTTGTTTTCTGAAAGATATTTATTAGAAGAAAATCTTATATAGATAAAGGAGTAATATACTATTCCATATTTTATTATTAAAAAATGATCTTTAGAATTAGGATAATGGAAGAAAATAACAACTTCTTTAAAAAAGAGGAATTTATCTTCCATAAAATTCCCTATATTTAGTATCTAGCATAGAAAAAATAAGATATTTTTTACTATTTTAATAATTTATAATTATATTTTTTATGAAATATATATTTTTTTACTAAAGCAAACAGAACTTAAAATTTCAGAAGATAAAAGTGAAATGATATTTGTCGGCAGGAAGCTAATTCAAAGTCATCCAAGTTTGAGTAGTGGAAGGCATTCAAAGAAGCAGTTTGTTGCAGAGAGCAAGACATTTTAACAATCCGAGTATTTTTCTAGTTTTTGTGTGGGGTGCATGATGAGGCAAGGGTAGTAGGAGGCCTTGGTATTATATAATATGATCTCAACACAAGGATTACGTGCATACCTCATTATAATATAAGTTGATTGTTTTAAGAATCGTCAACATATATGAATGTGATATAAATACAAAATTATGCAACCACCCTTGGCTTCAATTTCCTTGTTGAAGGCTATATTTAGAGTTCTATGGTGATAATCAAACATTTACCCAACTTCTCTTTCTCTTTCTCTTTCTCCACCTTTCCCACGCACGTACATGAGTAAAGTTGAAGCAAACCTAACCAACACAATGATTCATCTTAATTATACGTTGATAAATGCTAATTTTGAACCTTCTAAGATCAAATCTATACAGCAATGATGGGTTATTATAAGTCAATGTTAGGTAGCAGACTAAGGTACATTCATTACTATAATAGAATAGAACAGTTCAGTGTGCAACTAAAATGTATATTGTGAGTGCAAAGTGTGTCAGAGATTTTTCTCAAAGTGCAATAAAGAGCCAGTAACCCAGCTATAACCATGGTACTTCTCTTCCAAATTCTGTCCTGAGAAGGAAATAAACTCTCAATTCATTTTCGAGATAGAAGAAAAAAATTGCAATATTAATTATGTATAATTTGTTGGGAGGAATGCTGACGATTTTTATTGAGTTTTATTAGAATTATTTTATGAATTAATATAATTAAGAATAATTTTTGAACTCGAATTAATGAATACATAAATAATATAGAACATTTTATTAGGCCTAATGAACTTGTAAAATGAGAATATTTCATGATCATAAAGTATGCCAAATTCATTATTAGAACATCACATTGAAAATTAAATATGATTTTTATTTTAACATATTTTTTAATTAATTATTTTACATTATATAACATGATAAATGTGATCATATGCTTGAGTTTTCATTTCTTCATCTAATCTTTCTAACAAATTTATCAAACCATGAATGTGGTAAAAGATAAGGACGCTAGATTTTGGCTCTTTTTCTATAATATTTGTAAAATTTGCAGCGCAAATAACTCCGTAATTGATATGATGATTGTTCATGAGTAGCATTGTCATTAATTCAGTTAGGATAATAGCTATAGCAAAGCTACTTGGTTATTTTAAACCGTACATGACAAATTAGCATGGTGTATCTACCATTTAATCTTTACTTAAAATTTAAAACCTTTTCGAGTTTGATTTTGAAAATTAAAGTTAGTTGTTTAATTACTAAAGAGTTTAAATTCTAAAGGTTAAAATATTTTGTATGACAATAATTGGATATAATTTACAAATTATTTAATCAATTTAGATGAAGAATTTAATATTTTAAAGTCAATCAAAATAGATATCATTTTATAAATTTTATATTTATTTTTGAAATATTATATTGATTATTATCTTTATATATAAGAATTAAGCAAAACTATCATTTTTTTAAATATAAAATTTCAAAAATTTTAATATTTTCTAAATAATTTATCCAAACACAATATAACCGATCGTTTATAGGATGGACGAATGTTGATTTTCCCTTAATTGATCTAAGTTGGATTCTCTCGCTAGGGTATATTACTAATTTGGATATTGGAGGGCATGTAACGATCACCCTTTCTGTACTTGTCTATCGACCTCCACAGCTATCAGCCTCCAAAAGTAGTTCCAGAACTACTATTTTGTTAATGCATGCGTCTAGTGTAGTGACACTATATATTGAGGCAATTGCCCTACCCCTCCCCCACCCCCCCCCCCCCCCAAAAAAAAAAAAAAAAAGAAAAAGAAAAAAACTTCGCTCATATTTTACTCTATCAGCTGGAAAGAGAAGTTTTTATTTTAGATAAAGATCAAAATATTTGAAAATTTGCTAATAAACTAGTAAAAAAAGAGATTAAGAAAAAAGAAACTAACACCTATTGTGATTAAATTTTTAAGTTTTATAATAAACTAAATTTTAATTTTTTTAATTTTCCTACAAGTGAAATCTTTTGGATTTGCTATTAAGTGACACTCAATATTATTTTAATCTTGTACTTAGATGAAGTATTTAATAAATATAAGGAATTTTAAAGTTTTGTATTATAAATTAATGCTTTTACTTGGTTCTCATAAATTAAGAACGATAGTGTAAAAAGTAAATATGAAATTTGCAAAATGACAATCATTTTAGTTAAATTTAAAATAATAAATTTAATAATTAAAATTTTTTACTTATATTACTTAGTTAATTTATAAATTCTATTTATTTATCATTAGATAGAATATTTTAATATATAAAATTTAAATTTTTAATAATTTAATCGTCAACATTAATTTTCAAATCTAAACATAATATATGAATTTTATTCTCCTCATATTCTAAATTTTAACAAAGGTATTTGTATCTATTCCTCGAATAGATCATCATGTATGGACAATAAAAAAATGTGATTATACCTTATGGATTTATCGTTTTACTTATTTTCATCTGCAATATGAAATTGTTAGGTTGAATCACAAGGGGAAGGAATCACTTATTGTTAAGATACAGAAACATTTCTACTGGACGAAAAACACTTTTACATATTCTCAAGTCCAAACAAGCACAAAAGGCTGGTCTACTTTTGCTTGTTTACGTAGAGCCGAGTAAAAGAAAGACATAATTAAAGACGATCAACAACTGCTTGAGATGTGACAGGCTATCCTTCTTCCCTTTTTTTTTTTTTTGCCGTACAGACTATCCTTCTTTCCCTTTGCTATGTGTATGTTATCTCTTTTGGCGCTTTTTTAAGTGGATGGGCTTCTATAGATCAATATTTCACATGACTTCAGTTTATTCATTAGTCAATGGGAATTTTTTTTATTTTTTTTAGGAGATTTGGATAGATCTAAATATTTCACATTTTACTTAAGGCCAGTTTTTTTATTTATTATTGTGGTTATATATATATATTTGGAGTCAATTGACACCACTATAAATTTATACTATTTATACCAAATCTACACTATTTATTTGATGTTTATATAATGATCACAATACATTTAAATTTAATGTCTACCTACAAACTTTAATAATGAAAGAAAATCCATTTGAAACTTATTTAATTACATTCTCTTCTTTCTTTTGTAATATTTTATTTTTTACTCTAATTTAATAACAATGTATTTTAATTTATGATAACTACACATACCAATAATTATATTATCAAACATTTATAATACCGTTTATAATTCTTGTAAATTACAATACTGTTCATAATAATATTATCAAACATTTATAATACTGTTTGTAAATTACAAACATTTATAATTAGTAACAATATTATCAATAATTATATTTAATTTATGATGACTACACGTACAACATACATACATAAGAATCAATTTGTTTTTTGTTTTATATTAAAAAAATAAGCAATATGAATTTTTAAATTTAGAATATATAAAACTTTGACTATTTCTTATATACTATAAATTTAATTAGACATTAAAATTTAAAAATTGATTTAATCTTCGCACCCTACAAGAATGAAAAGAAATATTTTAAATAATATACTATTAAAAAATGGAAGGTAACAAATTCTCCAAAAAAATATAATTGTATCACATTTTTTGTCCACTGTACAAACTCAATTATATATTTTTTGGGAGAATTTTCTACCTTTCATTTTCTAATAATATATTATTTAAAATATTTATTCTTATTCTTGTAGGGTGTAAATATTAAATCAATTTCTAAATTTTAATGCCTAACTAAATTTACAATATATAACAAATAGTCATAGTTTTATATATTCTAAGTATAAAAATTCATACTGGTTATTTTTATTAATATAAAAAAAAATAAATTCATTCTTATGTATCATAAATAGTATATTGTAATGTAATTATCATAAATTAAATATAATTATTGACAATATTGTTACTAATTATAAGTATTTGTAATTTATAAATGATATTGTAAATGTTTGATAATATAATTATAAACAGTATTGTAATTCATAAATAATATTATAAATGTTTGATAATATAATTATTGGTACATATAGTTATCATAAATTAAAATACATTCTTATTAAATTAGAATAAAAAATAAAATATTACAAAATAGAGAAAGAGAGTAATTAAATAAGTTTCTAATAGATTTTTTCTCATCATTACAGATTATAGGTAGACATAAAATTTGAATGTATTGTGGCCATTAGATGAACATTAAATAAATAGTATAGATTTAGTATAAGTGATGTAAGTTTATAATGATATTAATTGATCTCCATTAATATATATATATATATATATATATATATATAATACTATAAAGGAATAATGAGGGGACATTCTTTTCTTTTGTCCAAACGATCATTTTAATGCAAATTTTTTAGCCACAAAAAACAAAAAATATCTGCTTTAATTTTAAATTAATTGAATTTTATTTTCTTCAATTTTAAAAATTTAAAAATTATATCTTTAAATTATACAAAATATGAACATAGAACTCATTAATTTAATTTATTATTTTATCAAATTATACAAAATTTTAATTATCATTTTAAAGCAAAATTATAATATTATAGTATGTTAGTTTATTTTATTATTTTTCACAAATAATTTTCATATTATATAATTAATAGGAATTAAGTTAGATATATATAATTTTAATTAAATAATAAAAGTTAATTACAAAAATGCATGTAAAAATGATAAAATAAACTAATATACTATAATATTAAGATTTTTATTTAACAATTTTATTAGCAAGTAATAAAATTCAATAAAATATTAATTAAGTTGACAATAAATATTAATTTTAAATTTTATAAAATTTAAGAGTTGGTTTTCAAGCATTTTTCACGTTGAAGGGATATTTTATATTTTTTTCAACTTATTATATTGGAAAGTTTGTCCTATTCTCACGAGATTAATGACGAAAATGGTTTGCTTTAAAAAAAATAAACGACATAATTAATATCAATAGAAGTTGTTGAGAGTATGAATAATTTGAGTGTACCCACAACAAAGGTTTAAAATTTTATGAATTGAGGTTGAGACATACTACCGACAGAAATATAATCAAATAAAGAACTTGTTTTAAGGAGTGTGTGTGTGTCTAAATGGTGATCAAGATTCAAGATCAAGTGACTATGTAATTATAAATTTAGGAAATCCTTGCGATGTTAACAAGGTTCCTAACACATTACTCTCATTTAGATTTCAAAGCAGTTGAAGCCTATACAATCACAAAACCACCGTAATCCACAAAATCCTTGACTTCCTCCGGGATACTGTAACTAACCCGGAGAAAATGGGGAAAGGAATGAAATTTTTAAATTTAAAATTATCATTTATTTTGTTGAAAAGGAAAGGAAGAGAAAGAAAAACCAAACAAAAAAAAAAAGTGTAACTTGTAATTATCATTATGCCAATAATTTAAAATTTTTCTTCTTTTATTTTCATTTTTAACTGAATTTTAAAAATTTCATTCCATTGCCCTCATTTTCCCATTATAACCAAGCAAAGGGCAAGACTTTTTTTTTTTTTTTTCCTTTCTAATTTACTATTTTACAGACCAAAGAAACCCTGAAATCGAAATCGTAAGAATATCTTGAGCTGTTAGACACTCTCAAAGGTGACTTTTCTTTTTTTTTAAATCAGAGTTTACATAACACGATTTCATTTTAAGCCCAATATTACGAGAGCCTCGGAACAGATTGTAGATGAACTCCGTCTTATATGGGCCACAGATGACTTGGGAACTAGGCTTGCTTGGGGCTGTTATTTTAAGTTGCAAGAATTTAAAGAAACAAGAGTAGAAGATCAGTTTTCAAGGAATTTCTAATTGAAATTTTTCAAAAAAATTAAAAATTTTAATTCCCATTAATTCTTTTTGAAAAATCGTCTAAAAAATATATTTTTTTATTTTTGAATATTTTATTAACATTATTTTTTTAATTTTTCAATGAACATTCTCACGAATTTAAAGAAAAGAGTTTTGTATGTCTTATAATTGGTTGGAAAAGGAATCTGAATGAAAATTCGTTGGAAAATTATTTCTAACAATGATTTCTCCGATATCTCAAATCTTTCAAAAATTTAAAATTTAACGAATCTCTTTTTAATTTTAATACATTTTTCCGTTGAGAACCGTAAAAATTTTTAGCGTACGCAATTGACACAGATTGAGATAAACTAAAATACAGATAAATAACACGGAAGCTACACACAATGTGATCATTTTTATTAAATTATTTATCATTTCAATACAAATAAAATTAAGGATTGAAATTTAATTCACTTTTATTATAAATTAATTTTATATTATTAATCATCATGTACTGCCATATTAATAAAAAATTATTAAAAATTTTTAATTGCTATTACTTTTTTAATAATATATCATTGACAATGTAAATATTTATTATATTGATAGTAGATTAAATTTAAATTATAAAATTAATATGAAAGCTTTACATAAACCATCATTCACCATTTGTTTAGATTTGTGAAATAAGGTGAAAAGAAAATATATGAAAAAATATAAATGATTGAAAATGAATTGTGTTGGCAGAAAAGAAAGATAAAACATAAATTGCATATATTTTTTATTGATAATAGTGTTGATTTATACAGAAAAAAATAACCCAAAAAAAAATCTACAGCAAACCCTTATCAGAATTTTGAATTCAAAAAATAAACCCTAAACTCAAATTTTATTCCTTTAATATTGCAACTGATTTATTCCAATAAACTTGCAGCAAATCTAACCGTTGTCATCAAAAGGGTTGTAGCCTTGGCAGTTTCAAAATTATCATTTTATAATTGTTAACTTATAATAAGAGCATATTTGTGATTTAACAAATTATACTTTATATATATATATATATATATATATATATTGCTATGCTTTTACTTAAAGCTATCAGATTCGTAAATATTATCTGAGGAAAAGAGTATGCTATTGACTATAATTCATGATTTATGAATGCAGAAGAATCACTGTTTTGGGGACACTCCCTTTTAAGATGTTTTTCTTGTATTTCGAAATTAAGTAGGCATTACTGTCAGAAGGATGAGCACTAATACAAAAGAATGAATCTATCTCTATTTTTAAGACAAATGAAAAGTAGGTATTACGGAAACTGAGGCAAGAAGTGGAAATGATTTACTAGCCTCTTGGCTGACATTATTAATATATGTAGTTAACTGACATGAGATATTACCTTTGACAAGAAAAAAAAATGTTTGTAAATTGCATTGCAAAATCATAATTCTGCAAATACATTGTACATTAACCTGGAACTTAAAAGTTTCTTTTTTTTTTCTTGTCCCAATAATGTCTCATGACAGTTAAATATACATAGCTGAAGCCCTCATGATCCACTTCTAAGATGGTAAAATGGGGTCTCGTGGTTGCAACTTCCTTGGAATTTCAGTGCTTTCAACTCTCTTAGCAGCCTTATCTGCCTACAGGAAAAGATGAAAGAAAGCTTATCGAACTTGGTGGAAAGATAATGCTTAAAATTTGAAGATTTTTTGTATGTAAATTCAAAGTGATTACTAACTAGTTGATATGAAATGCCTTACTTCCTTCTTCCAGTTAGTTTGAATGGTAATGATGCCAAACAGTATCACTTGCACGACAAATGCAGATGCAACCCCAGCCAGAGGCCCTTAGAAATATATTCATGGATTAGCAAGCCATACTTATGAAGCACAAAGAGCAAAAGAAACTATTAGGTTATAGATAATTTACCTTGCCTTTCATGTGGACAACAAAAGCTAATACAACTGCACAAGGAACTCCCACAAGATAGAAGGAACCGAGATTCACAAATGCACCAATCTTCTGCCACCCGCCCCCTCTAGCAATGCCTGATTGCCAAAGAAAGTTGACAGTGTGTGTGTTATCACAAATAATTTTGTAGGTGTCCAATCCCCTTCATAAGTTGCAATTCTAAAATTCTTAGTTAAACACCTCTCACCTGAGGAATCTTCTCTTTGCAGTCATATACTTTGTAGGTTTGAAGATTTCAAATTGAGGATTTGGACTCAAAATGAAATTGAAAACATAAAAATGTCTTCACGTAGGAAATTGATACCTGAAAGCACGCTTTGAATTCCATCTAGGAAGCTGGAGGTAGCAAGAATTGACATCATGGCTGCCACACTTTTTATAACACCTATCTCATTACTGTAAAGGCTGCCCCATAATTTTCTTAGCAGGATCACGACTAATATTAATATAACGCCCTCTGCGCTGGCTATGAACAAAACAATGCGAACTGCTAGACTTGCAGCTTGAGAATGCCCAGCCCTAGTTCATTTGAGACCCTTGTGCTGGTAGGAGATAATAATCCAATTCTGAATATCATTCAAAACCAGCAAAGATATAAAATAATTTTCAGATTTAGAGAATAAGATACCTTACAGCAGCACCAAGCCCAAAAGGAATCATCCAAGCAATTCCAAAGGTATTGAGGCTGAAAACAGCAAAGGTTAACGTGTGGATTTAATTGATCAGTCAGAAGAAAGACATTACAAGAGTAAGTGCCATTTAATTAATCCATAAAAATGGTATAAGTGTATTGGTTCAAATGCTAACCATATAGACAGTACTGAAGTTTCTAACGTTGGATTTGGAAGAAGACCGGACAAGAGAACTATAAGTTCAAATGTCCACACTTTCAAGCTGCCCAGTAAATTTAAATTGCGTCAGAATTGTAAGTCTTTGCACTATGTCTATAATTCAATTAAGGGTGAAATGAAAATAGTTGAGGAGAGATATGAGTGAAAATTGATTATGCATATAGACAATAGGCATGCCTTGATAGATTATTAAATTTCACACCTTCCCAGCTGTTTGAAATGAACATAAATAATACTTCAGATTCAAGAATTTACCAAAGCATTAGAGCTGAAGGTATGGAAATTTTAAGGAAATCAGGAATACTTTGCAGGGCTTTCTTAGAGAATCCAGTCCATGATATTTCACATGAAGAAGAAAACCTCACATAAAGCACCATCAATAAAACATTCACCCAGTAAGAGATTGAGTTTGCTATGGCAGCTACTCTACTTCCAAGGCCAGTTTTAAATACTAAAATCCAGCATATGAGTATGTGTAGGACGGCAGCAAGTGCAGAGCTTAGAACCATTGGAAACACTAAGTTTTGTGTTTGCAGGAACTTGAGAAGGCACTGAAGAATGGCATAAGCAAAAAGGCTCGGGATCATGAAACAGGCGTAAGTTCCGGGTTCTTCTGCTATGGGAAGTTGTTGGTGCATGGCAAGTAGAATGTCTTTGGTAAATGCCCAAATGATGGCTAGAAAGACACTTAAAAATGAGAGAACAAAGGTGGCTCTTTGAAGGTGTATTCCAAGCACATGGTGCTGTTCTGCCCCGAATGACTGTCCACATAAGGTATCCAAAGCACTCGCCATGCCCATCTAGTACAAGAAGAATACAATTTCCATTGTTTAATAACCTCCTTACAAGGTAATACTACTTGCATTTGCTTCATTTACAGATTAAAATTTTTCATCTACTTTTTCTATATTTATAATTATGATTGATGCTTCAGTCTGACAAGTGTATATAGCCCTAGATTTTTTTTTTTTACATTGTCGTAAATACTAACTTTACATGATCTTCAGCAATAGCTATCACCCAAAAAATATGATTTTAATTTTAAGTTCCTTTAGTCCTCGTTTCCTTTTTATCGGAAAAGACCAAACAGAACATAAACTGTGTTAGTAAACTACCAGAATATGTCATTGAACTCTGGTTGTAGCCGAAATCTCGTATACAAAGGTAAGCAAACTTACCAACAAATTGAAACCTGTAACAGATGCAAAGGACGTGGCCATGGAAGCACCAGAGAGAGGCATCTCACCAAGATGACCCACAAACATAACAGATATAACCTGCAAGCTGTATTGTAACATACCGACAGCAAAGAGAGGCCCTGCCAGCCATAGCTGTTTCTTCACTTCTTCAACCACTTCCTTTCTCCAAACTCCCTTCATACTTCTTTTCTGATAACTGATTTATCTTCCTCACTTCAACGACACTTTGGGGAACTTAAAGGTACTTATATATGGTAACTGCGATCAACTAAGTTAAAATTATAGGCATGTAGCTTTAAACAAAGCAAGCTATATAATAGAAGGTTACCCATGTAGCTTTGCTATGTGTATTAACTAGAACTGTACATTTATTTGCGAAAGTTGGAATAAGGAAAATGACTCCTATCAAAAAGGCAATTTATAATACAAAAGAAGGAAGTACGTTCTTAGTCTTCTAGTGTAGGGGTGGAGCTAAAGAGCTTATACAGAAAAAGAGGTGAAATTGAAAATAGAAATATAAAATATTGGACTCTGATATGTGCCCCAAGAAATATGCATAAAAAGGTATAAGAAACTGTAATTAATTCATGGCCGCCTGCAAAAGCATTGAAGAGATCCTTAGTGTTAACTTCTAGTGTTATTTGAACGTGATCCTTCTGGTGAGTTTAAGACTTAATTTGCTTTTTGAAGATGGTAATATTCCAAGTAAAATGAATGAAGCATCAGGTTTTCACCTCAGGTTCCAGCTTTCTCGTTTTAAAATTGTACATACCTAGTTCACACCAAGAAAGAAAAAGGGAAAGTTAGAGAAGCCGGGTAGCCAAAAGAAATTTCAATTAGAATTTCTTTCTAAACTAACTTTACCATTCAGCCCCAACAATTTAATTAATCATGTTTCAACTAATTAAATGTGTCCCAATACGTAAAAAGAAGGCCTTGCTCATCTCCATTGTTATTTGGCATCAATTGGATTCCAAGTCCAATGTTGTTGTCAAGCTGAAGTCCTTGCGATTGTTGTCAAATAGTTTGTATAATATCGTACTATTTCAAATATGAGTCATTTTTCTTTCACAAGAGTGAGCTTGGAATTGAGTGTTTGTTTTTCCTTATATATTACCCTCCCTCACTTCCATTTTCTTCCATTCTCGGAGATATTCTTTCGAAATGGTAAATGCAGACTTGAGTAGAGAGTTAGAGAGTTACCGCCATCCAGCAAGGACCGCTTTTTCTAAAATCAAGAAGCCATTTATTGAGAAATAACCTACAGTTAATCTTTGTCCAATTTTCATGTACTTCGTCGCCTGATATATATGCATTCATGTGGCCATCAGGATTCGACCCCGTAAATCAGTAATCAATATTGTAAGCTTCGAGAGTCCACAAAAGATTAAGGATACAAGTCCCCGGACAATGCATATAGCAGCAGAGCTTGCACCACATATAAGAAGCGAGTCCGTAACCGTTCTTCCATCGATCCCTTAACCAAGATTTAGGGTTACATTTGATTTTATGAGTTTAATCTGATTCTTTAGTCATTGATCCGCAAGACGTTAAATAATTATTTATAGGGAGAGGAACAGCTGCTGCAGTTGGGTTTCTCGCTTGGTGTGTGTCACAAGTTGGTAGTTGTGACAGTTCGATAGGCAAACATGCTTGAATTAAGACGAGACATGGTGAAAAAATCCAACATGTTATGAGGGTCCTGTGGCTGAAATTTGAGATCAATCCGACTTGCGTACTATTTTTTCGATTTTCCCAAGTTTGGGGGTATTTTGATCATTTCGGAAGATTCGTGAATCCGACAGGGTTCAATGAGATCATATTTGGAATTCTGGCATTTTTATCTTCGTGTCGACTGGTTTTTGTGATGAAAGGACACCCGGAGCATGGCGAAAAGGGCTTATGACAACTCGGAAAAAGTATGTCATTTTCCCACGGGAGGGCTTTTGTTCAAAATGCTCTTTAAGGGGGTAGAGTTCTCCAAGGGCCTGCGGGGCACTTAGACACTGAATTAGGGACGGAGTATGTTGACTTGTGGCCATCCCCCTATATACTTAAAGCTATGGAATGAGACATAAACCAAGCGAATGGAGTGTCCCTCTCCCTATTCATTTGTCTCTTACGGTCCGTAGTGCACGGAGGCTTCCTGTGTGGAAGGATCCTACGGTTTGGTATGCATAGGCGCTTCGGCGACATACAATGTTGACGTGCGGACATGTTGTACATGGACTTGTTGTATGGGCGATAAGTCTTCGATGTTTCGCTATCTTTACCCAAGCGTGCCAAATGAGAGTTTAATGTTGGAAGGCTAGCATGTTGGCCAAGAGTAGCAAGCATGCACCGCACGGTTTCGGCTGGGGAGCCACCGGCCCGTGACAGATGGTATCAGAGCTCGGTTTGCGCTAGAGGGCCAAGATCGGGTAGGCACAATTGGTTTAGATGCGGCTTGTCCCTCAATATATGGTATGTGCGAAGCTATCATTCTCTCAAATTTGGTGGTGTCGTTGCCAAAGACTTGATCAGAGGATGCAAGAGATTGGATCGTCCTGAAAAGTCAGTGGGCCTGGGAATAGTACATACTGGTGATCGAGGATATGTACGAAGGGCCTAAGCATTTGTGCCAAGTGGGCTATCTTACTTGTTGGTTGTGCGTGGACATTGGTTATGCGTGGGACATTGGTTATGCGCTCATTCATAGTAGTAGTATCGAGGGATGCAACCTTACCATCCAAAGGGATAAGGGAATTGACAGCTAATCTAATGGGAGAAGCCTTGGTCTTACCAGAGGGTTTGACTGCCTGAGGGATTAGTGGAACTGAAAGGTGAAGCCATCGGTCGTACCAGAAGGCGTGACCGCAGTTAGAGGGCATGAGCGGATCGTTCTAGAGGGAGTGGTCCAAAATCATGCCAAGGAGGTCCGGAGGGATCATCCGAGTGCTTAGTGGAGCATTATAGCTGGACGGCTTGGCAAAGATTTAGAGGAATCAATGCTGTGTACGAGCTAGAGTAGATGGTGCTCTATACTCAACCCCCTTCTACGAGTTGAAGTGGGAGGGCCATCAGAGGATGCGTTTGTGAAGTCGTCAGAAGACGCACGCCAAGGAGTGATCGTGGGGACCGTGATGCTGGTGGGCATCAAACTCCAAAGGTAGGCTGTGATGGCCGGAGATATGCCAGAGGGCATTGATCCAGAGAGGATTAAAGGATCCGATCGGGTGTGCAATTGGCATTGCCTAGTGCAATGAATCGACCGAAATGCAAACGAGCGGCTGGGGAGCGTGGTTCGCCCTCTCTGCGTCGATCCAGCGTAAGTCTTGTCTCTTGTACGGGTGAAATGGGACACTTAGTGCAAGATACCTGTTAGTAGGTGATTCAAAGCACTAGCATTTGTCATGAGCCATAGTGTTGGCACACACTTAAGCTGCGGAGGTAGCGTATTGTGTAATCTGTGGAGGCAGTGAGCGCCAGTTGCAGAGGCAACTACCCGTTGAACAAGTTACGGAAGTAACGAGTTTGGGAGAGCTATGTGGGATAGCGGCACTAGAGAGAGTGTCGAGACACTTATAAGGTGACTATAGAGGTAGCCCTTCGAGTGACTTTGCGAAGGATGCATTTTGCCAAGTACCTATGTTACAGAGGTAACAGACAGCCTAACTCCAAGATAGGGGAAACATTTCATAGCGCTCAAAGAGACAGGCTTTGAGACGGTCGAGGGAGTAACTCAGCGGAGTAGGCTGAAGACCGGAGTCGTGTCAGATTGAGGCATCAATGAGGGCATTGACATTTGAAGTGGGAGAGAATGTCACAAGCTGGTAGTTGTGACAGTTCGACAGGAAAATATGCTTGGATTAAGACAAGACTTGGTGGAAAAATCCAACATGTTATGAGGGTTCTGTGGCTAAAATTTGAGATAAATCCAGCTTGCGTACTATTTTTTCCGATTTCCCAAAGTTTGGGGGTATTTTGATCATTTCGGAAGGTTCGTGAATCCGGTGGGGTTCAACGAGACCATATTTGGAATCCTTGCATTTTTATCTTCATTTTGGCTGGTTTTCCTAACGAACGGACACCCGGAGCATGACGAAAAGGGCTTATGACAACTTGGAAAAAGTATGTCATCTTCACACGGGAAGACTTTTGCTCAAAATGCTCTTTAAGGGGGTGGAGTGCTCCAAGGGCCTGTGGGGCGCCTGGACACTAAACTAGGGATAGAGTGTGTTGACTTGTGGCCATCCCCCTGTACACTCAAAGCTATGGAATGAGGCATAAAACAAGCGAACGAAGTGTTCCTCTCCCTATTCATTTGTCCCTTATGGTTCGTAGTGCACGGAGGCTTCCTGTGTGGAAAGATCCTGCGGTCCGGTATGCACGGGTGCTTCGGCAACATACGATGTTGGCGTGCGGGTGCTTCAGCGACATACGATGTTGGCATGTGGACATGTTGTACATGGACTTGTTGTATGGGCGATAAGTCTTCGATGTCCCGCTATCTTTACCCAAGCGTGCCAAATGAGGGTTTAATGTTGGAAGGTTAGCATGTTATCCAAGAGTGGCAAGCATGCGCCGCACGATTTCAGTTGGGGAGCCGTCGGCTCGTGACATGCGCCTCACCAAAACCAGCTGAAGATTAATCTATTAACCTATTGTGTTTTTTGCTTTTAATTGACTAATGTATTCATGCCCATTCTTAGCATATAACGAGTGCGCTAGAGCCCGCTGCACGGAAGAAGTGAAAGTATCAGATTGTTTCACATTTCTGTGAACCAATGACAAACAGTTTTTCTACCTTCCGACCAAAGTACAAGACAAAAGCAAACAAGATTGCTGCAGGCACCAATTTTTCTTGCCAACCACATCCTCTAGCCGTGCCTGCGCTAGATTAGACCTCAGGATTTGCTACGTACACACAGAGATGCATGTATTGTGGAGTTCACTCAGATGGTTTTGAGCTTTCTTCTAAGTGATAGATCGAGTAGGCCAAGAGGGGGGTGAAAATACTTGGGTGAAGATGGCTTAATTGGATTGAATCATAGAAGTTACAATAAAAGCTGAGGTTACCCAGTGACGGAGAAACCTTCGCAGTAATGGAGAGACTTGTTGTAAAGCCAAAAAACATAAAGAAAAACTAGAGCAAAAATGCAGGGAGGAAATACTGCATCAAAAGCCAATATTTCATTTATATTTTTGCTTTATATATATGCAAAAAATTGGTGCAATAATAGATAATAACCCATGCTTGCAACCATACTTAAGCATGATTGTTTGAACAACTTTTTTACCTAAATTGTATTACAACAAAAACATAACATTCAACCATATTAAAAATACACTCAGCAATAAAAAATTAAACTTAATTTGCTTAATAAAATATATAAACTAATTTGAATATTAAAGGAAAATTTTAAAAGTCTAACAAAAATTTTAGGATGGCTCGTTGATGAAGGTACTTACTTCTATAATTTATTTTAATGTGGAATAAAATCACCATTTGACAACATTCTATTTTAGATGTCCTTCTTGTATTCCCAGATTAATCGAATATTGTTATTTGAGCATAACCTTGAATTGTTTGCTTTTATATGATTGTACATTAGAAAAGACACTCCTCAATTTCAAATGCAGAGGCAAATATTTATTTATTGATGTGTACTTTGATTTTGCATTTTACATTTCTCATTAACTTTCCATTGATTTTGCACCCACTTAACCCTAAAGATGAAAGATTGCTGATTGAAGTTGGTGGAAAGATAACACGTAGAGGATGAAGGTTTTCTATATGTAAATGCAAAGAAATTACTAATTAATTGATATCCCCATTCTTCCTTACCTTATTTGTTTCTCAACTTTCTGAGCAATGCTTTCCTCGACTCTTTGCCTAAAAATTCTTAGTTTTCCCCCGTTTTTGCTTTGTTCGCTTCTTTGCTTTTAACTAATGCTGCATTTTTGCTTTATCTTGTATTTGTCACATTATGCGCATAATATTTTTTTATTATTTTATTACTTTGTAATGGTTTTTAATGTTATTTTTTACTTTATTTTGTGCTCTTACATGCACACACATTAATTTTTATTATTTTATTACTTTGTAATGTTGCTTCTTTTTCTTTGTTTTAAGCTCTTACGCTGCTTCTCACGCACACATAATATTTTATATTACTTTTTTTTTTAATTATTTTTCTTTCTAATGCTTTCTTATTTTATTTCACAATTTTTATTGCAAAGTATTTGAAATACAATGAAATTTAATTTAATTATTTAATTATATTTTTTATTTTTATTATTTTATAATTCACATACTATCTACTAATTAATTATTCACCATAATCAATCTTCTAATATGACACACTCTCATTTTACAATTTTCCGCCTAAAACCATTTAGTTTTCCTTTCCTTTGCTTTGTCAGGTTCTTTGCTTTAAACTAACGGTACTTCTTTACTTTGTTCTGTGCTCCAACATTACGTCATAAGCACGATAATATTTTTTATTATTTTATTACTTTCGAATGTTGTTTTTTTTGCTTTGATGTATGCTGTCACACTACTTCCAATAATAATATAATAACAATAATAAATTCAGCCTTTTTGAATCTCTAGTGATTCAATAACCTAAATCATTATTGAAGAAAATGGAACTTGTCTCTTATTTCAAAGGAACACTTGGATGTAATTAGTCCATTACAATGATTCCAAAAGTAATATGGATGCATAATTTTTTTTTTCCTCTTTCTTCGTTTTCTTACTTTCCTCACACGGCGCTTAACCATTAGTTTTGGAGCGATAATGATGATGATAAAAATAAAGTGCCACTATGATAATCAGAGGGGGTCTTGGGATGCTAATATTTGATCTCTAGGGATGGTTGAGCGCTTCACTCGGTTTTGGGCTTTCTTTGCCTGCAATGAGATACAAGAAAATACATAATTTACAATAGAACAGTGTAGCAAACAAAAAACCAGAATCCGAGCACAGAGAAAAAATAGAGTAAACTTACTTCCTCTTCCCAATTAGTTCGAATAGTAATAAATGAGAAGAGCAGCACTTGCAGAGCAAATGCAGCAATGATACCCAACCACAGCCCCTGCCAGTCATAACAAACTTGTCACTTTCTAGGCAACACCCGTATACAGAGTATATATACATGGAATTACTTTCTTAACCTTGGCTTTCATGTGCAAGACAAAAGCTAGTATTACAGCACAAGGAACCCCCGCAAGATAAAATGAGCCAAGATTCACATATGCGCCAATCTTCTGCCACCCACATCCTCTAACCATGCCTGAAATGATAAGTTGTGAAGGCTGACTGACATCTATGCAAACAAACTTCACAGGATAAGTAGAGTTGATAGTATTAATTTACACAACTTATTCTGTTGCAGCCTTTTCAAACTATGAACACTGACTTCACTTACTTTAAACAGGTTGCGTTATACATGCAGGCACAAGAATTTTCAATTAATGAAGGGTATACCTGAGAGAGCACTTTGAATTCCATCAAGGAAGCTAGAAATGGCGAGGATTGGCATAATGGCTGCAACATATCTGACAACTTGCTTGTCATCGCTATAAATACGACCCCATACATGTCTTAGTAGGATCATGATGAATACTAATAATATGCCCTCAGTGAAGGCAATGGCTACCACTACTCGAACTGCTAGACTTGCAGCTCCAGCATTTCCAGCTCCTAGTTCATTCGATATCCTCGTGCTGTCAAACAGTCATTTTTTTTTTAGTAGTAGTAACTATGTAGAACTTGTTTGTTTTGACAGAAAATCTTTTCTTATCTTATAAATAACAAAACAGCACTGATTATCGAAGAGTAAATTACCTTGCTGCAGCGCTGAATCCAAATGGAATCATCCAAGCTACGCAAAATGTGTTAAGGCTGCAAAATAAGAGGAATTTCCTTTCAACAGTGACTATACAGATATCAATTAAAAGAGATGTACATATTTTTAGTGCAAAGACTTAAGATTAAGTCAATCACTAACCATATAGAAAGTACTGAAGTTTCTAATGCTGGATTTGGAAGAAGACCTGATAAGAGGACCATCAGTTCAAATGTCCACACTTTCAAGCTGTCCAAGTTCAGTAACAAAATCAATTGCATTAGAATATAATTATAATTTTAACTGTGATCAACAAATGCTCGATAGCCCAAAGAAATTACCAGAGCATGAAAGCATAAGGAATAGCAAGTTTAAGGAATTCAATGACATCGTGTAGAGCCTCCTTTGAAAACCCAGTCCATGATTGCTTGCAAGAAGCTGAGACTTTCACATAGTGTGCCAGCAAGAGCACATTTACCCAATGGGATATTGAATTTGCTAAGGCTGCACCTTTATTCCCAAGCCCCGATTTGAATACCAAAGACCAACACAGAAGAGGGTGAAGCAAAGCAGCAATTCCAGAGGCTGACACCATTGGGAAGACAATGCTTTGGGCTTGGAAGAACTTAAGCATGCATTGAAGAAGGCCAAAAGCAAATAGGCTTGGGATCATGAATTGTGCATATAAGCCAGCATCCTTTGATATGGCTTTGTCTTGGTGCATAACAACTAGAATCGGTTCTGTGTTTGCCCAGATGATGGCTAGGACTGCGCTAACGAGTGAAAGAACAAGCATAGATCTCTGCATGTATATGCCAAGCATATGATACTGTCCTGCCCCACATGATTGACCGCAGAAGGTATCCAGTGCACATGCCAATCCCATCTGATAAACAATGCAAAAGTACTGGTGCATAATTGATGTGTTGGAAGAACCTTGTTCCACAATATCTAGTTTTCTGGTATTTCAGTTCTTGTGTGAGTGACCATGAAAACTTATATATTTATTTATTTTCAAGAAATTCGTGTATGATAAATTTCATATAAGTAATTGTGAAATGATCACTTAAGCTAAATATTAATACCCTATGCATTTGAGGTTTTTAGTGAGTGAGGTTAAATCACCTTTAACATTCTTCCTTATCAGAGAGTTTATTACTAAACCAAAAACTGATATGACAATTAATAGATTCACTAAGCAGTAGAATAATTAAAAAAAATACTGTTTTGGGGGATGGCCTAAGATATTGATATTTTATTTGAGGTAAATCACAATTAAGTAAGGAAGCCAGAAATACACTAATGTTATGCATTGGTATTATATAAAAGAATATGACAGAATAATAACATGGGAAACAAACAGCACATGTCATATTCTTAAGAATATTACGATTCCTCAGACGCACGTTTCTAGAAAGCATTCAAAGCTCTTAGGAGCAGCCGCAGGACATTGAAGTTACAAGAAAAGGCGATTGCCATTCATGCCATTGTTTGTGATTGTCATCGCAGTGAATCACTAATCAGAAGATTACTAAGACGCGCCATGAACGAACATAATAACAGTTTCATTCTATTTATGAAAACTACTGAAGTGAATTATTAATATAATTAACTAGTCGGCATTGATGAGATGATATAGACGTACCAACAAGTTGAAGCCAGTGACAGAAGCAAAGGAAGTGGCCATGGAGGCAGCAGCAAGAGACAATTGATCAGCGAGATGGCCCACAAACATTAAAGATATGGTTTGCAAGCTCAGTTGTAAGAGGCCCACTGAGAACAGAGGCACTGCTTGACATAGCTGCCTCTTCACTTCCTTTCTCCATGAATTTTCCATTCTCTCTCTTCTCTTTCTGCTTTTTCCAACTTTAACTTCCGTCTCAATAAGATACACTCACCCTTACGGCGACTAGCTTAAACAAAAATGGGGAACTGAGAGAGGAAATAAATTTGGTTCCTTGGGTAGAAGGAAAAACAAGGCGGGGATAGTAGGTCCCACTAGTTTCTCTTCACTTCGAAAATGGAGAAACAATCAAGTAAATTTGTGATTTTACATTAGAAAAGACACTCCTCAATTTTTACGCAGAGGCAAGTATTTATTTATTTATTTATGCATACTTTGATTTTGCACTTACATTGCTCATTGACTTTCCATTGTGCATGTGTCTTGTGCGCAGACGGCTTTTCCTAGAAGCAAAGAATCAATGCGGCTCTTGATCTGGCTCTTTTACTTGAGCGCAGAGGCTTTGTTCATATTTTTTACGACTTTACTTTAAAAATTCCAACTAGCACAAACAAGCACACTCCTTGACCTAATATTTAAGTTGATGAGAAAGCATGAGTGGGGGCTGCGATTTTGTGGCAGGGCTTGGAGCACAAGCTTCTGAGCTCGCTTTTTGTTGTGTGGATAATGATGACATAGACCAAGGTCCTACACTGAATGAAATTGTTAATAGCTTGAAGAAATTGATGACTTCTGATTTCAGGGCTAAAAGATGAAAACGCGTATAGCTGATGATGCAGAATTGCAGAGAAACGTTATTGCTAGAACTTGTGAAGCCTCTTGAATTGTGATTTTGCCCAACTATCATGCATGGATCTTGCGGAAACCCATTTAACTAATCTCCTGGCTGATTTATAAATTGCATTGCTAAATCATAATTTTCTAACTACATTTTACTATTAGTTTGGAACTTGTTTCTTATTTTTATGTCTAATGATGCCTCATGTCAATTATTTAGATACAAACACACACACGTATATAGCTAGCTGAAGTGTTCATCATCCACTTCTAAGATGGTAAAGTAGGGCCTTGGGGTTGCAATTGCAGAGGAATTCTGGTGCTTTCAACTCTCTTTGCAGCCTTATCTGCCTAAACCATGAAAGGATGAAAGAGAGCTGATTGAAGTTAGTGGAAAGACAATACGTAGAGTTTGAAGGTTTTATATATGTAAATGTAGAGATCACTAATTAATTGACATGGAATGCCTTACTTCTTTCATCCAGTTGGTTCTAATGGTAATGATGCCAAATAATATCACTTGCACTATAAAGGCAGATACAACTCCCAACCACAGGCCCTATTTGGAAACATAATCACAGATTAGCTAGCCATATTTATGTGAAGGACTTTTGGAGAACATGGAGAGCAAAAGAAATTGTAAGATTATACATAATTTACCTTCCCTTTCATGTGCACAACAAAAGCTAATAGAATTGCACAAGGAACTCCCACGAGGTAGAACGAACCAAGATTCACAAATGCACCAATCTTCTGCCACCCGCAACCTCTAGCAATGCCTGATTGCCAAAGAAAAGTTGACGGTGTTTGTATTATCACTAAATAATTTTGTAGGTGTCCAATTCTCATCATAGTGGCAATTATTCTAGAGAATCTTAATTTAGATGTAAAACTACATAAACACCTCTCATCTTAGTCTTCCCTTTGCATTTAGATATTTAGTATGTTTGAAGATCTCCAGTTGAGGATTTGCATTCAACGAAATTGAAAATCTTCATCTTAGGAAACTGATACCTGAAAGCACACTTTGAATTCCATCGAGGAAGCTGGAGGTAGCAAGAATTGGCATCATGCCTGCTACCGTTTTTATAACATCTATCTCATTGCTGTAAAGTCTGCCCCATAATTTCCTTAGCAGAATCATGACTAACATTAATATAATGCCTTCTGTGATGGCCATGAACATAACAACGCGAACTGCTAAACTTGCAGCTTGCGGATGCCCAGCCCCTAGTTCATTTGAGACTCTTGTGCTGAGAAGAGATCATAATTCATTTCTAAAAAAGCCATTCCAATATAGTAAAAATATAGTATAATTTACAGATTTAGAGATAATAAAGCACCTTATGGCTGCACCAAGCCCAAAGGGAATCGTCCAAACAATTCCAAAGGTATTAAGGCTGAAAACAGCAAATTTTACATTGTGGATTTATTTGATCAGTCATAATAAAGACACTTAATAAAAGTAAGTGCTGGTTTAGAATTGGTTTAAATGCTAACCATATAGACAGCACTGAAGTTTCCAACTTTGGATTTGGAAGAAGACCAGACAAGAGAACCATTAGCTCGAAGGTCCATACTTTCAAGCTGTCCAAGTAGATTTGAAATGCATCAGTAGAAAGATTAAAAAAATTACAAGACGTGCTTCGCCTGTTCACCATAATTCAAATAAGGGCAAAATGGAATAGTTGAAGAGAATTGAGAATGCATGCAGACACCAAGCATGCTTTGGTACATGAACAAATTTCACATCTTCCCAGCTGTTTGAAATGAACATATTACTTTAGATTCAAGAGTTTACCAAAGCATTAGAGTTGAAGGAATGGAGAATTTGAGAAAGTCAGGAATATCTTGCAGGGCCTTCCTAGAGAACCCAGTCCATGATTTTCCGCTTGAAGAAGAAAATCTCACACAAAGTGCCATCAATAGAACATTCACCCAGTAAGAAATTGAGTTTGCTATGGCAGGTCCTCTACTTCCAAGGCCAGACTTGAATACTAAAATCCAACATATGGGAATGTGTAGAACAGCAGCAAGTGCGGAGCTCAGAACCATGGGAAACACAATGTTTTGAGTCTGCAGGAACTTGAGAAGGCATTGAAGAATAGCATAAGCAAAAAGGCCTGGGATCATGAAATGGGCATATGTTCCTGCCTCTTCTGCTATGGAAAGTTTTTGGTGCATGGCAACTAGGATGTCTTTTGTAAATGCCCATATGATGGCCATAAGCACACCTACAAATGAAAGAACAAAGATGGCTCTTTGAAGGTGTATTCCAAGCAAATGGTGCTGCTCAGCCCCAAATGACTGCCCACACAAGGTGTCCAAAGCACTGGCCATTCCCATCTGTTACAACAAATGTCTCCCTTGATTTGCATGCACATATCACATATAGTGGAAATGCATAGAAACTAAAAGGGAAAGAATGTGAACATACCAATACATTAAAACCAGTAACATTGGCAAAAGAAGTAGCAAGTGAAGCACCAGAGAGAGCTAACTCACCCAGATGACCCACAAACATTAAAGAAATGACTGTTATACTGTACTGAAATAGATTCACCATAGTCATAGGCACTGCCAGCCATAGTTGCTTCTTTGCTTCTTCCAGAATGTCCTTTTTCCATATCCCCATTCCTTTTTACCCAACTCGTTTCTCAACTTTCTCAGAAATGCTCCCTCCAACTCTCTGTAGAAAAATCACAATTAATTTTATGGGATGCTTAAATTTAAAGTATTGATTGCTATTATAGTTAAATTATAATTTTTATTTTCTTTAAAATTAAAAATAAAAATAAAAGTCATCAATTCAATAATCAAAGCATTCTCAGAACCGAAACTTAGGGGAGAATTATTTCTATCGTAAATGCTCCCAAATGTTTGAAACTGAAATGTGGCATCTTGCATGATGTTACGTACGACAACGTGGCTTTAACATGAGCATGGTCCACCACAAAAGAAAAAAGACACTGAATTTGCGTATTGTCTTTGACTCCGTCGGTTTCAAATTGTGGGCTGGCCAGCAAAGACAGGAAACAAATTTGCATTTGGTTGCATGATACTCGAAAACTTGTGATGAATACAGATATTTTGTTGGGAGCTCTGCTGCATATGCTTGTCGGAAATATCTAGAAAAAATGTTAAGAAATATGTCTTGTACTTTCTATCAAATAAAAAAAAAGAATTGGTGATGGTGTGTTGTAAAAGAAAAAAATATGTGTTAGGTTTGGTTAACTTGTAAAATATGAAATGTAATATGTTAAGTTATAGTTAGTATTCAATGTCTATAAATGGATTTTTCAGCCTTTTGTAAATGGAACTATCAAAGAAAAAACGAGAGAAAACTTCCTAAGTGCAGTAATACTTGATAAAAAATGCAATGTATGGTGTTATGTTGATGATCCTTTTTGCTAATTTAGAAAAAATATTAAAAAATATGTCTTGTACTTTTTGTCAAATAAAACAAAAGAATTGGTGATGATATGTTATAAAAGAAAAGAAATGTGTGTTAGGTTTAATTAATTTATAAAATGTGAAATGTAATATTTTATGTTATAATTAATATTGAATGTCTATAAATAGACATTCCTCAACTTTTAGTAAATAAAGCTCTCAAAGAAGAAAGAAAACTCCCTAAGTGCAACACCACTTGGTAAAAAATGCAATGTTATGATGTTATGTTGATAATCCTTTTTGCTGCTATAACTTCTTTACATTTTTGTTTCTATTTTCCCTATGATTCAATTCTAGTTTTCCAACATGGTATCAGAGTTAAAATGATCTTAGTGGGATATGGAAAAAAAGAAAAAGCCAACAAGACTTCCTCTCTATAAAAATCTTAAAAATATAATATTTGTTCATGGCTTCAAATAGCTTCTTTGCTCCATTCCTTTTTACTTCCATTAGAGTTAACTCCCTTTTATAGCAGTTAAGATGAAAGTCTATTTAAAGGTTTATGATATGTGGGAAGTCGTTAAAACTGGAAGAGATAGCATATGAAGATGAAGAAAAAGCAACAACAGCACCACAAGAAAAAGGAAAAGAAAGATGTGATTTTATAAAATCAAAAGAAAAATGTAGAGAAGAAAATTTTCAGCAAGGATATACAGAAGATAATGATGATAATGACAATATTGTAGCTAAAACTTCAGCGAGTCTAGCAGCAAAATACCATGAGGAATAGGACAAATACTTTCCTAAAACAGAAATAATGAAAAAGGTACTTCTTGCTTGCAGTTACAGTTGCAAGGAAGATTGCAAATGATGCCAAGGATTTTGAGTTAAACAACTTTTATGATTGAATTAAAAAAAAATCAAAACTTTAGGCTATGTGTTTTTTCTAAATTAAGGGAGAGTGTTGGAAATAACTAATCTAGAAAAAAAAATTAAGAAATATATCTTGTATTTTTTGTCAAATAAAAGAAAAGAGTTGGTGATAGTGTGTTATAAAAGAAAAAGAATATGTGTTAGGTTTGGTTAACATGTAAAATATGAAATATAATATTTTAAGTTGTAGTTAGTATTAAATATCTATAAATAGGCATTCTTCAAGCTTTTGTAAATGGAGCTCTCAAAAAAGAGAAAAAACTCGTCAAGTACAGCAACATTTGATAAAAAATACAATGTTATGATGTTATATTGATGATCCTCTCTACTACCATAACTTCTCTACGTTTCTATTTCTGTTTTCCCAATGATTTAGTTCTAGTTATCCAACATTAACATATTATAAAGTCAATTTTTTTTAATTACAAATTGAAGAATCTGCGCTTTTGTAAATTTTATCCTGGTGTATATGATACAATTTTAAAAATAAAAATGTATATCACTGTCTTATTTTTATTTTTTTAATAGGGTATCATTTGTGCATGTTTGAAATGCTCAAATTTGAATAGTATATATTATGAATTTAAATTCTATTTATTGTAAATATAAATCAACTATATACTATTACTCATTCATGTATTATTATGTCATTAAAGAATTATTAAAAATCCTTAATTCCCATTAAAAATTCTTATTGATTACTTTTATTTTTTTATGATGTATTTTACTTTTATTTACTAATAATATAAAATATTTTATACTAATAATAAATTAATTTTAAATTCACTTATAAATTTAAATTTGAATTACTGTTAATGTAAATTAATTATATGCTATCATTTAATTATATGTTGTCATAATAATAAAAATTATTAATTTTTTTATTATTAAAATTTCTTAGTTATTATCGATTTTTTAATAATGTGTCTTTTTATTTATTCACGGTGTAAAATATCTTAAACCAAAGTTTAAAATTTTCACACACATATTAGAACATGTTAAACTTTAAACTACAATAATTAAATTTATAGGTTAGATCAAACTAAATATTTTTCATTTAGGTGTATCCTATTTTAGATAAAACCTACAATAGACTTGGCTCCATTTGTATAAGGAAGAATGACTAGTAATAATATAAATTAATTAAACATCAGATAGGAGATAGAGCAAAGGAGGAGGTGAGATGATGTGGTTAGGATTGGCAACGACAGAGGGTTGCGATTTTTACATTTGCCCTCGTTTAAAAATAGTTTAATTTCCTTTGTTCCTATATTTATAATATGGATAAATTTTGCAATATTCATCTCACCCTCCTTAGTCCTCCTACCCAATTTTGTTTCTCCATCTTGTTTAAGTGATACATACCTATGTATAGAGTTTTACATTATTTGAGAAAAAGATACATCATTAAAAAATTAAATATAATTAAATTTTTTTAATCATAATAATTTTTTCTATATTTTTTATTGATTTAATAATATACAAATGAATAGTAGTGTAAAATTAATTTATATTGATAGTGGATAAAATTTAAATCTTTATATATATATATACATATATGCTATTATAATTTTTAATAAAAAACAAAAATATGTATAACAATTAAAATAATAATTATCTAAAAAATACTAATAATACAAATATAATAAAAAATGAGATAAAGGTTCTTGTTGAAATTTATCTTACAAAGCTTTTTACATTTAAATGAAATGATAACATATATAACTTCAATTTTTTATTATTATATAATTAAATTTACTTATAAATATATGTTATTATATATTATATAATATGAGTATAAATTAAAAGAATTCAATCGTATACTATCTTTATTAATATTTATATTTATACGTGATAAATTTTTTATAAATTTTTTACTTATATTTATATTTATTTTTTTATTTATACCTATCTTGGTATTCAAATGTGTTAAAATTACACGTATCACTTAAATGTAGATTAAATTACCATCCGGTGCATTTTGTTAATGTTGTTGCTACAAAGAATTGAGTAATAATGCTTGCACTTTACATGCACAGGAGCTTCCAAACTATACAAACAAATAGGAAATATAGGGTCTGTATGTTTTTTAATTTTTGAAAACAGTTTTTTATTTTTTACGTTTAAAAATAAAAAACTTATTTGCCAACTTATTATTTGCCAACTTATTTTTAAAAACTGTTCTTTAAAAATATAACTTAAATAAAAAATAAAAATAATTTTTAGTTATTTTTAAATATTTTTTTTTGAATATCAATTTTATAATTAAATAAAATATTTTTTATTTATAATATTTTTATGTAATTTAAAAATAATTTTTAAAAATATAATAATAAAAACATATTCAAACTCATAGAATATTACTATTTCTCGACCGCATGCCCAGATCTAGAAGATCAGTTATCGAGTGCAAAAGTCACAAGAAAATGCAGTTACCCTTTTTGTCCTTATCATCACTAGCCATAACATTACTGTAATAATTATTTTATAGCATATAGAACATTATCTTATAATATATTAATAATTTTAAATTATTAATTATGCTTGGTATTATACAAATTAATAAATTTAAATCATTAAATTTATTGATATATCATAAAAATAATACATCAAAATTTGTCCCTTTTTCATTCTAACTTATAAAAATTAAATAAATAATTAAAGGAAGAGAGATAATTAGCCAAACGGACGTAGAAGTACTCTTAGTTCTATAGTAATAATACAATTTTAGTATTAATTTTACTTATATTTTAATAAATGATTCATTTTATATTATAGTTAAGTAGTTTTTAAAATTTTAAAAATATTAATTATTTAGGAAGTGAGATGAGGACTAAAATGCATCCGGTTGAAAGCAAGTGAACCACGTAAGGGGAAGTAAAAGCACAAGACAACTCATGACCCACAAATTTTGACACAATAATATTTTTTTGTGCAAAACGTAATTATATTAAACAACTAAAATGGAAATAAGTTTGGTTTTTGAAGCGCTCATAATATCTTCAAACATATACAAACGAGTTCCAATTAGTGGGGATTCCATAATACAAAGGTTACTGAGCATATTTATAGAATTTTTTACAATATAATTAACTACAAAATTGACTTTTCTGAACACATATTTGGTAATAATTTTTTTCAAAATATTCAATAATATCCTATGATCTTCAATCAAGCTATGAATAGAGATAGGATGAGAGAAATTGTCATTAAAAATAGCATTAACAATATATAATAAATCAAACTCAATCATAATTGGGAGTGAATTCCTATTATAGGCCAGTTTTAATTTAACTTATCTCTTAACTCACATAATTCTATCATATAATTGGAATATATTCCAAGCTTACTTCAACATCCCATGATTCATTTATTATTACTATCCCTTATGACAACAAAACCGATAATTACTTTGGAATTCTCTCGGGTTACCCAAGCAAAATTAAGTTTATATCATCTCATAAGAAGAGTTTCTCACTTAGCTTCCTTGATCAATTGTGAAGATATCTTACTTCCTCTCATAATGACCCAATATTCCATAATTTTTATTAAAGTGATTTGAGTATTCCTTCCTTAATTATCCTAAAACAATACTTTATTTCTTTGCAACCACAAATTCCATATATTCCAAGAGCAAACAGAAACAAAAGTAAGATTACATTTTAACCTCAATAAAATCCACAAAAAGAAATAATTGAAAATTAATTAGAGTAAGCAAGGAATTTCTGATATTCATAGCCAAAGAACATTTTCATAGGATAATAATATTAATACTAGAATTTCGTGACACACAAAAAGGGAGAACAGTGAATCAATATATCTTTATTAGAATTTTTGTTCAAAATAGTCAATCAAACAAAATTTTAAATTTTAAAAAGAGTTTGAATTTTCCAAATCCATCTAAAGTTTATTTTTAGGTAAGGAGAGAAATTATTCTTCAAAAAATTATAAATACTCTTTATTGTGCAATCACTAAATTTGAATAAATCCCATACCAAAGTGTTAGTTTTTTGAGCGAGACTGAACGGAATACCCGGAATAGAATTAATAATAATACTATCGGGCAAATCAAAGAATATATTATTTAAATTCAAAGCTCCCTAATTGATTAGCTCTTTAACTTCAAGATTAACCTCCCTTTAGTCAGAGGACCCTGCTTATATTTTTTCAACACCCTCCATACCAAGCTAATTACCATAACAAAGACCAGTTTATTTCCATTTCCTACTACCCATTCCAGTTCAGCTTCAATAATATGAAAAAGACATTACAAAACTTTCCAATTATGGGAACAAATTTCATTTGTTTTAATGGTTCCGTTACTCAATAATATTATTTTCTTTCATCATTCATATTTTCTAGTTAGAAAAAATTAAAATCTATTTTAATTCCATATCCTTTATTAAAAGTCGTCAATATGGTAGGGCTGTAAAACGAACGGACGGACCGGACCGGATACGGATCGGTCCGTTTTAGTCCGGTCCGTTTAGGTCCGGTTCCTTTTACCCGTTAAAAAAATGGGCTAAATGTAAAAAGTCTGTATCCGATCCGTATCCTCAAGGATACTGACCGGTCCGCAGATTTTAACTGTAAGTCCGCGGACCGATCCATATCCGTGTGGATTTTAGTCCGCCCGGACTAGTCCGTATTACCCGTAAAAAAAACAAACCAAATTTTAGGTAGTCCAAATCCGTAAAAATTCGTAAAATCCGCGGACTTCGATCCGTTTTACACCCCTACAATAAGGTTGAGTGTTCTTTTATTGTTGACATAATTTTCAGAGTAAAATGTCAGAACCCACTATCAAGTACAGCTTCACAAAATTTTCTTACATGTTATTCTTCTTTTATTTAATAAATAAATATTGATTAATTATCAATTTTTTTATATATTTATAAATTTTATAAAATTCTTACATATTGATTTTTAGTAAATATAATAATTAGTTCTTTTTTAATAAAAATGATAATTATTGTATCTTTTAAATTTTATAATTAGTAATATTAGCTTCTTACTTTTTTTAATTTTTTATTATTTTATTCACTTATAATATTAAATTAAATAAAAATATTTAAATAAATTATTAAATATCATATTAATAATATCAAAAGTGTATTTATTTTTTGATTAAATTCTTTGTTTCATTATTCATTTAGTTGCGATAAAGAATGAATGAATGAATAATTAAAAAAATAAAATTAATTATAAATTTTAAAGCTTATAATAACTATTATCTTTATAAATAATATATTAAATAATTTATTTATTTTGTTAAAAAAATGCACAAGATCACTTGAAAGCTCATCAGATCACATGTAAAGGTGTTCAAGGGGCATGTACTTCGTGGGTTTTGCACCAATTAGATTAGGAAAAAAATTAAATTTATAAAAAAAAAGCTTAAATAAATTTGATTCAGCGGGTTGCGAAATTAATTAAATGAATCAGGACAATCCGCAAGTCCAGATTACTTTTTAATTGAAAGAAATTATATTAATAATTGAAATAATATTTGTGTTACAAAAAAGTAATCTATTAGTTATTTTTATATTATAATTTAAAATAAAATAAAATTCAATTATTAAAAAAATTAAATTCAATTATTCAAAATAATTAAATATAATAAAAACAAAAATAAATAATAAAATATAAAATAAAAAAAAATCCAGTTTGCAGACCAATCTGAAAAATTTTATAAATGGATTGAACCACTTAAAACAGATATATTAAAAATGTGTGCTTAAACAAACTCATTTCGTAGGAACTTTTACCCTATCCAATTTAATTCGTATATTAAGCATCCTTAATCAGATGCTACCAGGTCACAATAAAAAGACAATCCCCATTTTGTGCTTAGCCACACCAGCCTCAAGAATAACATTGAAAGCACGAAGGCAACAAGCGAAAGCCCAAGTTTCTACATGGTTCCTGAGAGTTCTCTACTTTACTCTTCTCAGCTGCCTTCAGCTTTTTGATTTGATCTTTTGCTCCCTTCTTTTGATTTTCCTACTCTTCATTGTGATCCTGTTCATCTTTAGAGGCCTAACATGAGGAACATAAGGTTTGAAAATGCCCATGCTGACTCTTTTTCCATTTGGGTTCAGCTTTAGCGACTTCTGCTGGAATATCAATTGTTAATTTTGTTAAGTATTTGGGCTCTATGATTGTGAAGTCTCAATGGATTGATTGGCCTTATGTTTATCCTGGATATCTAAGATTTGTTAGAATAAGAATATTTTTAAATGCTAATGAACCTCTTTTCATGGCCTTTCATCTTAAGTTGGATAATGATACCTATATTTGGGCGTAATGTAAATATGAATCTTTAGTATGTGTTTTGCCTATGGAAGAATAGGGCATTCTTCTGTGTCCTGCGTCGGAAGCTATGAATAGGTAAGTGAATATATTGATAGACAGATGAACAATATCAAAAATAGATCTCAAGTTGAAACGTGGAGATACCTCACTTTGTATCTGATGCACGAGCTTTTGGCACAAACTTGAGAAGACAAAACCATAAAAGTTCGTCTAAGGTTTGAACAACATGATCTACAATATTTTCCTGTTGATGTTTGGAGGGCGACTTTCAATGATTTACAAAACCATCTTTTTAATTTTGAAGAGATACCTTATAACCATGTTCACTTGGACAATGATCTTGCTGAGAATCAAATAGAAGAAATGGATTATGAAGCAGATCATCATCAACATCTTTCAAATGAAATACAGGAACAGAATATAAATATTCAGAATGCAGACACCCCACTTACCAACAGAAATCAGCAGCTTTATCTTGAATATCCTAGTCAATCAGTTGAGAGACAAGATCTGCCTTTGTCCCAAGCTTTCTAAGATCAGGATTTTTCAATGTGACAGCAAAAAATGTTAAGATACATTGAAAGCCCAGAAGGAATAATTTTTCTGACTAATGCACAGCTTCAAAGTTTTAATAATGAAGAGGGTGAATGGAGCAATGCAGCTGAACTGAGATCAAGAACATTGCAATTTTCAGTTGATTTAAATGAGCATGACCTTGAAGTTAATACACAGCCTATGTTTGTTGAAGACTCTACACATGGAAAGGAAGAACAGATAAGCCAACAACAAATTTCTCTTATTGTAGCTACTGATCTCAGAAGGAGGTTATTTGCTCACAATAAAGGAGACTTTTAAACAGAATGTGCAGATTGCATACGAGAAATTTCACTAACCCTGCTCAACGAGCTTCTTTGTTACCAATTCCAGAAGAAAAGAGTTGGTGTCTCATAGTCCTGTTATGCAGAATCAGATTACCATAAGTGCTCTGGCTCGCTCCCAACATTTCCTTGGACAGAAAATAGAGACTCCGTACATTACCTGGTTCTCTTTCAGCTTGATATGGTATATCTTCAATGTTTGGCAGGAAAGGATGAGGTGTAGCAACTTTTCTCATCTGTAAGGAATAGAGCTTACAAGGGATGAGAATCGCATGAAAAGGAAACATGATGTCACAGAGACTCTGACACATAAAAAACGGCTCGCCATCTCTGAAGCTACAGAAGATGATTTTTGTAATGATAAAATAATATTGTTACAAGTGCATCTAGTTTTTGCAATAAAAAGAAAATTTGATGTAAAACTTCTAATTTTTCATCTCAACACTAATTTTGAATTAATTAATCAATTTGGCTAGAATAAAGATATAATAAAATAATAAATAAAAAAATGGAAGAAACTTCTGATTGCATTGGTGCACCACTAATTTAAATTATTAAATTTTATTTATTTTACATAATACTACACAAATAAATAAAATTTAATAACTTTCATTAACAATGTACTATGCGATTGGTGTACCGTAGTCATTACTAAAGAATTATAACACTTATAAAATAATTTTCACAAAATAACAGAAAATAATGATGATTCTTGACTTAGCACTTTGATGGAGTTAGATGTTAATATTATAACTTTTTCTTGAAATAGATTATAAAATTTAAGCTTAAATCGAGAAAAAAGGTCAAATCGAATTAAATATTGATGTGTATATATAAAATTTATTGATCTTTATGAAATATGTTTATGCCAATATGTGTTATTATTGGTTGTCATATTTAATCTCACAATTTTATTAGATTATTAAAACACAAAAGTGAAAAAAATGAATAAATGCAAATTTAGTTTTTCATTTATAATCGCGGTGATTATTACATTCTTTAAATTTTATAATGAGTACTATCAATCTCTTATTTTTATTTTTATTATAATTATTTATTTATCCATTCACTTGTAATGCTAAAATAAATAAAAATATTAAAATTAATTATCAAATCTCACTTTAATAATAATAAATATATGCTTAATTTTAGATTATATTTTTTATTTTTACTATTTATTTTAGTGTTGTAGGTGAAGTGCCTAGGATATGAAATTTTTTTTGGTAATTGTATTAAAGTTCCTAAGATAGCACATCATTAAAGATGCTGACGTATTAATTATGAAATTTTATCAATTTATAAATAAAAAAATTAAATATTATGTTTTCTTAAAAAGAATCTTTCAAAAGATAAATTTTATCAATTTATGTGTGATGTTTAAGATTTTTTTATTAATTTTATTATCTTTAAAACAAAATTTTATTCTATCTTTACCTCCTTTTTTCCCCTAAAATTTCATAGTTTTCCTATATTATTTAAATTTAAATTTTATTTTTTTTCACCTGTTACATTAGCCTGTAATATATATCCAAGCCTTTTACATTAATTACTTGTAACAAATTTTATGAGCCTCTTTTTTCGATTGGCTTAAATATTTAATTTTCTTTTGCTTTGTGCCTCTAGTGCATTTAGGAGTTGTTGGATCGAAAGCTTTAGATGCAATCTAGCCTGTTCAAAAGGAAATGAAAATTTGAGCATTTGAGGCCATTTGATTAAGCCCCTTGGTCATTTTGACCATTCAATGTAGGGTGACAAAAGAAAGGAGTCCCAAGTCTTAGCCTCTTCCAAGTCTTGCAACTAGGAAGTATGGACATAAAGGATTAAGGGGTGGGATTTGTAACAACAAAAAGGCTATATTTCTTTTTTTTAGTTTTAAAAAGGGAAATTTGTAGCTTATTTAGAGTCTATTTGGAAACTATTTTAAAAATAGTTTTTGGTTTTTAAAAACAAAAAAAATAAAAGAATATGTTTATTTAAGTATTTTTATTTTTCTTTTTAAAAATTATTTTCAAAATATGTGTTTTAAAAATAAGAAAATAAGAACAACTTTAAGACTTCTTTTTTTTCGTCGGAAAGTATTTTTCATAAGAAAATGTTATTTGTATATAAATTAATGAAAGAATGAAATGTTATTTACATTGATAATTAAAAAAATTAATACCTAAAAGTTTAGAAATGGAAGAAAATAAATTCCTTTTTTAAATAGGGGAAGTTACTTTCTTTAAATTTTTTATATTTAATATTAAATAAATAAAATATTTTCCTTCATGTTATTATTTTTATAACTATATTTTATGAAAAATACTTTTCGATGAAATAAACGTAGCCTAAGTTTTTATTTTTTTTGTTTTCAAAACACACTTCATTAATGATATTATTATAATTCAAGATTATTTTCAGAATAACTTATCAAACACTTTCTTTTTCTTATTATTTTTAAAAACTATTTTTGAAATCTATTTTATAAAGCTATTTTAAAAATTAAAATTAGAAAATATAAACAAATAGAACCTTAGGCTTTACTTGTTTCATTGAAAACTATTTTTTATAGGAAAATATTATTTACGTATATATTATTAAAGAGATAATATGCTATTTATATTAATAATTAAAAAAATAATACCAAGAAGTTTAAAAATGAGAAAAAAAATAAATTTATTTTTAAAATAGAAGAAGTTACTTTTTCCAAATTTTTCATATTCAATATTACACAAGTAAAATATTTCCTTCTATTTTAATATTTTATAACTATATTTTGCTAAAAATACTTTCTAATAAAATAAACGGAATCCGTAAAGTCATTTTAAGTTTATGTTTTTAGCTTTCTTTCCCCTGCAAGTATTCAAATCTCTTCAAAGATTGGAAATAAAAGGTAAATTTCTATTTCCTTTTCACACTTAATCATAGATATAGTTTTGGATTATGCTATTACTTTTCTAGCTTTTGTGATGTAAAAATTGGATTTATAAATTTGAATAATATTTTTACATCTTTTGATTCGTATTGTGTTTTGATTGCAATGATTGCTAATGGAATGATGGAGGACTATTATAGGGTTTTAGATGAACTAGTTTAAAAAATTTATGGTCACATATCATGAGTTTTTAAAGACTTAAAGTTACTATTTCAAGAGAGCAAGAGAGAGTGCATGTATGATAGACTACAAGTCAGATTATTGAGTTTCAGGCTCTTTGTTTAACAAAGACGGAGATGCAAATTATTGATTCGATTGTTTATACAACTATGGTATTGAAAATTTAAATCTATCTAATGCCATTGTAGTTTGAGATCCATAATAATTTCATAGAAATTCTTAATTTGTATAAGGCATTTTATAACAAATTACTCGATCCATAACTTGTGAAAAATTCATAGTTAAATTTGAAGTTTGCGTTCTACTTATTATGGATTGATTAATGGCTTGTTTTTTGAGGTTAAAGTAGCATCTTGAATCATCCTGATGTCATGTAATACTTTGTGAAATTTATGGAAAGTATTTATCTTTAAATGCATTTAACATAGGCTATACATAAAGCTACCTATTTCTTAACCTGAGAATAGCTAGTTTGTTCCATGAGAAATCATATTTTATTTATCAAAATGCTACTCATGTAATTGCAAATTTACAAAGTTAGTAAGGTGATGAACAATTGACTCTGCTTCTATATACTTGAAAAATAAAATGGATCTCATGGATACTTTGATATGTGGGTAAGCTTTTATCATAGTACATTATGAAATTTGAAATTTTTTTTGATGACTTTAAAAGTATTAAATGGCCAATAGAAGTTCCTTTTTTTCTCTTACTAACTTAAAGTGCACATTGGGTTAGATTTATTCATATGAATAACTCTCTTATGATCAAGACTGAGTTTCTATGGGAATTGACTTTCTTCGTGCTTGCATATTTTTAATGCCCACAGGTCATAACCTTTGTAGAAATAAAAGATACTGACTGGGTATAAATCTACAGTTACAGTTGTTAACTTTCCTAAAAAAAACTATGACCAGGTAAGGGCAAATGCATTATCTTCTTAGTTTGTTAATGTCAAATGCCTTTGCGACATGGATTTAATGGCTTTTTAGTGAACAGGTAAGCAATTAAACCTTAACGAAGGAGTAGAGGTTACTTTAGTCAAATTCAATATATAAAGAGATCCTAACTTTTAATTATTGTTTCTGGTTTAAGTATATGGTTATAAATCAAGTGAATATTAAAAACCAAATATAAATAAGGACTTTAAAATATGACAATTCAACTGTCATATAAATATATCAATGAAAACTCAAAGTACTACAAACATTCGTATTATGTAAAAAGAAAATAATAATAAGTATTTTTAAGATAAAGTTATTCCAATTTCTAGCTTACAGTGAATATAAGAGAAAATTATTCATTCACCTCTATTCAAATTTTATCACTCTTCTTGAAGTTGATCCACTGACAAAGATAAGTTCCATTATTCTATATCAATTTCCAAATGTCATTTATAGTTAAGGATTACTAAGTTTAGTTGCTGGTTATCATTAAATTTCTACTTACTGGAGCCCATTCTGAAGTAAAATTTGAAGTGAAGAACTTAGGTTTCCAACTTAAAATAAAATATACATCTACTTACTAAAGACCAATTAGCTGGAAAACCCAAATTGCAGTTTCTTACATTTTACCCTTGATTGCTTCAGCCAACACAATAGACCAAAGAGCTAGAAGTCTAGAGCAATCCACTAATAACACCGTAGCAATTGGTGGTAGTGGTGTTGAGTTCACGTCACAATTGATGTTAGCCAATAAGGTAAGAGGAAATGAAACTCCTAAAACGAGGCGGTGGTGATGTGAAGTTAAAGGAAATAAGAGAAGTGGCGGTGGCTTTTCAAGGACACGAGAACGAAAAAAAGTTACCTAATTGTTGCCATTTTTTTTATTTACATTAAAATTGATATATTTTTGTGTTGTCCAAATAGAGTTAGCTTACAGCATTCGTATTGCCTTAAGAGCAGAATTAGTAGTTTAGTCTTCTCAAACAAGATACAGCCTTTGGATTGTGTTCATTACTTACTTTATTTATTGACTTTACTATATCTTAATAGAGTGGCATTCTATTAGTAAGGTTATAAAATTTCATATTTCAATGCATAGATGTGTAAAAGAAAAATGACAATAAAACATCAACAAATATATATATATATATATATATATATATATATATAATAACCTTAAACTAATCTAATATGTTGCAAGGAACTTTAAATTCTAGAAACAGATTTATGACTAACATATGAACAATTCTCGACCTGTATTATATTATGAGATTCTTGTCCTCCCTTTATAGCTACTTCTTTGCCTTGTATTGAAAATTGAAGTTAATTTTTCCCCCTTCTCTCTCTCTCTCTCTCTGTGTGTGTCACTTTCATTTTTATTTATGTGATAAAATTTTGTAGCTCATCCTACAATGGCAATCGATAAATCTTGGATTAATTTACCCTGAAACACACATCAATACATTAATGGACTGGAGAAATTTTTGGATTTTACAATTGCAAAAAAGTTTGTTCATGGGCAAATAAGATGTCGTTGTCCTACTTGTTCGTTTAGATTTTGGTTAACGAGAAAAGAAGTATATGATCACTTGCTTCTTAAATAATTTCCTCCACATTACACTAAATGGGTTTTTCATGGGGAATCAATAGTAAAGGAGACTTTCGATAGTGAGCATCATGTGAATGAACCTAATAATACCCAATTTAGTGAAGATTCTATCCTAAACATGATCAATGATGCATTTGGAATATCACTACACCATATGAGTGAACCTTTCGCATCCCAAGAACCAAATGTTAGAGATAGGGTTTTAAAGGAAAGGCCAAGTGATCAAAATAGAGATGCTATGGAATTATTTAGGGATGGAAATCAAGAATTGTATGAAGGATGTACCAAACATACAAAACTTTCTTTTGTTATGAGCCTATATCATATAAAGTGTTTATATGGGATTAGTGATATAGTAATAGACATGATTATACAGTTATTAAGTAAAATGTTTAGTTATGCAAAGATTCCTGAGTCATTCTATGAGATGAAGAAATTTATTAGGAAGCTTGGTCTCAACTACATAAAAATAGATGCATATCTAAATAATTGTATACTATATTAGGGTGACAATGCAAGTAAGGAATCATGTGATAGATGTTATGCTTCAAGATGGAAATCAATGAATAAGGGTGGTGAAGGGGATGTGTCTAGCAGTATGAAGAAGAAAAAGACTCCTAAAAAGGTTTTATATTACTTTCTACTCTAACCATGTTTGTAAAGATTGTTCATGTTATCTAAGACTGTTGAACTAATGAGATGGCATGTTGGGGATGGTAATGAAGATAGGCTGATAAGGCATTCAAGGGACTCTGAAGCATGGAAGATATTTAATTTGACCCATACTGATTTCACTTTAGATCCTAAAAATATCCGCCTTGGCTTAGCTTGTGATGGTTTTAACCCTTTTAGGAAGTTAAGCATTAATTATAGCATATAACTAGTTATTTTAGTCCCTTATAACTTATCCCCATGGATTTGTATGAAGCAAACCTTCTTCATCCTTTCAATAATAATTCCTAGAAGAAAAATGCTTGGAAATAACATCTATGTCTATCTTCAACCCCTTATCTAGGAATTGAAAGAGTTATGGGATAGTGGTATTAAGACATTTGGAACAGAAAACCTAATAAAGGATGTAATAAAAGCCCAATGAAAAGCCCAATCCAAGACACAATCTAGCTTAGAACTAAAAGAATATTCTAAAACTCTCTAGTTAGGGAAGGAGGTAGATAATTCTAGAGAATTCTTGGAATTGAAAATATCTCATTAATAAGGAGAAATTTTTCAAATTTTTTAAGATAAATTTACCCCTATAAGTAGCTATAAATACCCTCTCGAAGTTATAGTTTTCATCATCAAATGAATAAGAAATCCTTTATCCAATTGAGAGTTTTTTCTTTTCTTCTTCTCTAATTTGGCTCATAAGTCATTTTGGCATCAGAGCTAATTTTTCCAATTCCTTGCATAACTGTTTGAGTTAGAGGTGATAAAAAATTTCGTTAGTCTCATAGTTCTACAATTGCTAACCTTGAAATCCCATTTTCCAATCAGTTTCTTGGCAAGACAACACTGCAGATAGATTCGGAGTGGCTAGAACACCAGGTTGTAAAGTTTCACGGCAATTGGAGCTACTACATGCCTTCACTAAAGTTCCACGCGCTAACACCTCTCTTCACGCGCCACACGTGCCTGCCTAAGGTAGAAGACAACCACGTCAGTGCCACATCATCCAATCAACAGGTGCCATGTGTTAGTTGATGCCACGTCATCATACCTAGTTAGCTATTCTGATGTTAGCTGCACAGTCAGCACTACATTAGCCTATCAGGTTATGCCATGTGTTAAGTGAGCCACGTTAGTAATCCCGTTAGCATTATTTTTTTAAATTTTCATAATTGCCCCTATAGTTTCCTTTATTTCTACTTTGACCCCGACTTTTCCCTAAAATCACATAAAGTTTCCAATATTTCTTTAAATTTTTTTAACCTTACATTTTTTTTCAAAATTCCTTTTAGACTCATATTTTTCCTTTATTTACTAAAGCACCCCAAACTTTGCTAAAATTCAATTCTGACCCTAAACTTTGTCTAATTATTATCAATAACCTCTAAACTTTCCAAAAATTTTACTTTACCAATAACCTATAATAAATTATCATAATGCCATCGAGAAGACAAAACAAAAGAAATGCCTAAGAAGTTAAGATGGAAGAAATGCAGAGGCAAATTCAACAATTACAAAAAATTGTTAATGTCCAACAAGCCTTGTTAAATCATAAAAAAGATTTTGAAAATGATTCTAATAGTAGTTCCTCTTCATCATCAAAGACGCTATTAACCTTGAAGGCAGCCAACCCGAGGGATCGATATTAAAGTAGACATTTCAGATTTCGAAAGAAGGTTCTAGCTAGATAAACTTATAGATTGGCTTCAAATAGTTGAAAGGATATTCAAATGGAAAGATATACTAAATGAGCAAAAGGTTAAAATTATTACTATCAAGCTAAAGAAGCATGCCTCCATTTGGTGGAAAAATTTGAAAAGGGAACAAGAATGTGAAGGGCGAAGCAAGATCAAGGCATGGGAAAAGAGACAACGAGAACTTACACGTAAATTTTTACCTGATCATTATTATCAAGATAATTTTATTCAATTATAGAATCTTTGTCAGAAATTTATATTGGTGGAAGAATATACCAGAGAATTTGAGAAATTAATAATGAAATACGATATTCAAGAAAGAGGAGCAGATTATTGTCCATTACTTCGGAGGTTTAAACTTTAAGATTGACCAAATAGTGCAGCTTCAACAATAATGGACCCTAGATGATATCATCCAACTCACCATTTAGATCAAGAAATAACTACCTAAAAAGTCTATATTACAACCATTCTCTTTAAGAAACCCTACCAACACCAATGAAATTCAAGCTTCACAACCAGGTGATGCTTGATCAAAATGGAATTACACAATGACCATGATAAAAGATTAAGGTGCATTAGTTGCTAAACGTGATAAAAGATTAGCTACAAAGGATGCAATAGCAGATACATTCCAAGAAATGTTTGGCAAAGTTCCCTCTAGAGTTTCCAATTTAATATTTAAGTATTTGAAGGTACATATTCTTCCATTTATTAAATTTTTGTTAAATTAGTTTATGTGATAATTCATCTATGGTTGTGCGTTAGTTTAAGTGTATAATATTTTGTGATTCCTCTTATGCATTGTTATCGTATCTATATTTGCTAGGTTATGTGTTAGTTTCATGGACATAACTTAGTAGTATATAAATATATGTTAAATCTCTAATTTGAGAAGTGAAAAATTTTTTCGCTAACTATTTCAATACCATTTGATAGGTGGGCTTGTAAATTGATATTTATATTTCAATTCGAAGTCTTTGCTATTGAAGGTTTGCTTTTGTTGCAATTCTTCTCACTTTTTGTTGAGTTATCTTGTTATGATCAATTTTACTTTGCATGGCTGCCATGTGTAGACATGTTGGATTATTCTTCTAATTGAGCATGTCTCAATTCTAGGACTAGGTTTTACTCATGTCTTGAGTAAATTTAGATTTGTTCTTTTCCTTTAACTTTTGCCTTTGATTTTATCAAGTAATTGTAATTGTGTTATACTCTATATACAAGTTACATCCTCTTCAATTAGGAATTGTGTTACAAAATTTCCTTTATTTAGTTTTGATTTCTCATTCTAATTCTAATTATATGTTTAAATTTGTAGTTTATTGATGCTGGAAGTAGGCATGGCTCTATGTGTCAAGAAGGAAGATCTTTTATTGGTCATGATTCTTGAAATAGAAGTAGTAGTAGGAATCGAATGAATTTAAATTAAAAATTGTAATTAAGTTTTTAGGTATTAACAATACTTCAAACAATATTAGTTAATTACTACCTAATTATTTAGGTTCTTAGTTATTAACAATACTTATTTAAATTTTTTGAATGATATTGTGACCATTGGTTCATTGAAATTTATAATAATATGTTATCACATTTTTTCTAACTTTAAATTTGAATATATCTCTTTGTATACTATTGCATATGTTTATATGTGATCAAAATTTAACAATGCACAATCTTATATATTTTTATACTTTATTCTTATTTTAGATTGAATACATACACCATAAATATGTTGTTATATATGGTTCAATTTGATTTTATCAGGCTAAAATTATTTTTTTTTTAAAATATTGTATTTTGCTACGATTCAAAATGCTTTTAACTGCTGCTAAATGCAAGCTAAGGAGTTCTCAACATTAGCAATTGATGGCGACTATAGCCGTTATTAAATTGAAAGCACATTAGCGATTGCATCAATGGAGGTTCTAAACTGCCACTAAATACAAGATTTAGAAGCTATCCTTTTAGCAATTGGCGACCATTGTAACTGTTGTTAAAAGCTAAATAAACTATCATTAAATCCATGGCCCCTATTCCAATAGTCATATACTACTGTTGCTAAGTAATTAATGTTGCATGATATAATGATGCTTATCCAAATTGGTGGTACATGTTATAATGGTAGTGATAACTACCATGAAATGCCAACATAATCACCTTTAAATACTCGTTCTGTTATAGAGGAAGTGGTTATGCATTATTGTTTGACCTATCATGTTTAGTAACATTTTTTTTCTTTTGAATTACAAGAAAAATAATTGCAAGTTGAATTTTATGTTTGAAGGCATATTTGTTGGAAGTTATTTTTCACTAGTTCTACAATTTTATGTTTTTTCTTTTTTCTTTTTTCACTTGTAAAGCAAACAAACACATCAAACTAAAGATAAAACTATGTAATCCCTTATTATGTTACCTTGAATACTTAGCAATAAATATAAATATATTTGGAAATCTCTATCCCTATTATAGATTTAGTTCCTCATAATGTGGAAATTGTATTTACAACATTTCAATCCATTAAAAAAACTTGAGTATCAATCAATTTGATGCTTATTTTAAGAAAATTTGTTGCAAAAATAGAAAGAGAAAAAGGAAAAAAATTACAATTTTTGATTGAATTTTGCAACAATATTATTACAAAAGCAAAAGTTACGGCCGTTGCAGAAAAATTATTATGCAAAAATTTTTTTTGGCAAAAGTGAAGATTTTACATCAACTACAAATATTGTTGCAAAAAACTTTTGTAATAGAGTTCTCAACAATAATTTGTATTTTATTGCAAATTCATTTTCAACAAAAATTAGCTTTTTTACATCAATATTTATTGATGAAAATTTTCATTTTTCTTATAATATGCATCATAAGAGCATAGAAAAAAAATAAAAAACTAACACTTTTAAAAGTAAAGAAGCTAATAAAACAAAAGAAAGTTAAATACTTTTATGTAGGAAAATGCGAAAATAAGGGAATGTCATGTGGAAGGTTAATTACGGTTAGGCATGTAAACAAGTTGAGCTGAGTTGAGTTTTTACTTGTTCAAGCTTGAGCTTGAGAAAATTAAGTATGTTTGAATTCATCAAGCTTTTAGAATTCAAGTTTGAGTTTGATTACTAAACGAGCCTAATTGAATCTAAATAAGTTTTAACATATTTCAACAAATAATAATTAAAAAGATGTAAAATTATTTTTTTAGTACAAATAAATGACATTATAAATATAAATTTTAATATAATTCAATAAATATATATAAGCTAGTCAAATTATAATGTTTAAATATTGCATAATAACAATATAAGCAACAATACAAGTATAAAATTTATCATTAGAAATACCTTTAATTATTTTCAAAGAACTCACATTAATCATTTGGATTTAAGTATTTAAGATACAATTTCTTTGGCTTTTTATGCTTTTATAAAATAAAAATAACAAGAATTCTTTATAATATCAAAATATTGACTAATTAAATGAACTGATAAATAGAGAAAATCATAAATAACATAATAAGTAAAAATATATATAGAAGCTCAATTAGACTTGTTTAATTCGGGAATAATACAAATTTTGTATTTTGAGGATTGAGTTCAACTTGTTTAGGCTTGAGTTTATTTAACTTGAATACAAATTAAATTTTTTATGAATCGAGCTCAAACTATTGACAAATAGTTTAATTAATTTATGACACTAATTATAATGAATAGGTAATTAATAGATAGATATTTTGTTAATTATAAAGTAGTAAAAGTTAAAAATATAGTTAAATAATTAAATTAAATTTTATTATATAAAAATATATTGCAATAAAAAATTTATGAAATAAAATAAAAAAGTAATAAAAAGATGAGTAAGTAAAGAAAGTAATAAAATATACAAAATCTTGTGCGTGTGTGTGAGGTGAAATAAATGTATAGAATAAAGGAAAGAAGCAACATTATAAGCATTATTAGAAAGTAATAAAATAATAGAAAATGTTATGCGCATATGTAACACAATGTAAAAGCACAAAACAAAATAAAGAAGCAGCAATGTTAGAAGCAAAGAAGCCTACAAAGTAAAGCAAAGGAAAGTTAAGCATCTTTAGGCAAGAAAATGCAAAATGAAGAAATGTCACATAGAAGGTTGATTGTAGTAAATAGATAATTAATGGATAATACATGAATTATAAAATAATAAAATTTAAAAATAAAAAATATAATAAAATAATTAAATAAAATTTTATTGTCTAAAAATATTTTATAATAAAAATTTTATGAAATAAAATAAGAAAGCAATAAAAAAAAGAATAATTAAAGAAGATAATAAAATAGTACAAAATATTTTATATGTGTGTGAGTTAATATAATAGCATAAAACAAAGTTAAAAAGCAACATTAAAAGCAACATTAGAAAGTAATAAAATAATAAAAAATATTGTGCATTTGTGATGCAATGTAAAAATATAGAACAAAGCAAAAAAGCAACATTATTTAGAAATTAAAAAAACCTAAAAAACAAAGCAAAAGAAAACAAAGCATTTAAGAAGGAAAATGCAAAATGAGGGAATAATACAAACCTAGAAGGTTAATTATGGTGAATAAATAATTAATATACAATACATTAATTATAAAGTAGTAAAAGTTAAAAATAAAAAAAATAATTAAATAATTACATTAAATTTTATTATATTAAAAAATATTTTACAACAAAAAATTTATGAAGTAAAAAAATAATAATAAAAAATATTGTGCATGTATGTGAAATAGTATAAGACCATAGAATAAAGCAAAGAAGCAACATCAATTGGAAGTAAAGAAGCCAACAAAGTAAAGCAAAGGAAAGTTAAGCATTTTTAAATAGAGAGTTAGAGATAGCATTGCTAAAAAAATTGAAAAATAAGATAAGTAAGGAAGAATGACGATATGGAAAAAGGACAATGTCGAAGAAGCAAAGAAGCAACTATGGCTAGCAATGCCTATGAGTATGGTGAGACTATTTCAGTTCGGTATAACAGTCATTTCATTGATATTTGTAGGTCATCTGGGCAAGTTGGCTCTTTCTGGTGCTTCACTTGCAACTTCTTTTGCCAATGTCACAGGTTTTAATGTATTGGTGCGTCCATATTCTTTCCCTTTTAGTTTTTATACATTTCACCATATGTGATATATGCATACAAATTAATAAAGATATTTATTATGGTAGATAGGAATGGCTGGTGCTTTAGACACTTTATGTGGGCAATCATTTGGGGCTAAGCAACATCATATGCTTGGAATACACCTTCAAAGAGCCACATTTGTTCTTTCAGTTGTAGGCATCTTTTTGGCCATTATATGGATATTTACGAAAGACATTCTAGTTGCCATACACCAAGAACTTTCCACAGCAGAAGAGGCAGGAACATATGCACGTTTCATGATCCCAAGCCTTTTTGCTTATGCCATTCTTCAATGCCTTCTCAAGTTCTTACAGACTCAAAACATTGTGTTTCCTATACTTTTAAGCTCCGCACTCACTGCTATTTTACACATACTCATATGTTGGATCTTAGTATTCAAATCTAGCCTTGGAAGTAAAGGAGCTGCAATAGCAAACTCAATCTCTTACTGGGTGAATGTTATATTGATAGCGCTTTATGTGAGATTTTCTTCTTCATGCCAACGATCATGGACCGGATTCTCTAAGAAGGCCTTTCAAAATATTCCTAACTTTCTCAATATCTCCATTCCTTCAACTATAATGCTTTGGTAAACTCTTGAATCTAAAGTAATATATCCATTTCAAAAAATTAAGAAGGTGTGAAATTTGTTCATATATCAAAGCATGTTTAATAGTTACATGCATTGTCAATTTTCCTTCAACTATTCTCATTTCACCCTCACTTGAATTATAGTAAATAGGCTAAGCATGACATGTAATTTTGTTTTAATCCTCCTATTAATGCATTTTAAATATATTTATATAGTTTAAAAGGATGGACCTTCGAAATAATGGTTCTCTTGTCTGGTCATCTTCCAAATCCCAAGTTGGAAACTTCTGTGCTATCTATATGGTTAGCATTTAAACTAATACTAAACTAGCACTTACTCTCATTAAGTGTTTTCATTATCACTAATTAATTAAATCTATAATGTGAAATTTGCTACTTACAGTCGTAATACCTTTGGAATTGTTTGGATCATTCCATTTGGGTTTAGTGCAGCCGTAAGGTACTTATTCATTCTAAATCCATAAATTATTTTATATTTTGACTGTATTGGAATGACATTTAAAAGTGCATTTTGATCTCCTTTCAGCACAAGGGTCTCAAATGAATTAGGGGCTGGACATTTAGAAGCTATAATTTTAGCCATTCGTGTTGCTATGTTCATGGTTTTCACAGAGAGCATTATATTAGCATTAGTCATGATTTTGCTAAGAAACTTATGGGGCAAGCTTTATAGTAATGAGATAGATGTTATAAAAAGTTTTGCATCCTTGATGCCAATTCTTGCTGCCTCTTGCTTCCTAGATGGAATTCAAAGTGTCCTATCAGGTATCAATTTCCTAATATGAAGAAATTTTTATGATTTCATTTTTGTTAAGTGCAAATGTTTAACTTGGGATCCTTAAACATATTAAATGCTCAACTTGTGATTAATTTTTCTTTGGCAATTAGGCATTGCTAGAGGGTCCGGGTGGCAAAAGATGGGTGCATATGTGAATCTTGGTGCATTCTATCTTGTGGGACTTCCTTGTGGAGTTGTATTAGCTTTCATTGTGCACATGAAAGGAAAGGTAAATTATCCATAATCTTACAATTTCTCTTGCTCTTCATGTTTTTCAAAGTTTCTTCACATAAATATGGCTAACTAATATGTAATTATGTTTCTAAATAGGGCCTATGGTTGGGAGTTGTATGTGCATTGATAGTGCAAGTGACATTATTTGGCATCATTATCGTTCGAACTAACTGGGAGAAAGAAGTAAGGCATTCCATATCAATTAATTAGTATCCCCTATACATTTATATATAAAAAAAAACTTCAAACTCTACACATTATCTTTCCACTAACTCTAATCATCTTTCTTTTGTCTTTCTTTAGGCAGATAAGGCTGTTAAGAGAGTCGGAAGCACTAGAATTCCTCAGCAGTCATAATCCCAAGGCTCTACTTCTCCATCTTAAAAGTGGATGATGAACACTTTAGCTATGTGCGTTTGTTTTTGTATCTATGTAAAAGGATATTGAATTTGATAAGTATGTGTAAAATCAATGGAAAGTTAATGAGCAATATAAATGCAAAATCAAATAAATAAATAGTTTCCTCTGCATATGAAATTAAAAAGCGTCTTTTCTAATGTAAAGTCATATACAACAGCAAACAATTCGAGGTTACGCTTATGTTTATCAATATTCAATCATGTAAGAATACAGGAACAGCATCTAAAATGGAATGTCATCAAATGGTGATTTCATTCTACATTTATACATCATCAATCCTAGCTAATAGTATAATAGCTCAATTGGAGGACTATTCAAATCGTAAAATAAATTATAAAAGTAAGTAAGTACCTTTATCAATGAGCCAACCTAGAAGTCTTTCACATTCTTGTAGAGGTTCTCAATTAGCGAGAGGGTAACCCTAAATTTTATTGTAACTTTTATGATTTAGTCCATTTATCTTTACTCAAGCATCTAGTACTATTGTTCAATTCTTTAAAGTTAAATAGCCTAATTCATTAAGCATGGCAAGGTTCAACCCTAAATCATAGGTTTAGATTCAAAGACAAAACGATGAATAATCAAAAGAAAATTTGAAAAAAAAGGAAATCATAAGCATAAAAAAATTGTTGCTTACCCTAGTGCATTTTTTGGAAGTACATGGATCCATGTTTACCACCTAACTCTACATCTTGGATAGGCCTTTGAGATACATACCGGGATTATCCTATTGGTAATGAGAACGGAGAGTGAAAATTGAGATAAAATATGACAATAAAAGGATAGTTTAGCATACAGAAATTGAAATAATATTATTTTATTTTTTTTAATATATAACACATCCTAAGAATGAAAAAAAAATATTTTACTTTTTAATATATAATATTTAATTACATGCTCTGACATGGTATATCATGGGCAATGCATGATGTGGAATGTACTTTAGAAAAGTTGAAGTCCATTAGATATAATAATAGACCAAATTTCTGTTTTTGATCGTGTAAAATTAAATTTGTATTAATTTAATTTTTATAAATTAATATTATATTAAATTTAATTCTTTCATATATGAAATGAAATTATTGAATTATTGTGTCGATGGATTAAAATTTAATGTAAAATTAATTTTATAAAACTAAATTAATACAAGTTTTCAGTGAGGTATCAAATTGATATATACTTTATTTTGCACAAATAATTAATAAATTAACTAATAGATTATTACTCTATTTCACTTAAACAACTACTAAACTAACTAATTATATAATAAGTGTTTTGCAAAATTAAACATTAAACTACTTGAAATTGTAAAATAACATAAAAAGATATATTAATAGAAATATATATAAATTAAAATAATTCATATTTTTCTACAGATTAAATTATATTAATATAATTAGGATATTCAAAATAAAAATATATTAAATATTTGTTTACTTGTATAATTTTTATTTTATTATTGTTTATAACAAAATTATAAATAACTAAAATATAATTAACTATATTTTATCATATTATATATTGATTTACATACACATTTTTATATATTTATAGTTTAAAATTAAGATATAATTATATAAAAATTAAAAAAATTAAATTTACATTATGAAGAGTATGGATTATAAATTTATAGAAAGAATAAAAACAAATTTTTATAAATTTTTAAATTTTACTTTTTTATTCTATTTAATTTATAATTATTTGTTTAGGGTTTAGATTTATTTTTAATTTATTTAATTTGCACATAATTTTTTTATTTCTTTGGACCAATTTTTTTTAAAAAAATTATTTATTATTAATTTGTTGTCCTATTTTTATTTTATATTTAATTTAATTTTTGATATTTTAAAATTTTATTTTATACTAATTATTCAAGGTTTTAAATAAATTAACCAATAATTTATTAACTCCTATAATATTGTATAATATATATAATATAATAAAATTCGTAGCATTAGAATAATTAAAATTTCAATAAATACAAATTTTTATTTGTTCTTTTAGGGTTCAAGATTTGGGATTTAAAAGATTTAAATTAAAAAATTAGTTAAAAGATTTAAATTATAAAATTAAATTTTTAAAAAATATTGTATTGTAATATGATATATATATCTATAAAAATATTTAATTAAATATGAAATTAGAATATAATTTACAGTATAAAAAAATGTTTTGCTAGTAATTGATTTTATTAATATTGAATTATAATTTTTATCAGTGTTATCTCAAGATCAAATATACTTGCTTTCCTTTATTGCCATAACTTTATGAAAAAATTTTAAAAATTACGAATAGAAGTACCACGTGATCCCTTTATTTAAATACATCCATGATTTTTTTTTTGTGGAAAATGTTGTCTAATACACATGACATGCCCTAAATTATTAAACTAGAATTATTTTGAATATTAACATGTAGATATTAAACTCAAATAATTAAATATGTTAGTGGTGAATTTAATACCAGTAAATAATTAAATATATTAGCAGTGAATTTAAAGATTTTGAACTATGAAGATTGAATCTCACAACAACTAATACTTAATATTTTGCGGCCCTGATTAATTATGTAAGTTAGCAAATGGTGTGTTTTTTTTTAATTTTTACGAAGGAAATACAATAATATATTTTCTAATTTTTACTGGATTGGTTATACAACTGATTAGAAAGACGTAATGCGCTAATGGTTATGAATTAATTAAATAACTAAACTTGATTAAATGTTATAATACAATAGTAAAATGCTCGGTCACCAAAATAATGACTCTTAGTCCCACACCAAGGGCATCGCCCTACTCGTCGCGATTGTTGAGCAAGGGCATCGTGCTATTTGTTATTGTCGCCATCGTCAACATCATCTACATGAGTCGAATAGGTTTGAACTATGGAGGGTGGAAAGTTCAAGTCCCACCGGGAAGACTAAAATAGTGGTATTAGGTTTTCGGGCATGAAAAACCCTTGTTGCTGCTGGTCCAAAGATCCACTAGCATATTTAGTGGCAAATGCGAACGGGTCAACAAACAATGCCATAAGTGAACTGGGGGCTTTTGGAGTTTAATTCGAGGCCGATAGGGTGAATAACTATGACTGTGGAACATCATAATGGTGCTGTGGTGATAGTGCGGTATAGTAGGAAGGCCCAGCATCTGCACCTGTGAAAACTTGCACTAAGGGGTATAACTTGATGGTCTTTCACCTCCTATGTTAGCCTGCATCAATGGAGAGGTGTAGGAGGAAGGGAATCCTGCTTGTGTCATCGTTGGTTGACCATGCGAGATACTTTCATCATCATCCCCCTCCTCGGGCAAAATAGAATTCCTAAAAGATATGAATCCATGGCTTTTCCTACCCCGCATAGGCTCGAGAATGGGTGGTCTCGGTAATTCTGCAGTTGGGTAGGCAGGTTGGAAAGCTGTCATATCTCGATGCTCTCCCAGTGCACAAAGCATGAGACCACATTCTCAATCCACTGTCTCTCTAAATTGATTATACAATTGAGAGGGTGAATCCTTGACACTGAGCCGACGTAATCTCTCAGCTATATCAGCCTATAAGAAAGTCCTATAGTTATAATTAGGGGTGATCATCGGGCGGTTAAGGCTATTTTTTAAATCGACCAATCTTAACTGAAATGTGTTTTTTTTCAACCGATCGAAACCGATTACATAACTTTAACTAAATTTTTTATTTTGGTCAGTTAAATTTGGTTAAGAGTAGTTTAAATTTTTAAATTTTTTTTCAAAAATGCTTAAATAAATTAATTTAAATGTTAAAATTAATTTATAAACACATATTAATACCATAATTCCATTAATATAATTATAATAAAAAGTAATTAAGTACTAAATTATAAAAATAATCAATAATATTTTAAATATGAATTTTTAAATAAAAAATTAATATAAATTTTAATTAATATCAGTTAAGTTCAGTTAATTTCGGGCGAAAGGTTAATTGCAGTTAAGAATTTTTACTCGAAATTAATCGACCACCTAAAATTTATAAATTTTTTCTTCCAATTTTAACCGATTATGATATATTAACCGCTCTTAACCGACTAACTTCAAGTTCGGTCGGTTGATTAAGAGTGGATTAGAAATTTTTTATCAGCCCTAATTATAACTTGCAATGCTGCCACAATATGAAAATGCAAGCATAAAAGTTTATGAATGGTGAAAGGTTACCATAAATCCTGAACCACCACTAATTGGATGAATTCATCATCTGATGTGTCTCCGATACCACCTTATGTAGCCCGACTCAAGACTAAGAGTATCTGTTGACACTTCAGTCAACCAAATTGTGTTGTGCCATGCATTCCAAGCAGCAAGGAGAATGACATGTTTTTCACGCTAATCCTTGGATGTTTTCCCTTAAAGCTGCAAGATATGACAAGAACTGAAGTTGAAAGACTCTTATGGAATTGGTTGCCACCTACCAAACTATCGTAACACACGATCTATGTAGTGCCATTCAACAATGTGGAAGCAGATGATGAGGACTGATGCCAGCCATATGTTAAGTGAGGTCAAACAATACTCTGGTATAAGCTGTTGTACATCGGGAATGTCATAGGGCAACCAAATAATTTGCATTACAGAAGTGTGATATAAATAAGCATTTTACTAGTTGTGATGTTTGGTTCCGTTAGAAACAATGAAGTATGGGTTTGAACCTCATCGGCCTTCATCTGATCAAGCAATACTCTGTATTGGCGCAGGGCCATTTTTTGCAGTCGAGGAGGTAGCCCAGTATTCTTCCACCTGCAAGGAATGTACATGGTGTATTAGTTTTCTGAAATGTTTAACCTGTTATGAGAAATTGAATATGAGGGTAATGTATGATCTAAACCTAAAGCCCAACAGTGGAAGTAAATGGTAGATGTTTAAGCGGGGATCAGGATATAGTGGTCTCGCTGGTGCTAAAGTAGGAAATCGATCCCACACCCATAAATGTAATAGTTACAAATATCCACTGATATTAATCTCATCACACTGCGTGGTGGTACACAACTCTCTGTAGAAGCATCCAAGAACCGTCGATCCCCAGTTATACTGGCCAGCATCTTTAAAGTTCGCCAATAATGGCAGATACATCAATAATACCCTGTGACCCGAAGTATCAGGCATTAGGTAAATCCCCTACGAGTCTCAAAATATAAGCATGTGCAAAGCATTGCGTTTGTTCTTCATCTGCATCCTCGGGTAAGTGTGCAAAGTTAGCTGCTAACCATGGGATGCTAAGATGCTGGCCTTATAAACATTCATTGGGTAGTCTGATCCTAAGTAGATCTTCGCACTCCCCCGGCCAATCATGCCCAGTGTATCCTGATACAAAGACGCCCTTGCATGATAGACCTAATCGGATGGAGACATCCTGTAGGGTAATAGTGCACTCTTCTGTAGTGGTGTGAAAAATGTGTCTCCGAACGTCATCGCTCAATCAGGGCAAATACCAAAGCTTTATTGAAATTAAAATTTCCAAGCCAGCTGGCACCGTAAAAGCCTGCTTGTTGAAGATATGGCACAATTGCAAGCAGTGGATCCAAGAGCCGATTCACGTGAATGACTCGTCGTAACGTCAGGATTTGGTCCTCTTTTTCACATCAACGGAAGAAATTAGTTACAACATTTAGAATTAAACAATTACAACTAAGTGAGTGAGGTTACCTGGTCTAACCACATGGCCTAAGAAATATGTCTAGACTGCAAATATAATAAGGAGTCATCATCGGGCTTAGGGGTCACAATACAACGCTGACCGGCCATTATATTCGGGAGCTATGGGCTACGATTATATAGATGAGTTAAGTCAATTTCACCATCGTTAAATACATAAAGTATTACAAAACGAAGTAAGAAATAAAATAAATGAATTCAATTTAACAAGCATAGAAATTATCCAGGTGCAACAAGTTTTATTTCTTTCATCAGTATATTTACAAAATATGCATAGTCAAAACACTATCGCAGTATAAATCTTGATGAATGCATCGCCAATTTCCTTTTTTGGGACCTGAATTTTCATGCTACGTTCCATCGAGCAGATAGGTATGTTGCTTGGTTGCGTCCAATTTGTCAGCATAACCCACACCTCTAAGGTTCTGATGCAGCCTTTCTCCAATCTAGTTCGTTTCTGATTCGTGTGGAGCGAGATCAACCGCTGGGACGCATCTATGTTGGATCTAATACCAGAATTGGTCCATTCATTAGGGCCAATGCTCCATTCCGTCGATTGGTCGAAACTCACAACTGTAAGCCTTTACCATTATATCTAATCGGAATACAGGATAGATGTATTGTAATGGATCCAGTGAGATCTTCGCACAGGCTGCAAATATAAGTTGACAAGGCTAATGCTCTATTTGGAATTCACCGTAATCGCATGTTTGATTGGATAGACTAATTTTACAAGTTCGATTGAACTATTTCCAAGTCGGGTCATACGGCTCATCAACCTCAAAGGACGATCCTAAATGATCAAAGCGATAGACATGGCAAGCAGATGCTTTCCAGATGCACCCTTGAATCTTTATCTACATATCTTCACTAAACACCTCTCCTGCCTGTAATTATGCTACAATGGTCTCCGCTCGATTAATAAAGTATGCATTTAGCCTTGACTAATCCGGTGATCGGTAAAAATCTAACCCCTTTAAAAATACTGTTGATACACTCCACAAGGTTAATGGTCATATGCCTCCATCTTCGACTTTCCTCATCATAAGCACAGCTCCATTTATTTTTTAGGAAATTATTGATCCAATCAACAACTCTTGGGTATAATTGGTGCAGTTCATCCAACTTGCAATTGACTGCATGTCGCTCATATTGGTAACTTGTTCGATACACCATTGTTATTAAACAAATAATAATCATGTTAGGTAATGAATCTTAATGACAACAATGTAAGTAAAACGCACCGATACTAGTAAACAGTTTCTTCAGCCATGCCGTCTTAAAAGTTAAGTTTAGATTACTGGCGATGTGGCGAAGGCAAAACACATGATAGCCATAAGAGGGTTGCCATTCTACTGGTGGATTTGTTACAGCAGCTACTATTCCAGGATGTCTATTTGATATCAAGTAGATTTCCAATCTACCCTAGACAACACACTGATAAAAGTTTGATAAAAACTAAGCTCATGACTCGTACGTTTCCTCTTCAACCACAGCAAATGCAAGAGGTACGACTTTTCTATCGCCATCCTGTGATGTCGCGGTAAGCAATACCCTCTTGTACTTTCCATATAAAAATGTGCCATCTACTTAGACTATTGGTTTCAAATGATTAAATGCGTTGATGTATGGTTTGAAAGTCCAAAACACTCGACGGAACGTCACAGTTAGCTCATTTTCAAAACTATTTGGTAAGCATTCACTGCTAACAATCTTAAAGTAAGAATCAGGATTGAAGTATCGCACTGCGGCCAGCCACCATGGCAGTATAGAATATGACTTCTCCCATTTGTAAAATGCAAGCACGATGGCTTGGTGTTTGCTCTTCCATTCTTTTTTATATAACACTGAGTACCTAAAAATACCACCAATGCGCTCAATCACTTCTCAGATGGACACACTCGGGTTTTCAGTTACCATGCCAACAATGTATGATGATATAACATCTGTGTCCAATTTTGGATGATCTCGAAAAAAAGATGTAGATACATACGTATGAGGCTCATTGTATTTGGATATCTGCCAATGATTCTCTCTTGGCTTATGGCATGCTCCAATTGCATTGTACGTCATAGTTAGGGCACCGATATTTTTCATATTTGGCTAAAGAGTAGTGTACATAAAATGTGTGGTGACTCCGAATTGAGTATATCTTCATTGCATGGCGAAAGGACTTTTGGTCCATATATTGCATACCCATATATGGCTTTTGGTTGTCATTTATATTCATGCTGTCCCTCACTTCAGCGTAATCACGACTCACCGTAGCTTCAATATTTATTTGTGAGAAGAAGACAGCAGCCGATTCCATATATCGGCTTACCGGTATTGTTGGTAGTATAGTCGTAACGTCATCTTCACCATCATCGTCTTCGTAACTATTATCGTCACCACCAAAACCCTCAGCAACATCATCATATGCAGCTTCTTCCTCAAATTCATCTATTATATCCTATGTTTCCTTCGGGGAAGATGAAGGTTGATGTAAACTATACTGGGGCTGAAACAAACATGGCTTTGGGACATAGTCGATAATAAGGGTGTGAAAGGGTTAGCCACTCTCATTTTACTAGTTTATGCCACTAATGTATGGATTGTAATAAGACGACCCTTCACCGAAGCTGTGGGGTAGAATGGTGGATGGTTGTATAGATAGTTGTGTGCATAGGCCACTATCATCAACTGGTTGACTTGCGACATTCAAATCAAGTTCCCTGGTTGAGATGTATGCATACACTTCTGGGTATGACAATTGAGTGGGAAATTGTGCATTTGCTTCCCACATTCGTTGGATGTCATCATCATCGTTCAATACACATGCCTTGTACCGTGTCGGATTCAACAAAAGCGGATGCCTATATACCAACTTAGTTACAACTTAATTTTATTCTTATTACTTTTACCTTAGGACACTTAAATGTATCGCCTTCATCTACTTCGTAAATTTTTCCATTCTCATAAATACAAATATTTTCCTCCCTCGCACTTATTTTGGTTCCTACCATAATCAGGTTTACATGGCATAACAAGAATTAATAATACACACAACAGAGAAAAAGTAGCATAGTTACAAAAATAGCTGATGTTAACTATTAGTGCATACAGGCTCTTATTTATTTCAATCTCATTACATATTTATCGAAATTCTATATTAATATATACTTACAAGTTTAGTTTAGAATCAGTTGTAATGTTTAAATTCTATTGAAAAACAGGGCTTTCTATATATGAAACAAAAGCAAAGTAAATCTTTTCAATGGAAATCTAAGCTTACACATAACGTACTGAAAGATAGAGAAAGGAAATAGGAAAAACAATATAGAGAGTGAAAGAGAGTGTGATTTTCACATTAAAAGAGGTAATAGAGAGACGGAACAAAGAAAATTTAATAGGTATTTCGTAAAAAGGATTTTTTAGATAAAAATTGCTATTATATTTTAATTAATATTTTTATTAAAAATATTTACATGTTTTTTAAGTTTTCATTATCATTAACTTAATAATATAATTTTTTTATTTTAATAAAAAGTTAAAATTGTTAGTATACATATATATATTTATGTGTGTGTGAAAGTAAACAATTCTATTGATAAAATTCAAAGTGTTATAGAAAAAAGTAGTTTTTAAGTTTATGCTATACACGGGTGAATATTTAATAAAATAATAATAATTTATTCAAAATAAAATAATCAATTTATATCTTAGAATATTTAATTTAATATATAAAAATAAAATTTAGAAAATATAAATTAGATATTTTCTATTTTAAATTTTGTTATACATAAGTTAATTATATAAATATATAATAATAGATTAACATATGAGGAAAGAAATAAAAAAAAGAGAATAAGAGTAAGATAAAAAAAACCTTCCAAACTTTTATGGCAAATAAAATATTTAACGATAATGATATTTTAAATAAAAAATATAATTTTTGTTGAAAATAAGCCTTCTTCACAAAATCTTGATTGATATCTTTTTAAAATGGTATTTAAAAATTATTATCAATAAAAAAGAATAAAATTTAAACAAATAGAAATTAAATTGATATTTATTTAGTGTTAAATGTTATTCTAAAAAATAAAATATACAATTAGTTAATTTTATTAATAATTTTAATAATATATTTTAGGGTTTAGGGTATATATAATAAATTAATTAATGAAATAAAAATTTTAACTTATAAAAAATAATTAATAATAAAAAATATCATAAATAGATTGATTTTGATAACAAAATATATTATTAAAAATAATATGCAATTAAAGGAATCAAAAAATAATTTTATGCTAAAATTTTATGTTTAAATTTCTAATTCATTTAAAATACTTATATAATCTAATGATAAAATATATTATGTTATATTATATTATACATATAATATTTAATAATATTAGAGCTCTAATTGTAAACAATATGAGTACATGTAGAAAAAATATATAACGAAGCAAATAAGAAAATGAATAAAATATGTGAAAGACAAAGTGATAAGTAAAATAAGATATATAATAAATTAATTAATGAAATAAAAATTTTAACTTATTTAAAATAATTGATAATAAAAAATATCATGAACAAATTAATTTTGATAACAAAATATATTATTAAAAATAGTATGCAATTAAAGGAATTAAAAAATAATTTTATGCTAAAATTTTAATATTAAATTTTTAATTCATTTAAAATATTTATATAATCTAATAATAAAATATAAATTTTTATATTATATTATATATATAATAATTAATAATATTAGAGTTCTACCTGTAAACAATATGAGTACACATAAAAAAAATATAATAGAGCAAATAAAATATATGAGAGACAAAGTAATAATAAAAATAGGTTATATAATAAATTAATTAATGAAATAAAAATTTTAACTTATTTAAAACAATTTGTAATAAAAAATATCATAAATAGATTGATTTTGATAACAAAGTATATTATTAAAACTAATATGCAATTAAAGGAATCAAAAAATAATTTTATGCTAAAATTTTAATTTATCTAAAATATTTATAAAATTAAAAAATAAAATATGTATTTTTATATTTATATTAGTTAATATTAATAATATTTGAGTTGTAAATGACATAGATAAAAAGATAAAAAAATAATTAAAATAAGATATGAAGAATAAATCCTTTATAAAATTTTAATTGATATGTATTTAATTTATTATATAGACATAATATTTAAAAATTAGAATAGATTTTATGGACCTCTCCTGAGGTTTGGGTATAAATAATTTGCCTCCCATTTTGGATGAGTACCAATAGCATTTTCTCATAGGCAGACAAAAGAATTTTTTTATTATTTATAAAATACCTAAACTTATTTTATTATATTTCTCTTAAATATATAAATTTTTAACTAAGGCTAAATCAATTTTTTAGAGTCTTTAGATTTTTTATTTTCTTCTTTCATAATGCCTAACCCATAACCGTAATAATTCCAATCATAGCAATATACATAATATTCATAATCTAGTCAAACCACAATCATGATAATGTACTTAAACATCATAGTAATAGAAATTAAGTAAAATAATACAATCAAATTAAAACAATCCCCACAGGCATAATAATATAGGAAAGCAACAGATGTATAGATGCCATAATAAATAGATAACAATATCAAATATAAATGTAATCATAAAGTATTTAATAAAATAGAATAACAATACTCTACTTATAATGCCTGCTATCATTACAAAATAAAATAAGGGAACCTTTATAACAAATATTATTCCTAACACAAATAATATTTTTATACCATTTAAAAAAAATTACTCAATAAACATCTTACTTGCATAACGATCTTCTGAAAAATCCTTCCAATAAGGACGAACAAATTATAATCACCACTGGAGGACTCGGAAGTAAATTTTAGGTAATTTATAATTGTTGGTGGAAAGAAATTGAGCAGCTGAAGACGGGAAAATTTTTTTAGATATTTTTAAAGAGTTGAGGAAAGGACTAGGGAATTTGTTTAGAGGCTAGAAAAGGGGCGTTATATATTGAAGCCAAGAAGAAAGGGTGCACGTGTGAACAGTGTTGTCCAGGGGGCACGGGCAAATAGGGAAGGGGAGCGGGGGAACAGGGCATGGCAGGCTAGGCCTGATCACGCGTTGTTAGGCCGCATGACTAATACGCCTGTCAGGCCTTCTGATAACATGGTCCAGGATAACGTGATCAAGCCAGCCTGATCATGCTATCTTGCAGCCCGTGACTCGCATAATTTAAAAAAAAAAATTAAGGGTTTCGATCATTTGTTTTCTTGCCACAATATCCAAGTCAAATCATTTAGCAAATCGAGGGTAACGATCATTTACTCCACAAAAAGGGGCTTTTCAACTTAATTTAATCTGAATGCTTACAATTTTTATTTACACAAGATCCATCCTCATACTCACCTATTATCTGACAATTTTTTCTCACCTGCGATCAATTGATCATTTAAATTATGCATTCTTTTGAGAAAAATAATAAAATTGCAAACTATTTAACAAATATAAGATATAAATTGGATTTGGGTCTTAAATCCTTTGAAAATCCTTGAAAGGTGATCAGCTGCGTATAGATATTATGGTTAGTATTATCGGCATCATAGTATTTAATATTACATTAAAACTTTTATTTTTTATTATGTTTAGATATTTAAATTCAAAATTTCACATGTAAGCATAAGATGATTTATGTTTCTTTTACTTAAATGTATAGTGTTTAATTTTAGAAAGCTATTAGAATATATAGAGTTTAATATTTGTTTCATTCCTTTAGGGAAGAAAAAGAATAATTTCAAATATATGTATAACACAACTCATCCTTAAAATAAAATAACTTATTCCTTTGAAAAAGAAGTGTTATCATTCTAAACAAAACATGAAATACAATTTTACAAGAAGTTATTATGAAATTCTTTAATCATGTATAATATAAAACATCTTAGGTTATATTTATATTATATGCATTATTTTTCATACATAATTACATTACCAAAAGGAATTTTACTTCTCATAGTGAAATATTGAGATGAAATACAGAAATACAAGATAAAAGATGATTGACTTGTCGTCTTACCTTATTGTGATTCCTATTCAAGAGTATATATAAATATTTCTTGATCATTAATTTTAATACTAAAGGTTGATAATTATTGATAAAGCAAATAGATTAAGAGATAGTGGCTTGACTATTTAAAAATTTCTATATTAATCTTCAAAGAAGATTTTTCTTGGAATTTTTTTTTTCAAAAATGATGCATATGTTATTTCAAAAAAATATATAAAATAATATTACAACATTAAAAAAATACTCTTATCAAAATTAAATCCTTGAAAAATACAAGCTTCAAAATGTTTGAAAAATTGAAGCTTCAAAATATAAAAGTGTATAAAAAAAAGTAAACATAAAGAATTTTTATAAATGTTTGATAGTTTAAAAAAATATTTTTTTGAATCTACTTCCTTCTTTTTAAACTAGTAAGTATCACTTGAAGTATTCACTATTTGTGATCAAATTACAACTTTTAACTTCTTAACTTTTCACCTTTTTTACATCAACACACTTGTTCTTCTCTTAAGGACTAAGCTAAATAATCGTACCTAACTTTACGATATTCACCTAATCTCTATTAGAATTTCAAATCACTATCTAACTTTATAAACTTCAAAATGTAAAAAAAAAGTATAGAAGAAGAGTGAACATCAAGAATTTTTATAAAGGTTTGATAGTACAAAAAAAATACTTTTTGAATCTACTTTCTTCTTTCTAAACTAGTAAGTATCACTTAAAGTATTCACTATTTGTGATCAAATTACAAGTTTTAACCTCCCAACTTTTCACTTTTTTTACATCAACACACTTGTTCTTTTCTTAAGAGTCAAGCTAAATAATCTTACCTAACTTTACAATATTCACCTAGTCTCCATTAGAATTTCAAATCACTACTTAACTTTACAAAATCCGCTTGACCTACACTAGGATTTCAGTCAACCATATAGTTATGTAAGATCTAATTGATTTTTACTAGGATTTTACAATTACAAGAAAGATTTTCTCACAGTTAGATGAAAGATTTCACATTAAATCATTTAATACTTTTTAAGCATGAATTTGCAAGTTTTCAATATATTTGAAGAAAGAGATGAAAAAATGAAGAGCACTAAAGCTTTGGCAATAAGATTTGTAAGTTTGAAATCATTAGTCTTCACCTTTTGAAGTAGGAAGTAATTTTTAGATGAAAGCTACTTATCTTCCAAGTATACTTGATGTCTAAGTTGGTTTGACTAATCCCACAAGCATCTTTTGCTAATTGGGCAAGGCAAAAGACAACTAAGCTTTACATTCTCTCTCTACTTGATATCTAAGTTGCTTACTCTTTTATACAACTGACAAATTTTAAATTCTACTAAAGGGAAAAAATTATGAATAGAAATAATGCAATTCAAACTTGTTCCTAGAAGTAAAGTGCCACACAAAATTGCCTTTTCTTTAAGTAAATAGAATATTTTAATATATATATATATATATATATGTGGATTAAATTTTAATATATATATGTTTTAATATTAACATATATAATATTTTAATATTTAGATATATATATGAAGCACATGTTGCAAAATAATATAATGTTCAATTATCTTTTTTACTTTTTAACTAATCATTAGGTAAAAGACAATAGGCTAATAGTAAATGTAATGAATAAAATATGATAAAGCCTATTTAATATAAAAATAATCTAAGCTTTATATGTTTTCTTGATCTTCAAGTTTGTCGTTTTCAAAATTTAAACCAATAAAAGAAAATTATATAATCACATGGGAAAATACAATTTAAATAAAATTAGGCTTAGATGAAGAAAAGGTGATGGCAAAGCTTTATGAACTAACTAAATGATCAAAAATCATCTAGGCCACATTAATTGGATTATATAATAATGAACCTATAAAACCAATAGTCCAATATATATTTTCATAAAATGCTATTCAAAACAATAAAGACCAAAAATTTAATTTTCCATTTGGTTTCTTATTCTTTCCTATTTTTAATGATGACAAATCTTACAAAGTTTTTAAATTAAGTAAGTCATTACATCTTAAAGTTTTGCAAAGTATCAAAGCCTTTTAATGAGTTCGAAAGGATTAAGCAAAGTACTAAAGCATTTATTATATCATAAGATTAATTATCATTGCATAAGTGTCAAAACATACACCACACAGAATTAGAGTATGGCAAATCATATTATATTTTTTACAGCATTAAACAAGAAAGCACCTGCAAAATATATGCTTAAGAAAATTTTAATTTTCCTTATTCCTTTTTTAACAACATCAAAATTAGTATACAATATAAAGTAATAAAAATTGATATAAAAATACAAAAGAAGGTAGTTTTCCTCACTCCCCTTGAAATAAGAATAATAGATAGAAAGAGGAAGTTTAAAATGCAAGTCAAAAACTAATCATGCAAAATAAAAAAATATGTAAAGCAGTGTAATGTATTAGAGCTTTAAAACTTTGTATAAAATAGTCATATAAACTAGTCTATAAGAGCTTTAAAATAATCAATAAAATAGTGTATGAACTCTTTTTTAAAAAATCAAAGTATAGTATAGTGTTATACAATAGGGATGAAAATAAAAAAAACTTAAAAGAAAGGATAATATGAAATTCTTTTTGAGACAAAATCATCAAAAGAAAGTATAAGTTTTTTACCAAGGGTGATGAAAATTAGAAGTAAATAAAAAGAAAACACTTAAAAGTAAGTAAATCAAAATCAATAAAAAAATGATATTAAGAATAGACAAATAGTTGAAAAAAACTAAAACATTAGTCAAAAACAAAAATGGATGAAAATCAGTTAAAAAGAATTTGTGTATAAGTATGGTTTAAGTAAAAAGAACAATAACTTTTATGACAGATCCAAATAGACAAAAAGTTTATGACATTGACCAAAATAGAGGTTGAAAGGAATAAATACAACTAATAAATACCAACATAAAGAAAGTAATGACATTTATAATATCAATAGATATATAGTAGTAATAAATAAACTACTTTAAATGGATACGAGCATATTTCAAAATAGAATATTCTAGATTAGTTTGTTTTATACCAAAATATTACAATTTGATCATCATTTGAACATAACAAACAAGTATATAAGCATAAATCTAGTCTATGTCCTAAAAAAAATACACTTATCCTGATACTTGGAACTTCAAAATAGTAAGCTTCATGCTTTTAAAATTTAGAAGATGGAAGAGTCTGATTTTTCAACAAAAGCTTCATGATCTATTGAATTTCATTCTTCAAATCTTAAAACCTAGTGGTTATTTGAGTTAATAAATTTGATACATCTTCTTCCAGTTTCTTCATTCTAATATCGCCAACTAAGTTACAAATTGAACCTTGTTTGGTTTATCATCAATTCTTTCATTTCCTTTTTTCTTCTTTTTAATCCTTTTCTTAGATTATCTTTTATTTGTAAGCAACCTTTCTTTTTCTTCTTCTTTCTTTTCTACTTCCTCTATCTTGCTTTTCCTTTTCTTTCTTGCTAAATTTTCTTGCTCTTCCATTTTTCTTTTTTGAAAATCTCATTCTCTCTTCCTTTTCTCCTAGATATTCTTTATTTTCTTCTCTTTTACCTTTATTATCCATTTTCCTTTCTTTCTTTTCCTTTTCATAAAAATTTCTTAAATATTCTTTCAACATTCTTTTCTTCTTTATCTTATGAATCTTCTTGTGATAGCTCTCTTTTCTAATGATTTTTCTACTCATTTTGGCAAGTAGTTTAGGTACTTTACTAAATGAAATACTTTTCAACCACTATGCATTCATCATATGCCTTGAGCTTGCACTTTTTTTTAACTTTCTTTGACAAATCTATATTGAAGTAATTTAAAATTTTTACTATTCTATATCCTAAGTAAGTTTTCATTTAATTTTTCATAACAATAATTTGTTGAATCACAAGAAGGCCAAAATTAATTTTGAAATTGGTTTTTGTTACCCAAAGAAAAAAAGCTTCAAAAAAGTCACTTATTTTTCTTATTGATGCTTCTTTTGGATAGAAAACCTTACATAGATAATACTACAGCACTTTTTTTATTTTTAGTAAGTTTACTAGCCCAAAATTTCTTAGTTACATTATATCTTGCAATTTTATTAAGCCATCTTGCCTACTTGATTATATATTATAAAATTACTATAGCATAAGCTTGAAGTCAATGATATTTATATATATTATGACCAAAGGGCACCCTAGTTCAGCAAAATAACTTTAGAAGTTTGAAGGGTAATATTCTTCACTTTGAACTAACTAATATGGCTAAATAGTTAACATTAAGAATACCCAAACTAATGGTTAATCACATTTTGATTGAAACGTAAACCTAAACTAAAGAATATTTTCATAAAATAATAACCATTAACCATACATTGAAATCCATATTCCATATAACACAATCACCATGACAATATTATTTTACCTTCAGAAAGGGTTAACAAAGTAGAAGTTTAGCAAATATGCAAGTTATGACCTAAACATCTACCCCTAACCCATATTACTTTGTTCCAAACAATAGCTTAAGTGTTATATACGATCGAGCAAACACCTATTAATTTGACATATATAAGGCAAACCAAAGAATAATTATTTAAAATATATAGAAAGTTAAAGTCATAAGAAGGCAAGTATATAGATAATAAAATAATAAAAAATGTTATGTAAGTATGTGACGTATTACTTGGTTCCAAACAATAGTGTAAGTGCTTTGTACAATCAACCAAACACCTATTAATTTGACATATACAAGGCAAACCAAAGAATAAAAAAAAGTTTTTTTAAAATATATAGAAAGTTAAAGTTATAACAAGGTAAGTATGCAAATAGTAAAATAATAAAAAATGTTATACAAGTGTGTGACATAGTATAAAAGCACAAAATAAAACAAAGAAGCAGCATTAGTTAGAAGCAAAAAAGTTAACAAAGTAAAGTAGAAAAAAGCTGAGCATTTTTAGATGGAAAAATGCAAAATGAAAGAATGCCACATGGAAAGTTGAGTATAGTTAATAGGTAATTATTAGATATTGTGTGAATTATAAAGAAATGAAAGTTAAAAATATAGCTAAATAGTTAAATTAAAATTTAAAATATAAAAATATTTTACAATAAAAGATTTATAAAATAAAATTAAAAAGTAATAAAAAGAAAAGTAATTAAATAATGCAAAATATTGTATATATATATATATGAAGCAGCATAATAGCACAAAACAAAATAAAAAAGTAACATTAGAAGTAATATTAGAAATTAATATAATAATATAAAATATTCTACATGTGTAACGCAATGTAAGAACACAGAATAAAACAAAGAAACAGCATTAGTTAGAAGCAAAGAAGTCAACAAAGCAAAGGAAAGGAAAACATAGCAGTTTTAGGTAAGAAAATGCAAAATGAGGGAATAATGTGAAATGAAAGGTTAATTATGATGAATAAATAATATATAATGTGTAAATTATAAAGTAATAAAAGTTAAAAATATAAAATATAGTTAAATCATTAAATTAAATCTTATTACATTCAAAATATTTTACAATAAAAAATTATTAAATAATAAAATAATAAAATAATAAAAAATATTATGTATGTAAATGAAGTAGTGTAAGACTATAAAACAAAGCAAAAAAGCTAACAAAGCAAAGCAAAGGAAAATTAAGCATTTTCAAGTAGAAAGTTAAAGACAACATTGCCAAGAAAGTTGAAAAACAAGTTAGGCAAGGCAGAATGAAAATATGAAGAAAAGATATTATGGAAGAAGTAAAGAAATAGTTATGACTAGCAATGCCTATGATTATGGTAAGATTAATTCATTTCGATATAATAGTTATTTCTTTAATGTTTGTGAGTTATATAGACGATTTAGCTTTCTTTAGTGCTTCACTTGGTGCTTCTTTTACCAATGTTATCGATTTTAATGCATTAGTGCATTCATATTTTTTCTTTTCTAATTTTTATACATTTCCACTATACATAATATATGTATACAAATCAAGAGAAATATTTGTTATAGCAAATAGGAATTGTTGATGCTTTGGATACCTTTTATGGGTAATTTTTTGGAGCTAAGCAATACTATATGCTTGGAATATATTTTCAAAGAGCTACCTTTGTTCTTTTATTTGTAAGCATCTTTTTTACCATCATATGGGTATTTACAAAAAACATTCAAATTCTCATGCACCAATAACTTTCTATAGCAGAAGAGGCAAGAACATAAATACATTTCATGATCCTAACCTCTTTTACTTATTCCATTCTTCAACACTTTCTCAAATTCTTATAAATTTGAAATAGTATGTTTCTCATAATTCAAAGCTCTATACCTGCTATCATTCTACATATATTCATATGTTAGATTTTAATATTTAGTCTAGCCTTAGAAGTAGAGAAGCCACCATAGCAAACTCAATCTCTTATTGAGTAAATGTTCTATTGATGGTGCTTTATATGAGATTTTCTTCTTTATGTGAAAGATTATGGATTGATTTCTCTAAGAAAGCCTTATAAAATATTCTTGACTTTCACAAAAGTTTCATTCCTTTAACTATAATGCTTTGCTAAACTTTTAAATTTAAAGGAAGACATTTATTCTAAACAATTAGAAAGGTATGAAATTTGTTCATATATTAAAGGATGCTTGGTATCTATATGTAGTATCAATTTTCCCTCACCATTCTTATTTTGCCTTCACTTGAATTATGGTAAATAGGCTAAGCATGTATTGTAATTTTGTTTTAATCTTTTTATGGATGCTTTAATTTTATTTTAATTTTGTTCATATATTAAAGGATGCTTGATATCTACATGCAGTATCAATTTTCCCTCACCATTCTCATTTTGCCTTCACTTGAATTATGGTAAATAGGCTAAGCATGTATTGTAATTTTGTTTTAATTTTCTTATGGATGCATCTTAAATCTACTTGTTTAGTTTGAAAGGATAGACCCTCGAAATAGTGGTTTTCTTGTTTGATCATCTTTCAAATCCAAAGTTGGAAAGTTTAGTACAATCTATGGTACAGTCACTCAAAATAATTTACTACTTATAATAGTAATACTTTTGGAATTGTTTGGATCATTCCATTTAAGTTTAGTGCAACCATAAAGTACTTATTCATTCTAAATTTGTAAATTATTTTGTATTTTTCCTTATCTTAGAATCACATTTAAAAGTGCATTTTGATCTTCTTTTAACATAAGTGTCTCAAATGAACTAAAGGTTGGACATCCACAAATTACAATTTTGGCCATTCACGTATTATGTTCATGGTTTTCACCAAGAACATTATATTAGTATTAGTTATAATTCTACTAAGAAAATTATAAGGAAAACTTTACGGTAATAGCATAGACATTATAAAAAGTATTAAAACCATGATGCCAATTCTTTCTGGCTTTTACTTCCTAGATGGAATTCAAAGTATGCTTTCAAATGTCAATATCCTAATATGAAGAAATTTTAATGATTTCAATTTTATTAATTGCAAATGCTTAACTTGGAATCGTTAAACGTACTTAACATCTAAATGCAAATGGAAGACTTCTTAGATGAAAAGTGTTATGTATTTTAGAAATATATTAAGATTCTTTAAAATGACTATAACTATCTATAAAATTATTTTATGATAGTACAAATATTGTTAACTTTTCTTTGGCAATCAGGCATTGCTAGAAGATGTGGGTGATAGAAGATTGGTGCATTTATGAATCTTGGTATGCTCTATCTTGTAAGAGTTCCTTGTAATTATATTAGCTTTTCTTGTGCACATGAAAGGGAAAGTAAATTATCTATAATCTTATAATTTCTTTTGCCCTGTCTATTCTTTAAAAGTTCCTTCATATAAATATGGCTAGCTAATTTGTGATTATGTTCCCAAATAGGGCATGTGCTTAAAAGTTGTATTTGCATTTGATAACATAAATGCCATTTTTTGGCATCATTATCATTTGAACTAATTGGAAGAAAAAGTAAGACATTTCATATTAATTAATCTCTATGCATTTACATATAAAAAAAATCTTTAAACTCTACGCATTATCTTTGCATTAACTTCAATCATCTCTCTTTTAACTTTTCTTTAATCAGATAAAGCTATAAAAAGAATAAAAAATACCATGATTTCTCTATGTTTGCAAGCACTAGACCCTACTTGACCATCTTAGAAATGGATGATGAAAACTTCTCTCTCTCTCTCTCTCTCTCTCTCTCTCTCTCTCTCTCTCTCTCTATATATATATATATATATATATATATATATATATATATATATATAAAAGTTTGTGTTTGTATCTATATAATAGGATATTGAATTTTCTAAGTATATGCAAAATGAATGGAAAGTCAATAAGCAACGTAAATGAAAAATTAAATACATAAATACTTGCCTCTACATATGAACTTAAAGAATGTATTTTCTAATGTAAAATCATAAACAATAGCAAAAATTCAAGGTTATGCTCATTTTTATCAATAGTCAATCAATTAAGGAATACAAAAAAGGCACCTAAATAATACAAAATATCGTGCTTGTGTGATACAATGTAAGAACATAGAACAAAGCAAAGAAATAGCATTAGTTAGAAATAAATAAGCTAACATAGCAAAGCAATAGGAAGCAGAGCACTTTTAGGTAGGAAAATGTAAAATAAGGGAATGCCACATGGAAAGTTGATTATAGTGAATAGGTAATTCAAAAAAAAAATTAATCAAAGTATCAAAGCACTTATAATAGCATAAGATCACTTATCATGGCATAACTTTGAATAGTATTAGAGCACATAGCACAAAATCAAAGTATGACAAATATGGTTGTATTTTTCATAGTATTAAGTAAGAAAGCTCCCTTAAATATATGCATAAAAAAATTTTAATTTTCCTTACTCCCTTTTCTAACATTATCAAAACTAGTATGCAATAAAAAGTAATAAAAACCAATATAAAAACACGAAAGAAAGCAATTTCCTCACTTCCTTTAATAAAGGAACAATAGACAGAAAAAGGAATTTTAAAATGCAAGTTAAAAACTAATCATTCAAAATTTTAAAAAAAATCATGCAAACATAATGTAGTATATTATAGTTTTAAAGTGGTATTTAAAATAGTCAATAAACCACTATATTGGAGCTTTAAAACAGTCAATAAGACAATGTATCAAAACTTTTTTAACAAACTCAAAGTATAGTATAATGTTATGCAATGGGGATGGAAATTAGAAACTTAAAATAAGGGTCCACATGAAGTACCTTGTGAAATAAAATCATCAAAAGAAAGTGTAAGTTTTTACCAATGGTGCTGAAAATCAAAAGTAAAGTAAAAAAGAAAGAACCTAAAAGTAAGTGAATCAAAGTTAATAAAAAAATGATATCATGAACAGATAAATATTTAAAAAATAAAATATTAATTAAAAATAAAAAATAATGAAAATCAGTTGAAAAGAAATTTTTGTATAAGTATAGTTTAAGTAAAAAGAATAGTAACTTTTATGGCAAATCCAAATAAATAAAAAGTTTATAATAGTGATTCAAACAAAGAGATTAAAAGGAATAAATGCAACTAATAAACACTAACATAGAGAAAGCAATGACATTTATAATATCAATAAATATATGGCAATAATAAATAAACCAATTTAAGTAGATACAAGCATATTTCAAAATAGAATATTCCAAATTAGTTAATTAAAAGAGATGCTTGAAATATTATAAATTATACCAAATATTATAGTTTAATTACCATTTTATATATAACGAACAAGTATACATGTATGAATCTAATCTATATGTCCTAAGAAAATATGTATATATATAGATATAATACTTAGGACTTTGGAATAGTAAGCAGCTTCATAATCTATTGAATTTTGTCCTTTAAATCTTAAAACCCAATGGTCATTTGAATTGATAAATTTGTTACACCTTCTTCTAATTTCTTCATTCTAGTATCACTAACTGGGTTGCCAAATTGAACCTTATCTAGGTTATTATCAATTTTCTCATATCTTTCTTCTATTCTTCAATCTTCTTCTTAGATTCCTTTTTAGTGTTATGTGACCTTTCTTTTTCTTCTTCTTTCTTTTCTATTTCCTCCATCTTGCTTTCATCTTTCTTTCTTGCTAATTTTTCTTCCTCTTCCTTCTTTCTCTTTTGAAAATCTCTTTTTATCTCTACTTCTTCTCCTAGATATTCTTCATTTTTCTTCTCCTTTACTTTCATTATCCATTTACCTTTCTTTCTTTCTTTTCCTTTCTATGGAGATTTCCCAAATAATCTTTTAACATTCTTGTCTTCTTTATCTCATAAATCTTCTTATGATAACTCTCTTTTCTAATAGTTTTTCTACTCATTCTAGCAGGTAGTTTGGGAGTCCACTAAATGAGATGTTTTTTAGCCATTGTGCATTCATCACATTCCTTGATCTTACATTTTTTTCAAGTTCCCTTGACAAATTTACATTAAAGTGATTCAAAATTTTTATCATTCTATATCTTAAGTAGGCTTTCATTTGATTTTTCATGGTAATAATTTGCTAAATCACAAGTTGGATTAGATAAATTTTGAAATTGGTTTCTATTAGCTAAAGAAGAAAAACTATAAAATCACTTACTTTTCACATTAATCCTTCTTTTGGATAAAAAACCTTGCATACATAATAATGTAGTACCTTTTTTGTTTTTAATGAGTTTAATGGCATGAAGTGTCTTAGTTATATTATCTCCAGCAATCTTCTTAAGCTATCTTTTCGCATTGTATTTTCCATCATTGTCTATGATTTTAATTGGGTTCATAATTGCTTTATCATTTGGTGTACCCGAAATTTGATGCATTAATGCTACATCCACTATATATTGAAATTCATTCACTTAAACCTTCAAATCTTTGTTTCCTTTTTTATTTTCTAGATTTGCAAAGAATAGTCTTATATGCTCTTCATAGATTAGTTCATTTATCCTCAACAAGTTTCCCCAAGTATTTCCTTGGTCCATTTGAAACAAGTAATTCCTTCTATTTCAAAAGGGTGAACATCTACTTATCAATGAAATATAAAGTGAATGCAAATATCAAAATCAAAATATCTAAAAGCTAACACATCGTTTTTATCATTTTGAGTAAACACAGGGATCTGCACTATCATAGTGATAGGTTTTCAAATTTTGATGAAATAAAGGATAACTTTGTGAACTTTAAGCAAATTTTTAAGGTAGAATAAGAGATCAATAGGAAATGGAAATAGGATTTGAAAAGAAAAAATGTGAAGGAATTATTTTCTTTTAAAGAATGTTTTTTGGTTTCTAAAGAATAAGTTTTTATAGAAAATAAAGGGCAGTGACTATTGGATTGAAATTGAAGTGATGGAAGATGAATTGTGAAATGGATGTTTTGGTTTCCAATAAGATTTTTGAAAACAAGATAATGAATAATTGCATTGAGGAAACAAATATTCTAAAAAAAAGGACCCTAGGATGAGATTTAATTATTATCTAAAGACCATTAAGATGTTTTCTGGGTTCTAAAGAATAGGTTTTTATAGAAAATAAAGGGCAGTGACTATTGGATTGAAAATGAAGTGATGGAAGATGAATTTATTTTCTAAAAGGAAGCAAAGATGAATATTTGTGAAATGGATGTTTTAGTTTCCAATAAGAGTTTTGAAAAGAAGATAATGAATAATTGCATTGAGGAAACAAATATTCTAGAAAAAAGGAACCTAAGATGAGATTTAATTATTATCTAAGGACTATCAGGATATTTACACTCTAGCAAAATTGTTAATTTAGTTAATTACTAAATAAATGAGATTAAGAGTATTGACTAGTGATTAAAAAGAAATCTAGATGAACCAGTAGGAAATGATAGAAAATGGTGACAAGACATTCAAATATTTGCCAAGATATATATATATATATATATATATATATATATATATATATATATATATATATATATATATATATATATATATATATATATATATATAGTTGGCATAAGGAAATATTTGAATTCAAACAATCTTTTGCTATTTTGTAGCCCTGATACAATGTACATGCTCAGTTAATGGTCTAAAATCAATGTATTTATTAAAAATGAGTTCTTAAGAAAGGGAGAGAGTAAAAAATAAGTGTTTTTGTCAAAAATGAGTCATGAAATAAAAAAAGAAAGGTCATCTTTATTGTAATTTAAATTAATTATGCTTATCATTTTTATTTAATCACAAATATTGCGTAACCAATCATGCTAGTAAACATTGAGTTAAAAAATAAATATCATAAGCAAGAGAAGTAAAATTCAATTTTGTCCAATTTTATTATCTTTAAATCAAACTTACACATTAAATAGTTGAAATTTTGTTACGGTAACTAATTTATAATGTGTGTGCCGAATAATCATGTTGAAATAATTAAAATTGAATTTTTATAGTAAGTTTGACTTTTGTTATGAACTGAATTTATGTAATTTTACAGAGAGAGGGAGAGAGAAAGTAAAAAATGATCTAAAGTAAATAAAATAAGAGTAAAATTATAACAAGTGAATTTTTCATTTATTTTATGCTCATATATATGTGACAAGAAAAAAAATTTATAAACCTCACCCTTTTTTTCTGCTCCCACCCCCCCCCCCCCCAAATTTTTCACCCCATAATAAAGCAGAGGAAAACACTGGTTTCCACTTATTTTCTTCAATTTATTTTTTCACCCATTCTCTATGGAAACAAATAAAGAGTAAGCCATAGAGCGGAAACAAGTCAAGGATGAAGCAAAATGTTGTAGGGATATAAAGTAAATGTATCCCTGTCCTACCTCATTATGATTCTTACTACCATGTAAAAGGGGTTCTTAATAATTTTTCCTATAGAATGGACATCATGGAAGAATATCTACCAAGAACAATAGGGTGACTGGGTGAGGACTACAGTGAGCTCATCGTATTTAAAATATCCTATTTAATTTAACCACAGAATATACATGCCTTCTCCTAAAAAGGACTAGTATTGTATGACCTGGGCCAAAAGTAGTCGAATACCCCACTTAATTGCGGTCAACTCCTTGAACTTGTGACTAAATGGATTTCTATCATGATGCTGTTGTTTCGCTTGAGTTTGGTTGGGCCCCATTTTTTTGAACAAATTCAATTCTTTGCTTCGAAACTCGGAGCGTTTTTTCTGGTTATTAAAATGTGTTAGTTAACGAGCTCTGTACCCGCCTATTCCATGAAACCATGAGCCGTGGTTGTTTGAATATCTGACATTCGGACCGCATACATCCCAACTTTGCATCGGAGATCTGTGGCATTCACCGGCTAAGGCTGCATCACATTAAAATATAATAAATAGTAAGAGACAACAAAATTGGCCCACTTATTTATACGAAATATTGATATTGATGATAACTTTTAACTGCATTGGAATTGACTGTTATCTTACTAAAATTTGTAGCTAAAATCCACTAACACGTAAGTAGGGGAAAATGAGAGTGCAGCCACTGCATGCAAATAACAAGACAAATGATTGTGTAACTCTTGGATTCAAATATTTGAAATAAAAATTTTTATTTTGTAATATTCAAATTTCAATTTTTAATTGTAATTTCTAATCCTCATATATATATATAATAGAAAGTGTGCCTTACCAGAAAGGTGTGCGTTACTTGTGTGTTTCCGTGGAGGATGAACCTAACTTAAATAAAATGCGTTTTCCCGATTTTTGCTTGCTATCTTACAATTTCAAACCGACAGAGTCAAAGACAGCCCCAAAATCCAGTGATTTTTTTTTTTCTTTCACTTGTGGGCCATGTCCACCTCAAAGCCACGTTGCCGTATGCACCATGCAATATGCCATGTTTCGGTTTCGATCATCTGAAAGCAGTAATCTGTGAATTTTCTATATAATAGAGAGAGAGAGCATTGCTTGCTAGCAGAAGGGCATTTGGAAAAGTCAGTGAGAAATTAAATTGAGAAACAATGGGCATATGGAGACAGGACATTGCGGAAGAAGTAAAGAAGAAACTATGGCTGGCAGTGCCCATGATTTCAGTGAATCTGTTTCAGTTCAGTTTACAAGTCATTTCTTTGATGTTTGTGGGTCATCTTGGGGAGTTGGCTCCTTCTGGTGCTTCTCTTGCTACTTCTATTGCTAATGTCACTGGTTTTAATGTATTGGTGCGTGCACATTTGTTTCTAATCTATACATGCATTCCCATCACGTGTCATTTATAACATAATTCTAACAATGAACGGTGCTTAGAAATGCATGCAAAGCATTTTACATTCGTAAATATTTTGAAAGGGATTTTGGTTTGAGATTCTCTTTTTACATGTTATTCTAGTTAGAGAAAAAAGAATAGAAGTGAGACTCACAATTTAATGTGAAACTCAAAATGATAATCATACTTCTCCTTTTCAATAATTCTTACATAAACATTACATATCATGTACAATTTAAATATTATTACTCATGTATTTACAATTATAAAAAATGTTATATAAACTGAAAGTGAAATTTGAAATTAAATTTCAAATCTTTTATATTTATTGAATTAAATTTTATAAATTTATCATATTATCTTATATTTAATTGTTAGTGATTAATATTTGAAATTTAATTTTGAATTTCAATTTTAATGCATATAGTATTATTGTAAAATTATTAATATGAGGGTCTAGTAGTAATTCATTTTCATTCTTTAATAATTTTTATTGATTTAAAACATTCAATTCCATTTAATATCTCATGATTTTATAAAAATTAATGTTGTAATTAGTTTAATAAATTTAATCACAGCCCTTAAGACACTTGTTAAGAGATATAGCACTGTTCAATGGTCTCCTCTCTTTTTTTTTGGGTGAAAAATTAGTTCAAATCAAAATAAAGGGGTTTAGAAGGGAGATTAAAAATAGTTAAAAAGAATCTTATTCTTGCTACAGACACTTGTTAAGAGATATAGCACTGTTCAATGGTCTCCTCTCTTTTTTTTGGGTGAAAAATTAGTTCAAATCAAAATAAAGGGGTTTAGAAGGGAGATTAAAAATAGTTAAAAAGAATCTTATTCTTGCTACAGTAATATTATATGTATCGAAAATATAATTCAAAATTAGAGTTATAAATATAAATTAAAGATTGTTATTAAACAAAAAATGATGAAATAAATTTGTAAAGTTTAATTCAATCAATATAAAAGATTTAGAACTCATTTTAAAATTCTATTTGTTATACATATAATATTTTTTTATTCTTAGTATAAACATGCCATAATTTTGAGGTTGATTCTGACCTTCCCCTGTAAAGAAAATTAGTAAACAGTCGCTTTATTGATAAAAGAAAAGAGCTAAACTTCTGAGGCCACCCATCGCCATCAATTCAAAAGGGAAAAGCATTAATTTTATAGGTGTAGCCTTCATACGTCTCCAAAAAAGAACAGTAGATACATTTTTAACTTTATTAAGTTTTGCTTAAAATTCTATAAATTTTCTCTCCGCTTTGTATGCTTTGCAGTAATTTTTTTTTATATATATACACAGAACTATTTGCATGTTGTAATTTTATTGACAAGGTTATGAGATCTGAATTAAATTTCATATAGCTCTTTGGTGCGAACTTACCAATTTTTTGTATAATTTGCATAAAAATCATGTTAACATTTTTAAGTACGTAAAAGGCAAAACCCTAATGTTAAATGCTTAATTAATGCTCATTCAGATGGGAATGGCAAGCGCACTTGAAACATTTTGTGGTCAATCTTATGGAGCAGAGCAGTATCATATGCTCGGCATACATATGCAAAGGGCCATGCTAAATATCTTACTTGTTACGATACCCCAAACAATTCTCTGGATCAACTTAAGACCTGTTTTAGTTGCTTTCCATCAAGATCCTAACATATCAGCAGAAGCAGGATTATATGTTCGTTTCATGATCCCATGCCTCTATGCTTATGGCCTTCTTCAGTGCAAAGTCAAATTCCTACAAACCCAGAACATTGTTTTCCCTATGGTCCTAACTTCTGGAATTACTAGCTTAATTCACGTCCCTATTTGCTGGCTTTTGGTCATGAAATTAGGTCTTGGAAGCAGAGGAGCTGCCATTGTAAATTGCATTTCTTTTTGGATTAATCTGATACTTCTTGCACTTTTTATCAAGTTCTCTCCTTCATGCAAGACAACTTGGACTGGCTTTTCAAAGGAATCCTTTCGTAACATCCCCGAGTTTCTAAAGCTGGCTCTTCCTTCAGCACTCATGGTCTGGTATGATTTTCGTTAAAGTACTACTGGTTGTACTTTTATCCATTTACAACTTTCGTCCCATCTGCACACATGACTTAAACTGGTCACCTTACTTTGTCTTAAAACAAATTAGGTCAGATCAACAATTCAGATTGTATTGTGTGTAGTTGTGATGACGGTAGTGTCCCCTAGCACTTTGCTTTTTGTTAATGAAGCATCACTATGTTGACCTCCAAAGATAAATAACCACTTGCACCCAAAGTATATAGCTTGACATTCTTCTTTGCCATTGAACAGAATTTCCTGCAAGAACATGATAAACCATGGCCTTGTAACTAGAAATGTGAGTATTAATAATCTAATGCATTTTCTATGTATGATATTAAATACTGATTGAATGCCTGGCAGCTTAGAATCATGGACGTTTGAAATAATGGTGCTCCTGTCCGGTATTCTTCCAAATCCACAACAGCAAACTTCAGTACTTTCCATATGGTTAGTTCTTCAGTTAAATATTCCACTTCCATTTTTAATTTTTTTCTTTTGATACTCATTTTCTATCACATATTAATCACTTATTGCTCTTCTCTCATCAATTCCCAGTGTTAATACATCTGGTATATTCAGGATGATTGCCTTTGGATTTAGTGCCGCTGCAAGGTCAGTCTTTCTTGCTAAGTAGTGTTTCTTGTTTCATTACCAGCTGAAACATGTCAAGAAAATCTCCACAAAATTAGTTCTGACGCCAGGCATGAACGCAGATCAGTAATAAGTTTAGCTGCAGATTCTTTGTATTTCACAAAATGAAAATTGCCTTAATGTATTGATCCAAATACCAAGAATGAAGTTGATCGTGGTAATGGGCACTAACAAGTTTCATTCTTGGTTTGCCTTGCACAGTACAAGGGTTTCTAATGAACTGGGAGCAGGTCGTCCAAAAGCAGCATATTTGGCTGTTAAAGTGACCTTAGTAATGGTCATCACCGAGGGAGCAATAGCATTTGTAATCTTGATTCTCATACGAAATATTTGGGGCCATGCTTTCACCAGCGTTAAAGAAGTCATTCAATATATTGCATCAATTATGCCAATTCTTGCAAGCAATGCCTTTATAGATGCAATTCAAACCGGACTCTCAGGTAATAAATACCTTCTTTGAGGTTCTTGGTAATCAACTATGTATGATATCCTCCTTATTTTTGAAATGTCACTCGAGTTCTTTTTTTTTTTTTTATGTGATAAGTGTTTTTTCCCTCTGTAATTTGACATTTTCTAAACTAAATTTAGCATGATTTCTAAAAATCATTTTCCTCACAACTGACATGTTGGACCAATAAAAAAATTGTTAAGGAACCTTTGGAAAGAATCAACTAAGGAGTGTTTAACTCTTTGCAAATGGGAAAATTGACCATTGCCAATTTATTGGCTATTCAAGGTATTGCCAGAGGATGTGGCTGGCAGAAACTTGGCGCATTCGTCAATCTTGGCTCATATTATCTTGTCGGGGTCCCTCTTTCTGTAGTGCTAGCTTTTGTACTGCGCATGAAGGGAAAGGTAAAACTTGATCTTCTTTTAATTCCATTCTCATGTTTTCTGCTAAATTCTTCGAGTGAAGCTACTAGACCTTGCCAATTAATCTCGGATCTTGTCCATACAACAGGGGCTCTGGTTGGGGATTGTATTGGCACTTACCATGCAAGTGATATGCCTTCTTCTCATCACCTTGTGCACCAGCTGAAAGAGAGAAGTATCCTATCTTCAGGTTGTTTGGCAGTTGAGAAAATAGAGGAAAACGAAAGAAAATATGGTTATCTTTTCATGTTTAGCAGGATATCCCTCCTTTCTTCCCGTTCTTTTTTTCATTTTGCTTATCTCAGACTAACTGAATTCAGATATTAATTGCAACATTTTCTTTATTTAGGCACAGAAGGCTGCAAAGAGAGTTCTTGGCATCAGTAACACAGTCCCAGTTGATACACTGCCAGTGGATGAACATGTTACGCCTTAATAGTTGAGGAAACCTTGTGATGAAAGGTTTTACTTTCAATAAGCAGTCGTAAGCAAATGCTAGTTAAATGGATTCAAAAAATCAGCATAAATGTGTATATGGAGGATTCCATTTTAATTTACTATAGACGCTGAAGCTGTTGCTGAGTATGCTGTAATTTTCTTAACTGCAGCTAGGATAAAAATTAAAATCAATGTGAAGCAATCATATCAATTAAAGGTAATTTCGCGGTTGACCCACTTTATTCTCAAAAGCTTATGGCAATTCTTCCTTGCTGCATGAGATCAAAGAAGTTGCATAGAACAGAATGAACCAGAATTTACTAACATATCATTACTAAATATAACTACTATAAAAATAGAGAAGACAACCTCTCTGAAGAAGCCAAAAAATTGAATGTAAATAATGTTCAACAACAAATTTGTGTCCAACTTCACTATCCCCAAATCATTGTTATTTCAAGTATCAAATACAGTTAAGAGCTGAAGAAAAACACCCTCAAAATTTAAGCCTCCCGTAGCCTAGAATACAAATTCTACAGAACTAACGCAAACAAGGGAAGAATTAAAAGAATAAATAGGAGGCCAGAGAGTGCGTAATTATGCGTTCCTTTTTTCCATTTTTTTTTTTTCCTGTGTAACAATTAATTTTATGTCCCAAAACAACAATTTAAGTTAGACGCCGATCTTCAGCATCCATGGCTTTCTCCATTTAGAAACAACACATCCATAGTAGCTTTGGAGAGACAGAGATGGAAAACAGCACACAATCAAAACACAGAAGGATTCACTTTATTAACTTGGATGTAGATCAGAAGCAATCCTGGCATAGAATATTTTTATTCTGGATGCTGGAATTCTAGATCTAATTTCCTCTTTAAATGTGATCTGTCAGCACTGCAGAACGAGAAGAACAAATAAAAGTCAAATAAAATCGTATAACAAAAATATGGCACATTTTGGCATCATTTAGCCCTATCAACAATATGATATCGATTACCTGTCAACCCTCCCCCCCCCCCCCCAACACACACACACACACACACACACAAATAAAAATACAAGAAAAAAGGGCATTGGAAGACGACGACTAATATTTGAATCTAGCATATCAGGTTTCCGCAATATGGTAAGCCAATATAGTTATAACAACAAATCTAGTTAACCTTCATAAAAAATTAAACTAGATCTAAAATTCATACATCACTTGCCATATTTAAAACCAGATTCTGGACTAGTAGCATTTTCAGTTTCTGCCTCAACCACAAATAAAATAAATCTAACTTTGAATCCGAACTAGCAGCACTAGGTGCCCATCCCATATCAGAAATTTAAATTCAGGACTCAAAAGTTAAATCTATCACATCCATGCCTCATACCCTGAAAGTGCAAAGATATACCAAAAGACACCAACATATCACCTCATAGATAGATCAGGATCTATAAACCTGAAGTAGGATCTCGCAGAATTTGAACACAACACTTGTGGTTGTGACCCTTAGAGCCCAATGGCATGGGCAATAACCATTGGGCCACATACCCCAGTTAATGTATAATGTAATTTAATTTTTATAACATTTTTAAAGCCTTAATTGAAAACAAAGGTAATATATTTATATAAATAGAGAATCAAACTTGTTTTACCTGTTAATTGTAGGTCTACTTGGAGGCTTTGATGCAAAGATAGAAAAATCCAAGGACATTGGCGCTGAGCCACTCTTGCCTGTATTGTCACCAACTGGATGTCTAAAATCACCAACATTTTCATCAATCTTATCACCTTGGAATGCATTTCCTTCCAAACCATCCCGTCCTGGCATCACTCTCCTAGACTTTCTTGGAGGTGACAAAACTGTAGGACCTTCATTTGGATTGAAATCAGAAACCTTGAACTCCTTCTTTGGGGCAGGTCTAGGAAGCTTATCTGGATCTGTGGGCAGAGGTGCAGACAAAAAGTACCTAAAGATGAACGTGTGAGATCAGGGATAAGGAAAATATTGATTCTTTAACATGAAATTTTAATGGCACATACCTGTGTTCTAAAGCCTGCTGCACTGAAATTCTAGCTTTGGGATCATATGTGAACATCTTCGACAATAGATCTAAAGCATCATCACTTGCCATAGGAAATAAAGAACGCAATGGAGGGGCAGGAACATATTGGTATTCAACATAATCAGGAAGATATACCATATCAGGCCATTGAGAAGGTGTGGGAGTCCCCAAGGCTGCAAAAATCTTTCCTAATTGATCAATATCACTTGAACCCTAACAAATGTTTTAAAAACAAAACCAGTGAAAAAAAAAATTAGAAGATGTTGCTTGATTATTAGCACATAATAAAAAAAAATGAAAAATGCAAATAAACCATATCCATAAACTCAAAACTAAGAAGAAAAATTATATATTATAAAACTATCATGGCTTGAGCTTGAAGTCAACAATGTCTACATACACTACGGCCAGAGGTTCTGATCTAACCCCCAGTTCAGTAAAACAGCTTTTAAAGTTTCAAGGGTAATATTTTTCAGTTTGAACTAGCTGGCATGGCCAAATAGTTAAGATTAAGAATACCCAAACTAATGGCTAACTGCATTATGGTTGAAACGCAGATGTGACGAGTAACTATATAAAATAGCAACCATTAACCATATATTGAAATCCATATTCCATATAACATAGTCACCACAACAATATTATTTTACCTGCAGAAAGGGTCGACGGAGCAGAAGTTCAGCAAATATGCAAGCTGCAGCCCAAACATCTACCCCTGAACCATATTGCTTGGTTCCAAACAATAGCTCAGGTGCTCTATACCATCGAGCAAACACCTATTTATTTGTTATATAGAAGGCAAACCAAAGAATAAAGGAAGTTTGTTTAATAACATGCAGAAAGTTAAAGTCACATGAAGACAAGTATAGCAAATAGGACAATAAGGATGCCAAAAAGAAAAAAAAAATGATGCCATAGAACTTAGTTAACCTATGAATTCCTGTGAATGCAGCCTACATTTTTTTTTTTTAATAAATAGTACCACATCATCATTCAAGTCAAATCCAACTCTAACACATTCTAAGGTGTCACAATCCGCTTCCAAACTTGTACACTGCAACTACCCATATTACAAAACTTTTCCGATTGTATTGCAAATGAATGTGAAAAGTGGAGGATGATGAACAAGGTGTGAGTTTTGGATTCATCGTTCCATAATTTAAAAAAAAAAAAAAATTGGGAGTTGAGTCCTATTCACAAAGAATGAGTTAATTGCCAAAAATGCTCTTAGTTGCCACCCACATAATCAAAGGGATCCACATGCATACAGACGCAAACCTGATGAGTGAACCTCCGATCTGGGCTTCCAAATATCCGTGCTAAGCCAAAATCTGCAAGTTTCAGCTGTCCATTAGATCCTATCAACAAGTTGTTCGGCTTCATATCCCTGAGAATACATAAGTAAACTTCTGAGCTCAGCACTATGAAGCAAGTACAGATTTTAATTACTAGAAAATCAGAAAAATACTCTACCTATGCAAAACCCATTTCTTGTGGCAAAAGGCAAGACCTTTTAGTGTCATTTGAAGATAAGACTTAATATCTGCTGGTGAAAGAAATATGTTTCGGTCCCGTATAACAGCTTCAAGATCTGTCTCCATGAATTCAAACACAAGATGCAAATTTCCTTTATGCGGAAAAGCATCAATTAACTCAATGATATTGGAACCTTTGAGCTCCTTAAGCAATTTAATTTCTCTAAGAGCAGTAAAATTCACCCCTTCCTTCTGCTTACCAAGCCTAATTTTCTTAATTGCAACTGTCTGTCCGGTCTGCTCAGCAATATATACAGTCTCGTAAGCAGGAAGACCAGAAGATAGCAAACTCATGAAGAAATGTAAACAATTATGTCTTAAGAACAAAATCAAATTGTCATAAAACAAGAAGAACTTGAATTTCCCATTAGCATAACAGTGTAAAGTTTCTCAATATCTAAGCTCTATCTGAAATCTGAAGATGTATTTTCCCCAGATTGATCGATTTCCTTCACAACTAACTTCGTTCTCAATAGAAAAGTTTTAGTTAAGAATTCTCTTGAAAGCCCCAAATTTCTCAATAGAGAAATCGATGTTTCACTAGAAAATTCAGCATGCATAAAAGTTGGGACTACCTTGGTATCAATGGCTTTGTAAACGACTCCATAGGTACCTTCACCGAGGACTTCACGCTTGAGATATCTATCGGCAACTTTTTTGGACGGATCGAGTTCGGACATTGTAATCTTATTATGGTATCAGACTTAATTTCAGGTTCAAAATTGAGAAATCTAAGACTATAAGTCGATCATTTGGAGCTAACTAGGGTTTTCAAAATAAAAGGAGGTAAGCAGATGTAAAAAAGCCGTTAAAAAACCATACGAGTTGAGAAGATAAAAAGGAAGAAGGAACTGCGAGTAGCTGAACGCAGGAGAGGAGAGGAGAGGAGCGCAACGGCTATAGCGGAAACGTGCTTAAAAGGGGTCCCTTGCTCCTTTGGCTCTAGTAAATAAATAACTCTTAATTAATTAATTAAGGAGCCTAAGAATGGGCTTTAAAGTTTGTTAAATTACTGTTCTGTTGTGTTGGGCTTGAGACCTCTTCTACTCTTCTTTTTCTTTTCCCCTATTAAGTTTACATAAAAATAAAAGGTTTAAATATAATTTTAATTTTAATTCTCTTAAGATATAAATTATGTAAACTTGACCCTCTTTATTTAAAATAATTTATTATGATTCCCTTAAATATCTAATTGAACCAACTCATCATTATTGTTCTATTCCTTCACTAATAAAATAGCTAAATGAGCCTTCTCTTTTCTTTTCCCTCTTTTTTTATTCGTTTCTTTTCCATCCTACATTTTCATCTCCCTCTCTAACACTAGACCACCTACTTTCGTGGAACATGGTTTGTAGCCACGATTTTAAATCCAAAGTATGCATGCTCTTCTTGTAGTCTAATATAGATAATTTTCATATTAATCAAACTCATATCTTAAATCAAAAGTTAAAAAAAAAATCCATCAAAAGGAAGTCATGTTAGAGAAAAACTTTATGTAACCATGCTTTAGTGATAGATATGTTAATCTTCAAATTAATTTTCTTTTCTTTCTCTCCAATGCTTACTAGCAACGAAAGGAAGAATAGAGTGAGGGAAGGATGGCTGGTGATGAAGTAAAATGAGATGATAGAGGAAAATAAAGTAAGCTTGAAGTGGTGGCCGTAGACTGAAGATTTTGGTGGTTGGGCTTGGCAAGGTAGAGCCATGAGTGAAGGAAGTAATGAAAAGAAAGACCGGAGAGAGAAGGTGAAGAAGAACATGGAGAACAAGGAAGGAGAAAAGGGAAAAGAATATTAAGATTGATTTATTAGCTCAAGTGGCTCTAATTTAGGAGTCACGTACGCATAAAAAATGCTACCCAGACAATTTTCAATAAAAAATGCAAATAATAGGATGAAAGTTAATCGAATTGAATATTTAAGAGAATAAAAATATATTATTTTAAATAAAAAATTAAATTCAAGTAATTTATATTTTAAAAAGATCAAAATTATATTTAAGTTAAAATAAAAAGATAAGATTAACACTTTCATTCTTAAAATTGTAAAATGATACAATGATGTCTTAATTTTATAAAATTACAATTTTATTATTAAATAATAATCTATGCACACAATTTCATCCTTTAGTCAAAATATAAATTGATAAAAATGTTCATGGAAGAAATTATACGTACGTATTATGAACAAAATTGCAAACTTATATAATCTAAGGATTATTTTATTAATATTTTATAATTTTATGCACGAAATTATTTATTTTATTAGATGAAAAATATTTTGACCAAAACAATTTCAATTGTTTATTTTTCTTGGTTTATCCATTGAGTATTTTGGGTACGGGGTTTAATTTTTTAACAGATATATTAAACATGCATTATGCATTAAATCTAGAATTTTTTAAACTTAAGTAATTGGAAAACCAAATTAATGAATAATAGAAATTATTAATAGAATAATGCTTGCTACATTTTTATTCTTACGTGTTGACTTCCCTCCCACCCTTCTTTCTAGAATAGAAAATTTTGTTGACTGAGCTCTTTTTTTTTATTTTATCAAACGAAAAAGCCTCCTTTTCTTGATTTGAAAGAGGGAGCGAGACAGAAGGGACATCAATACTGTTAACCATATTGATATTATACATTGTTGGCCAACCAGCTCGACAACAAATGGGCAATTGGAAATTTTGTTTGTTATCCAGAATTGGCGCTGTACCTTGCTGGTCTGTGCCACTGAGGGGTTAAAGGGAAATGGGTTGAGGAGCCCAGTGAAAGCTCCCAAGCTTCGCAAGAATCATCATCATCTATTTATATATTTTACAGCTTAAAATAAAATCCACATAAGAACAAATTTTGATACATTAACGAGAAAATTTAAATATAAAAATAAAAATTTCAACATATGATTCTCCTGAACCTCAAGCGAAATTTCTCCACTGCCATATCACCCCCATCTACTTGTACAGAAAAACCATCCAAACCAAGGCAAGATCTGAGGAAACAAACAAACAAACGTGGCTTATTATTCTCCCCAAGCGAAATTTCTCCAGCTTTCAAGGTTTCCTCTTCAGCACAAACTAACATTAAATTCGCTGGGACCTGCTTTGTCTACATATTTTTCAATTTTGTCTTATACACCGTGCAAGATAGAGCAAAATGCAAAACCACCATTCATCCGTTATCCGCTAAGAATCCAATTCCTGGTTCAGAAACAACCAACCATTCCCAAACTTCCATCATCATTTTATGTCAGCCCTTCAGCCTCTGCCTTAACCTTCAAACCATGTGACCATCTTATCTACTCCTTTACCTATTCTCTGTCTCTCTACCGTTGCGTAACCTTTTCTAAAATCCGCTTTTTTTTTCTGCTTCTTCTGCCAGTAATGGCGGCTGATTTCTCTGCCAAGAAAAATTCCAATACTCAGCTCCTCGAAGAATTGGAGGCTCTGAGTCAAACCCTTTACCAACAACACAGCGCAGCCACCCCACCGACAACCAGAAGAACGGCTTCTCTTGCTCTTCCAAGAACTTCACTTCCTTCCCTTGCCTCCGCCGATGACGACTCCGACATCGCAAAAGCCGATGACTTCAAACCAAGCAATAAACATCGCGCCCGTCGAATGTCCTTGTCTCCATGGCGTTCAAGACCAAAAAATGATGATTCCGCCGTTGCCAATGCACAGCCAACTCAATCTGGTGTTAAAAGGTTGGATGAAAACAGAGAAACTTCACCGGAGAAGAGAGGGATTTGGAATTGGAAGCCTATAAGGGCTCTGTCTCGTATTGGGATGCAAAAATTAAGCTGTTTGTTTTCTGTTGAAGTCGTCACTGCCCAAGGCCTTCCTTCCTCCATGAACGGACTCAGGCTCTCTGTTTCTGTTCGAAAGAAGGAAACAAAAGATGGTGCCGTTCAAACAATGCCGTCCAGGGTAGCACAAGGAGCTGCAGATTTCGAGGAGACTCTATTCATCAGATGCCATGTTTATTGCACCCGCGGAAATGCCAAACAGCACCTCAAGTTTGAACAACGTCCATTTTGGATATACCTCTTTGCTGTTGATGCTAAAGAGCTTGATTTCGGAAGAAACTCTGTGGATTTGAGCGAGTTGATTCAAGAATCCATCGAGAAAAGCCACCAAGGGACGCGAGTTCGGCAATGGGAAGTGAGTTTTGGTCTTTCAGGGAAGGCAAAAGGAGGTGAACTTGTTTTGAAACTGGGTTTTCAAATTATGGAGAAAGATGGAGGGATTGAGATTTACAGCCAAACAGAGGACTTTAATTCAAAGTCCAAAAGTAAGTTGTGGAATTCCTCATCTTCGTTTCCTCGAAGACAATCCAAGACATCCTTCAGCATGCCCAGTCCGAGACTGACAAGCCGAAGTGATGCTTGGACTCCTTCACAGACAGGGGAAACAGAGAGTATTATTCAAGGAATGGATGAGTTGGACCTTGATGAACCGCCTAATCCAGTTCATGGTTCTGCCAAGAAAAATGTCGAAGCGCAACAGAAGGTCGAGGATTTCGATCTCCCCGAATTTGAGGTTGTAGATAAAGGAGTTGAGGTTCAAGAAGATGCAGTAAAAGAAGAATCCGAGAAATCATTGGAAGTGAAGTCAGTTTCGAGCGAAGTCGTTAAGGAAATAGTACACGATAAATTGCAGTTAAATTTATCTAGACTGACTGAGCTTGATTCAATTGCCCAGCAGATAAAAGCTCTTGAATCTTTGATGGGAGAAGACAATTTCAAAGCCATGAAAACAGAGGATGAAACAGAGTCACAGAGACTAGACGCAGACGAAGAAACTGTAACAAGGGAATTTCTTCAATTGCTTGAGAAAGAGGAAATGAAGGGATTCAAATTCAACAAACCTGAAATCCCTCCACTACAACTCGAAGATCACAAGGATTCTAGTGATCCAGAATCCAAAGTTTATCTCCCTGACCTCGGAAAGGGCTTGGGTAGCGTGATTCAAACAAGAGACGGAGGCTATTTGGCTTCCATGAATCCGTTAGATAACGCTGTGGCCAGGAAAGATACTCCGAAGCTAGCAATGCAGATGTCAAAGCCTTTTGTTTTGGTATCAAATTCACAGCAATCTCTAAGTGGATTTGAATTGTTTCAGAAAATGGCTGGCATTGGGATTGAGCAACTCAGCTCTCAGGTTTTCTCTTTGACGCCTGTGGATGAACTGATGGGTAAAACTGCAGAGCAGATAGCTTTTGAAGGCATTGCAGCTGCTATAATACAAGGGAGGAACAAGGAAGGAGCGAGTTCCAGCGCGGCGCGGATAGTTTCTGCCTTGAAAAGCATGGCGAATGCCATGAGTTTAGGTAGGAAGGAGAGGATTTCGACCGGGCTCTGGAATGTGGATGAAAATCCACTTACTGCAGAGAATATTCTAGCATTCTCTATGCAGAAGATGGAATCCATGGCGATTGAAGCACTGAAAATCCAAGCTGACATGGCCGACGAAGAAGCACCATTTGATGTTTCTGCCCTCAGCGGAAAGACAGAAGAAAGGGGTAATGATCTTTTGGATTCCGCAGTCTCACTTGAGGATTGGATCAAGCACCAAAGCTACAAAAACTTAGAAAATTCTGATGATACTGGACCGGCAAAAATCACAGTAGCAGTGGTTTTGCAATTGCGAGATCCTATGAGGCGGTATGAAGCGGTGGGAGGACCGGTGATGGGGCTGATTCATGCAAAAAATGCAGAAAGAAAAGGAAATGAAGATGATGAAATGTTTAAAGTGACGAGTATGCATGTTGGAGGTTTTAAGTTGAGGGGTGGTGCAATGAAAAATGCATGGGACAGTGAGAAGCAGAGGCTAACTGCGATGCAATGGCTGATTGCTTATGGATTGGGAAAGGCAGGGAAGAAAGGGAAGAATGTGGGGAAGGTGCAGCAAGACTTGTTGTGGAGCATTTCATCAAGAATCATGGCTGATATGTGGCTCAAAGCCATGAGAAATCCAGACGTCAAACTCGTAAAGTGATTAGAGAAAGCAAAGTTTTATTACAGACAGTAGGTATTGATAAGGGTATGTATATTTATAAGTGAGTAGTGTGAGCTGGCCGACTGGAGGAGAACTGGATCAGAGTAATTCTCTACGCAATCTCTTTTTATTTTTTATTGCTTTTATGCAAGTGTCAGTTCTTAATCTTATTAGTTGATTTTGGGAAATATTCTTTGTATTTTAAAGGGGGAGAGAGAAAAGTAATGTTCGTGAGTTCTGACTTGCTCACCTCACAAAGGTGGAAAAGTCCTAGAAACCAAGTTGGGTATTACTGCAGTACTCGTAAGCTCCAAAAGTGCATTTGTCAGAGAACATCAAATGGACTCTGCTGCTTTTCTGGTTGTAACAAAAAGATGAGATGAGAAATAACCCAAGGTCTAAATTTGTCACCACCAAGTTCCTTCTATTTCCACTATATCTCCATTTCTTAAGGCCATTATGAGTTCGGACTTTGGAATTAGAAAATATACATACCCGAGTCAGTATTTTGGCCCATAGTCGAAGCAAAAGGTCAAAAGTGAATCAAGATGGTGTAAGACTAGTAGCCTATGATATGAACAATGGCAGCATTCAAATTTGAATTTATGAAAAAGTACAATATTTTTATGAATATTTTAAAGAGAAGCGCAACTGCAACTATTTTGCTTATCATGAATTTAAAGTCACAACTCCTGAGATAAAAATAATAGAAGAATTAATAATAAAGTTCAATATATTAAAAGATAGGTAGAAACTGTAAAAAATGACTTCATATTTTATAATTTCAGTAGTTCTAATTCTTTTGATTGTGTTGTTGAAAATTGTAAGATGAGAAGGATTGGGGCATGATTGTAATGGGGGAAAAGGATTGGGGCATGGCTGTAATGGGGGATCTAGATAAGGTTTAGATTAGGCATGTCAAATTGTTTAAACGCCATTTTTTAAAGTAAATGTAATACTCTTTTTTTTTTTTCCAGCGGAGCTACGTCATGGTTTGTATGTAATTACTTTGCAATACAGAAACAAAATGTTTTCAATTTATTTGATATATTTCTATATATTAAACCATAAATTGATATAAATAGATGCAAAAATTGTTTCTAATACCTGCCATAAATAGTTAAGAAAATTAGAAAATAATTTCTCCCTTTTGTGGCTCAGTAATTGAGTCAATTAACAAAAATATCAAATGAAATTAGCATATGAGAACTTAATAAACTTTAAAAAGGAAAAAAAAACTACATTACCAAGCCATTAATAAAATTTGTTATAAGAACACCTAAAAAAATACATTGATAAAAAATGGCCTTTGAGTTTAATATTGCATTAAGAAGCAAAAAGTGAGTTAAATGGGTGATTTGATGATAATTTATTAAACTATAAATTGATATGATAATTGTTTTGTTATACATAGAAATATTATCCTAAGCCTTGTAGTGAATAAATGGATTGCCAAGTAGGAATGTTTGTAGAAATTAGGGTTAGTTAAGTCAACCTAACTCTAAATTGTTGGAGTAAATAAGTAAATTTAACATCTCTTTTTTAATAAGTCTGAATAGATACTGAATGTAAATATTTTATATTATTATATAAAATGTCTTGCCTTATTTGTTAGCAATGTAATAGTAGCAAATGTCAGGGTTAAATTAAGTTGATGGAAATTGAATTATTAGATTTCATACTAGTCCGTAATTTAAAAGGATCATAACAATCTCTATTTTTTTCCTTTTTTCATCCCTCATAACATTTTTAATATGATGGAATGGAAAAAAGTTTTTGATTGACACTATAATAAAATGATCATTCCATCTTTTATACATTGGTTTTTTATACACTTATTGCTATATTTTTTATATATTTTAATATTACTTTTTATTAATAAATAAAAAATAATATCTTTAATATTTTTCTATTCAAAGGTAATTATATTTTTAATAATAAATTTTAAAATAAAATATTTTTGTATTCTTAATAAAAATTATTTAATATAAAAAATTTTAAAAATTAGATTTTTATACTTTTACTATATAAAATTTTATGTTAATTGTAATTTTGATAATTAAATATAAAATATAGTATTTTTAATTTTAAATCATATCATATATTTTTTTATTTAACATATAATATTATTTTACTATTTAATATACATGTTTAGCTATAAATTATATATATGTTCAACTATAAATTAACAAAAAATAATAATATCATCTTTTATACAAATATGATTTCAATTTTATACTTCTTTTATTTTTAAAGGTATCATTATTTATTCATTTTTTCACATTCAATTTTTACAATATTTATTATATGAAATATAATTATAAAATGGAGTACTCATTTCATTTCATTCTATCTTACCAAACTTAACAACATTTAATAATGGATACAAGAAAAAATATACTTAATCATTTGTTAGGAAGGAAAACTAATAATTTGCCTTAACAAATGAAAAATACAAGATGAGATAGGAAACAACTAAAAAACATTTAAACTTTCTTAGTAATTGGCCTTGTTTAGTGTATTCCAATATTGATTTTGATGGCAATATCCATGAAATACAAACTCTTTTTTATGATGATAGATAACAATAGAGAAGATAGAATTAGAAATATATTACTTGTTTAAGCTATTGTAGCAAACCAATTGCCTAAAACCAAAAAAAAAAAGTTTTCTATTAAATTTTTGAAGCTCTGAGAAACCATTTGTGGATTTTGCAAATCATCATCTTTCATGTTTGTAACAAAAGACAATTGAAAATCAAACTACATTTTTTTTATTATAGTCGACACTTATTCAAGACCAATTGATCGCCCTCTTGTGAAACCAATTCTTCAAGATCATAAGAATCCAATCTAGAAGCATGTGTGAAGGCAACTCACTTGCCTTAGGTTGGAATATGATAGCCTAATTGATTTGAAATTAACATGATATGGGTTAAATTAGACTACCATAAGAAAAGGGTTTTTTGAAACTTTACTTACAAAATGGTCATTACTAAAGAATAGCAATAATGATTGTGTCGAAACAAATTCAAGACTTATGCTCTATAATACCTCTTCATTCTTTCTTTCTTTAATAGAACTAATATAATGTGACTTGCATTAGAAAGAGCAAAAATCCCAAACCATACAATTATAACTAATTACATTCAATTATTATCAAAAGGATGTTAATGATACTATTTTGAGAGTTCTACCACTTGATTTTGAAGTTTAATATTGTGAGATTAAAATACTTTTATATCATCATCAAGCTTTACTTATATCTTGATTTTGATATACAGTATTTCTCACAAAGTTGTAATTGGAATATGTTTATCTTTTTAGGTGTTAGCCTAGTTTTCTTAAAAAGAAAAAAAATCAATTTTTGAAGTATAATCGTAAAAATGGTGAACAACAATTGTCAATATCCCAATACTGAGTTTGAATTGGTTAACTTTGTTATATAATTGCTTAAGTATGATTCCACTTATTTTAATACCAATTTTTTGGGGTTATTTCAATATTATTTTTTTAGCAAATAGTTTATATTTTATTTAGTTTCTCTCTTGAGAACCAAAGCTAACTAGTTGATAATTGAAAAATTAGTAGTTAATAAGATAACTAATAAAAAAATATCTAAAAGCTGATAAGTTAACCAGATTGTATTATAAGTATTTGATAAAATTAGTTGCTAAACTAACTAATAAATATTAAATGACATAAAAAATATATAATATTAATATATATATAAAATAAAGTAATTTATATTTATTTTAAGAGATTTAAAAAAAATATTATTATCTAAAATTTAATTGTTATGATATTACATAAGATTATTGAATTACAAATCATATCGTGAATTGTTTGTTCAAAAATTCGTATCATGGACTGAAGCAATTCATGAATCAATAAGATTCACACACACACACATGAAAATAGTGTGTTTTATCTTATATATAACTGAATATAAGCACAAATGATGAAAAATCATAAATTCAAGTCAAGAAATAAAACACTTGTCTAATATCATGAGCTAAAAATTATTAATATGAAGTTTTAAAAGAGTTAAGTCATGCAGATTCAAAATAAACTTAATATGATCAACAAATAACATAATAGTGAAATTCAATATTCTTTTTCATCTCCTTCTTCTTCAATTTTATTATTATCAATATCATCATCAATGTCCTCATCATCAATATTAATATCTTCAATGTTGTCATCATCATTATCATCTAATCTCGTACTCTTTTCTTCATTTTCTTTTTCCTCCTCTGCAACATCACAAGCATCATTTTCCTCTTTTTCAATTTAAAAAATAGATTTTCTCTTTGCTTTTTTATTTGCAATAGCATTTAGGTTCTTTAGTCCTATAATAATAATAATAAAAAGATCTTTCATTAATCCATTAATTCTTATATATTACCTAATTAAAGCAAGAGTAGTTAGATAAAATACTACCTCATCCTTTTTCCATTACTAGGAACTCTTTCATTAAGGTTAAAGCTTGTCATGATATGCCATGCGGTAGAATTGGTAAAAGGCGAGCGATTTCATGTCTATTCAGAATGTTGGAATAAGAATATAAAAAAAATGGAATCGCCATCAATCATTTTTTAATGGTGTGATTAGAATACCAAAACAGGTTTGCATTCTCAGAATTCAGATTCAGAAGTTGATTATATATAAGATTTAAGGCTTATGATTTAATATTTAAATTTGATTATATGTAGGGAGAGTATTAGCAACTTGTAATGCCTGTTCAAAGAACAATTACCTATTTATTCTAATTTTATTTTCAAAGTGAATTATAATAATCATTATTACAATATATGCTTGTTTTTCAAAAAAATGTAATTGTAATTTCCATTAATTTATTGATTTGGTTGTTTAAATCTATGCAAGTTCATGATAAGATTTGAATATAAAATACCTTAATAATATTAAATACCATCATGATCATATTTACAATCAGATTACTTAACTTTAATATATTATAGGCACTAATGTATTATTTTAATAATTTTTATTTATTATTTTTAAGATATTTTTATTTTATTATTTTTGAAAAATTGTTATTATTTTATCTTTTTACAAAGATTTTATTTCATTATTTTTTGGAATATTTTTCATAAAATGATTATAATATAAATTTTAAAATAATAAGATAAAAAATATTTTAACTACTTTATTTATTCACTTAAAAAGTACCAAATAATCATTTTTAATTTAGAATATTAAATTTATCTAACTTCATAGTCAAATGTAAATCGATAAATTACTTAAAAAAATTAAAATTATAATTTTAATATTATTTTATATTTTTTAAAGTATCAAATTTATTTAATTTCATCACCAAATCTAAATAAAGAAATTATTTAGAGAAATTAAAATTATTATTTTAATATTATTTTATAATTTTAAAATATTAAATTGTTCAATTTTATAACTAAATCTTAATGAAGAAATTCTTTAAAAAATTGAAATCATAATTTCAATATTATTTTATAATTTTTAAAATATCAAAATTATCTAACTTCATAACTAAATTTAAATAAAAAAATTATTTAAAAAAATTAAAATTAAAATTTTAATATTATTTCACAATTTTAAAATATCAATTTCTTCTAACGTTATGGCCAAATATGAAATAAGAAGCTGCTTAAAAAAATTGAAATCATAATTTCAGTATTACTTTATAATTTTTAAAATATTAAATTTATTCAACTTCATAATTGAATTTCAATAAAAATTTGTGTAAAAAATTGAAATTATAATTTTAATATTATTTTTAATTTTTAAAATGTCAAATTCATTTAACTTTATAAATAAATATGAATAAAGAAATTGTTTAGAAAAATTGAAATTATAATTATAATATTATTCCACAATTTAAAAGTATTAAATTTGCCTAACTTCATGGCAAAATTTGAATAAAGAAATTATTTAAAAAAATTAAAATTACAATTCCACTATTATTCCGTAATTTTAAAGTATCAAATTTATTTAATTTCATAGTTAAATTTAAATAAAGAAATGCTCAAAAAATTAAAATTATATTTATTGCACTTATGATTAATTGCAATATTATTCTGTTCTCACAAAAATGTATAATATATTTTTTGAATAATAGAGATATGATATAAATTATGAGTACACATGTAACTTCAATAAAGTGAAATAAAATTAAAACACATCATATACGAAAAATGATAAATAAAAGATAATTTTTATGTATATATTATGAATTCATTATTATTTATTATTATGGATGTCTATTTAGTTTTTCAACTCCCAAATCCATTGAATCCTTTTTGTAACTTTTAATCTTTGGGTTACCTATCATTGAATTTAGATTATAACTCTAAGCGAAAAATTGAATAATAAGTTCATCATTTTTTTTCTATATGTTGTCTTTCTCTTAGTCATCTATTTTCTAGTTCTTCCTTACATAAGATCCCCTTATTTTCTAATAGTATAATAATATTGAAATTTTTTAGTTTAATCGACTCATCCAATTTAACTTTTAAAATTTTAAATTATTTTAATTTATTTTATCATAAGAATTACATAAAAATAATGTCCTAACAACATCATTAAGAGACAACAAGAAAATTTTTTAAAGCAAATAATAATAATAAAGTAAAAAAATATGTGCAGTAAAGAGGCATGGAGAATATAAGTATGCTGAGATGAAACACAAACAGGAATGTTGTATGATTTAGGATTGCATAAAGTCATTAACAAAATTTACTTAATAATTGAGCAGTTCTATACTCTGACCAATAAGACAAAGGAAATAAAAGTAAAGGAAAAATATACAGGAAACATCACTTGATATAATGAATTGTGTTATACCATTTAGTTTCAAATAGGTAGACTTTCCATCATTTGAGTTAGTGGAATCCATGGAATCGTACTTTTCATCTAAAGCTGAAGATTAGGCAAGGAGTTCTGGTTTCATTGTTGCTAGAGAAATGATGGTAGTAGGCTATAAGGACGCAACGGTGGTGAACTTAACATTTTACATATACGAGAAGATTTGGAGGATGTTATACTAATCACATTGAAGGTTCTTACTAGCAAGGAGGATACTAGTAATGGTGAGTGGAAGCTTAATGACATCAAATGTCGGGTCAAATTCATGGGGTTAGATAGCAAAGAACCTGGCCTTGCATAAATCATGAGCGCTGAAAATGTTATACTTTTGATATTTTCCTTTGATATTCAAATCAATTCGTATGTTTTGTTAAGCTAATTAAGTTTAATTTTAGTTGCTAAATATATTTTTTAATATAATTGAATACTATGGTTTTGTTGTAGTACAATTTATGTGGAAAAGTTATTCAAACAGTCATGCCTAAGTATAGGTTCAAGTATAGGCTGATATTTATTATTGTACCAATTTTTCTACATATATATAAGGCAGAGATATGAATGAAATAAAGGCTTTTGTTGCTACCCTTCCTCCCCTGCATTTTTTCTCTATGTTTTCTATGCTCTTTGGTTTTATAACATGGCTGAATATTATGGTTTTGTTGTAGTCCAATTTAGGTGAAAAAATTATTCAAACAGTCATGCCTAATAGGTTCAAGTATGAGCTAATGTCTATTAATGTAATAATTTTTCTACATATATATAAGGTAGAGATATGAATGAAATGAAGGCTTTTGTTGCTATCCATCCTCCCTTGCATTTTTTACTTTGGTTTTTCTTTATGTTTTCTATGCTCTCTAGTTTTGCTTTATGATTTCTATGCTCTTTGGTTTTTCTTTATGTTTTCTATGCTCTCTGGTTTTATAACATGGTATCAAAAGCATAAGTGATCTTAAAGAGCTATGTGTTTGAGAAAAAATCAGTAAGCTTCTCTCTATAAAACCTTGAAAAATAGAGTGTTTGTTCATGGCTCCCAGCAGCTACTCTCCTCCTACATCTCCAGACTTCACAGGCAAGAACTATATGACTTGGGCTAGAAAAATAAAGAACTATTTGAGAGCTCATGATCTTTGGGAAGTGGTGGAAACTGGCAAGGAACTAAATCCTTTGCCAATAAATCGTACTTTAGCTTAAATCAAATATCATAGTAAAGAAAGTGCAAAGAAGTATAAAGTTTTATTTGCCATTCAATTCCATGTTCAAGATGAAATTTATACAAGAGTCATGAACTGCGAATCTCCAAAAAAAGCTTAAGACATCTTGAAGGAAGAGTTTCGAGAAAATGAGAGAACCAAGTAAATGCAAGTATTGAATCTAAAGAGAGAGTTTAAGGTCTTGATGATGAAAGATTCTGAAACTATCAAAGAATACACTGACAAGTTAATAAAAGTTGTAAGTTAGATTAGGATGCTTGGTAAGGAGTTGCCAGAGATGAGATTGATAGAAAAGGTACTGATCAGTGTTCCTGAGAAGTTTAAAACTAATATCTCTTCTCTTGAAGACTCCAAAGACTTATCTAAGCTGACTTTGATAGAACATGTAAATACTCTTCAAGCTCAAGAACAAGAAGAGTAATAAAAATTGAGGGGACAGTAGTTAAGGAAGCTTTTTATGTCAAGGCACAAGAAAAGAAGTCAAACAATGGAAGGAAGAAGCAATTTGAAGATAAAAAAGGAAAAAAAAGAAAGATAGTGAAAGCAACAAAGATAGAGGCACAAAAGGCAGATATCCTTCATACCCTTATTGCAAGAAAAGAAGCCATACAAAAAAATTTTATTGGTGGAGGCCAAATGTGAAGTGTAAAAGTTGTAATCAGCTTCACCATGTTGAAAAGGTTTGCAAAAGTAAAGGAAACTAGCAAGGGCAACAAGCTTATGTTGTTGATGATCAAAAAGAAGTTGAAGAAAAGTTATTTACAGCAACATGATATGCTACTTGTTGCAAATAATGATGATGGAACCTAGTTAGTAGATAGTAGCTGCACAAATCACATATGTTTTGATTCAGCTATTCTAAAAAATCTTAATCTGTCATATTGCTCCAAAGTCATGATTGAAAATGGAGAATATCTAGACATTAAAAGGAAAGGTATAGTAGTTGTGGAAACACCTTCAAGTACCAAGTTTATCCTAAATGTACTCTACGTACCAAGTATTGATCAAAACTTGCTAAGTTTTCCTCAAATGCTTGAAAAGAATTATGTTTTGCACTTTCAAAACAACTTATGCATAATATTTGATCCTCCTAGGAATGAATTGATAACTGTTAAAATGAAAGATAAAAACTTTTCAATAAATTGGAAGCAAACTGATATGCATGCTTGCCTAAGTATTATTGTTGAATCTATCTTTTGGCATAAAAGATTTAGTCATGCTAGTTTTTCTAATCTAAAACATTTATGTGATAAGGAATTAGTTTATGATTTATCGCCTATAAAAGAAAATATTGATGTGTGTAAAGTGTGTCAAATGCGGAAGCAAACAAAATTACCATTTGAAGAAGGTGCTTAGAGAGTTTCAAAAAAGCTTCAACTCACACATTCTAATATTTATGGGCTAATGAGTACACTTTCTTTGAGTGTTAATAGATTTTTCTTATTATTTATTAATAATTTTTTCACAATGTGTTGGCTAAGATTCTCAGAGCATAAATCTAAAGTACTAACTAAATTTCAAAAATTTAAAGTTATGGCTAAAAAACAATCTGATTGTTAGATTAAGATTTTAAGATCTAATAATGGGACTAAATATGTTTCAAAGGAATTCAACAACTTCTTAAAGAAGCAGGGCATACAACATCAATTGACTATTCCTTACACTTCTTAGCAAAATGAAGTGAGTGAAAGGAAAAACAAATCTGTGATAGAAATGGCTAAATGTTTGTTGTTTGAAAAAAGTATTCCTAAACAATTCTAGGCTGAAGCAGTAAACACTATTGTCTACTTGCTGAATTTACTGTCAACTAAAGCTCTAAAGGAAAAATCTCCTTCTAAGGCCTAGTTTGGAGTTAAACCTTCAGTAAATCATCTTCGAATGTTTGGTAGCTAATGCTACACTCTCATTTTAGAACAAAAAAAGGGAAAATTAGATCATAAATTTAAGAAAGGCATTTTCTTACGTTATAGCAACAGTACAAAAGGTTATAAAACTATAGTTTGAAGTCAAAATCTATTGTTATGAATAAAAATGTGAAATTTGATAAAGCAACTAAGTGAAATTGGGAGAAAAATGAAACTGAAAATTTTAAAAAATTAGTTTCTTGTGATGGCTTAACTTATAATCAAGTTGAAATTGAAGAAAATTCCATTAGTTATGATGACTCTCCAATATAAAGAACTAGACCTCTTGCTGAAGTTTATAAGAGATGCAACATAGCCTTTCTTAAACCTACTAGTTTTACAAAAGCAATAAGATAAGAGGATTGATTAGCTGCAATGAAGGAAGAGTTAGTTATGATAGAAAAGAATGACACTTGGAAACTTACAGATAAGCCTCAAAGCCATAAAATTCTTAGTGTTAAATAGGTTTATAGAACCAAATTGAATCCAGATGGTTTTATAAATAAACTTAAAACTAGATTAGTAGTCAAAGGTTATCTATAATAGCAAGGTGTGGATTTCACTGATATATTTGCTCTAGTTACAAGACATGACACTATAAGACTCCTTATTGCTTTTGAAGCCAAGATAAGGTGGAAAATTTATCATCTAGATATGAAGTCAGCCTTTCTAAATAGGTTGCTAGAAGAAGAAATATTTGTTGAACAACTTGAAGGATTTTATGCTCCAAGAAGTGAAGACAAAATTTATAAGCTCAACAAAGCTCTTTATAGCCTAAAACAAGCACCAAGGGCCTGATATAGCAGAATTGATGCATCCTTGTTGCAATAAGACTTTGCTAGGAGTGAAAATGAAGCTACCTTCTATGTGAAGAAGTCTGAAGCTCAAACAAAACTTCTTGTTTCACTATATGTGGATGATATCTTGGTTACAAGGGGAGGTGCTAAACTTGTTAAGCAATTTAAGTTAAATATGGAAAAAGAATTTAAAATGTCAGATTTAGAAGAGATGAAGTATTTTTTTGGAATGGAGATTTACCAATGCTTTAAAGGTATCTTCATTTCCTAAGAAAAATATGCTAAAGAGATTTTGAAGAAGTTTCAAATGGAAAGATCAAAACAAGTTTCCACTCTATTAGTAATGAACCAAAAACTTTCAAAAGATAATGGTGAGATTAAAGCCGATGCTTTTATTTATAGAAGTATGATTGGGAGTTTATTATACTTATCAGCCACTAGACCTAATTTAATGTTTACAGCAAGTCTACTTTCATAATTCATGCATTTTCCAAGTTAAACTCATATTGGTGTTACCAAGAAAGTTCTTAGATATATCAGGGGAACATGTGAGTATAACTTGTGGTATTTAAAGGCCGAAAGTGATGAATCAGAAGACTATACAAATAGTGATTAGGTTAGAATTGTTGATAAATCTAAAAGTACTTTTGATTATTGTTTCTCCATTGGGAGTAGTATTTTTTCTTAGAACTCGAAGAAGCAGGAAGTGGTTGCTTAGTCTTCTACTAAAGCATAGTATATTTCTACTATTGGTACTACAAATCAAACCATTTGGCTTAAGAAAATCCTAGCAAATTTAAGGTGTTTGTAAGAAAAACCTACTGTCATTTGGGTTAATAACAAGTTAGCCATTGTTATTATAAAGAATCCAGTGCAACGTGGAAGAACAAAGCACATAAATGTGAAGTTTCATGCAATTTGTGAGGCTAAAAATATGAAAAAAATCAAGCTAATGCACTACTATTTTGAAAATCAAATTGCAAATATAATGACTAAGGCTCTTCTTAAAGCACAATTTGAATTTCTAAGAGTAAAGTTTCAAGTTTCAAAGAAAAATCTTAAGAAGGAATGTTAAACTTATAAGATTTTCTTTTGATATTCAAATCAGTTCATATGTTTTGTTAAGCTAATTAAGTTTAGTTTTAGTTGCTAAATGTATTTTTTAATATGACTCAAATCCTATGGTTCTGTTGTAATACAATTTAGGTGAAAAAGTTATTCAAATAGCCATGCTTAAGTATAGGTTTAACTATAGGCTGATGTCTATTATTATATTAATTTTTCTACATATATATAAGGCAGAAATATGAATGAAAAGAAGGCTTTTAATGTTACCCTTCCTCCCCTATTTTTTTACTCTGATTTTTCTTTATATTTTATGTGTTCTCTGGTTTTATAAAGGAAAAGCTTTTTGGCAATATAGAGCCACTGTTTAGCTTAAACTTTATGGCTACTTCCACCCTGTGTCTATTAGTACCAAAGAAAAGAAGGTAAGAATGAAAGAATTAGTCCATGACCAAGTAAGCTAGCAAAATAAGATTCTTGTTATTGATGAGAGGGCCTTTGTGGTATTGGGATTTCAGCTACATGTCATTTGAATTGATTCTGTGAGTTTCTTAGCTACTAACCTCCAGACTTATCAAATAGCAAAGACAAGCTCTATCATGGGAGTGGTGTGGATGGGTTTAACTTACTTATGTCCATAGCTCCAGAAGGGGGAAGAGGGAAGAGTTAGCAGAAAAGATGTCCTTTATCGGTCCATGCCCCCCTTTTTTTATAGGCAATTCAAGATGCCCTCTATAAAATAGATAAGAACTAGAGGAAAAGAAAGAAGAGGCCACACCATGAATAACATATTTCTTGCTTTTTTACATGTGTGAGGTGGAATTGATGGAGAAATAGGCCCCATATATGATATTAGGTGAAATTCAATTCATGATTAGTGATAAGAAAACAAGTCCACTTGTGAAAGATAGAAATAAGGTGGGGTGAGATGCAGTAGGTGGGTATAAGAAAGGTATAGTATAGAGAAGATAAAGAGTGTTAAAAGTTCTTTATCTATAAATCTTACCTTGTAAAAATTTTACTTTTTTATTTTTTAAAATTTTTATTATTTTTATTTTAATTATATTATTATTTAGATAAAATTAAGTCTCAACAAAGCTTTCATGAACATCCATCCATGAATTGTCTTCCAACAAGCAAGGATTCTCTTTTTCAACAATCCACCCATTATCTAATTCCATATCTAACAAACAAATATGGTCATAAGTGTCTCCTCTTTCTTTTTTTTTGGTTTTATTTCAAGTTAAAGATTATATTTGACATGCATAAGTGCATTCAATTTTTGTTATGCTAAACGGTTTTTTCTTTTTGAATGCACTTGGTCAAATATGCTAAAAGTCCTTCAAGTCTAAAAGAAGGCAAACCTCTAGTTTACTTGATAAGGTCAATCTAGATGCCATTTTCTCTATTATGTTAAGGTTAGTCATAAAGCCAGAGGGCTATGCGAAATGTTTGTGGCATGTCAAAGATGTAGGCTAATACTAAGATAATGATTAGGCCAACAAATTGGCACCACTATGGCTTTTGGCTGAAACAATCAGTATGACTAAGCCAAAAAGAATGTGGTAGATAGACTGAGGTGATCACTACTTAGTGTTAGAAAGTTTGGCCTAATGGTGGATATTGGATCGGAATTGTGATTGGCAAACTAATGGAAGCAATCATCACTTTTATAAACAATACAAGAAATGTTAATTCAAGTTGAAGAATATATTTGGCATGCATAAGTGAATTCAATTTCTGTTGTACTAAACATTTTTTCTTTTTGAATACACTTGATCAAATATGCTCCAATTTCTTTCACATTTCGTAGCACTATGAATGAAGCTCAACACCCTTATAACTAAAGTTTGTAATTTCTTGCACTCTTCATTGAATGATTCCCACCAAAGAGCAATGAAAAAGCTAAAAATAAATTATGTCAATTCAAAAATTATAAATTAACTTTGATTAAGTATAATTAAAACCCATTACTTGGTTGCTTTCTATCTTGAGTTGCAATTGTTGTATTCATTCCAAAAAGCCTTTGGGCTCTTTTGAATTTTTGAATTTGTTCATCAATTAAAAATCTTTCTTTTTTTGTCAAGAAACATCCTTTCAACTATGGTATATAATCCTAACCTTACTTTATTATCCATGTTGAAGTTAGGCTTATAATGGTAACTAACAAGTTAAGAAACAAGTTAAATACAAATTTTTAATAAATAATCGAAAGGTATTAAATTTAAATCTCCGATGGAACTTACTTGGAATTAAGAAAATAAGTTACCGCATGAAAAGGTCTATAAAATTGTAGGTTCCAACAAATATCAATAATCTTTCATACTTTTTTTATACATCTCCTCCTTATTGTCAAGATTTAAAGTTATTTACTCTTTGACTCTGCTTATTGCATCATAAATGTATGGTATAGTCAATTTTGAGTCATCATCTACAAGTCTTAACACACTAACAAGTAGAATTATACATTTCAAGCAATATTGGATAAAATTCCAAAATCTCCTATCTCTCAAGACAATCTCCACTATATTCTTGTCTTCTTATCTAGTTGCATATACATTATTAGCCTATAATGTTAATGCAAACATAGATGTGAGATCACATTTTTTATCCATAATACATTTCAAAATAAGATAGGCAGTTGCAAATCTCGTAACAATTAACCTAGCAATTTTTTTACTCTTAAAATACTTTTTATGCAAACTAAGCACTTAAGCATATCTATAAATGAAAATTATGAGTTTTTTTGCCTTAAAAATTATATTATGGAAAGTTAGAAATTTGCAAATATATTTAACAATTAAATTAATGAAATGAGTTGCAATATTACTTAAAGTGTTTAATTCCACTTGTTTGACAAAAAAGTAACTGACAAGAAAGTTAACAAATAACCTCCTCTTTCCATTAATCCATCCATCACACATCAAAATGTAACTATTCTTTTTGTATTTAATTTTATATTTTTTAAGCTTGTTTTAATATTATCAACGTCTTTCTTCAAATAAGACCCCTTTACCTCATGATGAAAAGGTTCAAGCCTTTGCCATAATTACTAATGAATTTTAACATCCTCTTGACTAATGGCCTCTATCCAAACTGGATGACAAAGCATTTCTATATATATATTTACAAGTATCTTTAATCATCGCCTCCCTATCTTTTCAAATTTCATTCATTATCTTTTGTTCACGATTAAAAGAAGACCTTACAAATAAATGCATTTTCCTTTTTTTTTTGGAACATTACCATCTTGCGCGACCACTACATCTCTAGGGATTTCATCACCACCAATGTTTTTTTAATCGAATTTTTTCCAAACCTCCCGAAGCATTGACAAACGTTTCTCTGATATTGTTGGGAAAATTCACACATCAAGCAACATCTTTAGTTGAACCTATAGGATGATGCTTAATTTTAAATACTCCTCCCCCATATTCTTCTCATAATATGCCTATTTTATTTTCATTCTAATTGGGCTTTTCACTTCCATATAATGATCTCATATTACATCCTTTTTCACATACTTTTTTAAAACTCATTTTTGTATTTTTCAAATTTCAAAACCCAACCAAACAAAACCATTATTTTTTAACCCTAATAAAAGCTATATATTCAAACTTGAAAAGTTTTGATCTTTTATCTTTGAAGATATTCAATTTCAAAGAAATAACTATAATGCACCACTATATCACTTGTGCACTAATATTGTGTCAAATTTGATCATTGATATAATTAGCAAAAATTGAATTAGTTATATTTTATAATATTATATCTTCATTTACTTTTTCATTTTCATTTACTCATTATTCAAAAAAATATATAATTAAGTTTATATAATTAAAGGCATGAATTGTTAATTAATTAATTAAAAATAAAAAATAAATTTTAAAAAATAAGTATAAACTATCAATTATAAATGGCCATATAAAACTAATTAAATCAAAAATTATTATTTTTCAATAAATAATACATGCAATAAACTTATAACCCATTAATTAAATCAATAACTTATAATCTATCCTATTTATTACATTGATCATACATTAATAGTCTAGTCACTTAATAATATTATTTAAAGAGATAATAAAACAATTCCGAACACTTTTAACTTAAATGACATCTGATGTCCCCTAAAAGATTTGTGACTTTTGCTATATTCAAGATTTGCCCTCTAATCTTTATATCTCTGCATTCAGTGATTTAACTATTCCTCTATTTAAAATTAAAAAAAAAAAAAGATGATAAAACAATAATGGTAAAACAACAACGGGAGATATTACCAAAACTAGGAAATACTTGTACTGGAGCCATTAGCAGGTTCTTGCTTGACATAAAGGAAAATTTAATGCTACATAATCTTATGGTGTCCAGCTCAATGTTAGGTGAATTGTGGAGAAAGTAGTACAACATGAACAGACGGAGTTTCCAAAACCCAAGGCATTGGACAAGAACATGGGACTTGCAGTATTACAAGACTGAACAAGTTGCCCATTTTTTCAACCAATTATCCTTCAGCAAACTCAGCAGCAAAAGAGAACAAATATGATGAATTGAGATTGAAAATGGCAGACAGAGATCAGTTTCCAGATTTAAGCTCCAGAAAAGGGACAAGTTTGCTGCAAGAACACCTACCAGTTCCCGATATAACAGAGTTAAGTAAACTAGAAAATGAATAATCAGAGATTCAGAATACAATCTCTTACTTCCAATCCCATATTCCATACGAAAACTTCAGGAAAAGATAAGTGGGAAGTAGCAAATAATGAGAATATTTCCATGTTTTGATCACAGCAAAGGTCATGTTGGTTTAATTTGTATTGTGTTAAAAGACTAGCAGAAACTTTTAGACTCTTTGGAAAGAAGACATATTCAAAGAAGGAGCAAAATTTGATGGAGTCTAGCCTGTTTCGCTGGGTAGCCAGGAAATAGGACACGATTTTGGTTTGTTGATTCTGGAAGTGTACCAGCCAACATGTTCTTGCTAAAACGGACAAGATGACTTTGAGCATTCAAAGAAGTAATGAGCAGTACATCTTTTAAACACCATATTGGTGTCCATAAAAAAATTCATATCTGGCAGAAGACCAACATAATCAGGTGCAAAGTAACATGTGAGCCACTTTCAAGACAGGACCAATCATGCCATGCTCTTCAGTCATAAGTCAAAATATAATCTTTAGACCATAAACAAATATTCCTCAGTTCCCTATGCTTTTCCTAGAGTAGCAACCAAACTCAAGACATTTTGAGCTCAAAAAGAAATCCATCATAGAAGATACAAGATGACATGTGCGCAAACATACAGACCTCATGATGAAGACTGTGACAGTGGACCATTTTCTGAGGTTGCCTCCAGATTCCAGCCTCTGAAATAGAGACAACTAATTAACTCCAGCACTAGTTGAAAGTGGACAAAGGGAAAAACTTCACCTAGGAAACTCACCTTTCTGCTGCTTCTCTTCTCAGTTCTTTTATGTGATTTTCAATTGAAGCACATGCAGTTTGAATGTCTATATTTTTCTGACAAAGCTCCTTCCATTGTGTGGACAAAGCATTAAGTTCATATGCAGTAGTTTGCTGAGGCAAAAAGATAAAATAAGCTTGTTAAGTAAATGTGTGCCATGCTTTCAGAAATAACAAAGAAGGGTGGAGAAGAAAGTCATCTTACCTGATGATATTTCCGTTCACGGTTTACTTTCTCAATCTTTTCGTTTTGTTCCTGAGCTAATTTCTGCATTCTGAAAAATGGTAATCCTATTGTAACAAAGACCATACAAAACATGAAAAGGCAATGTGCAAGTATTTCAAGCTTAAGCAATGCTATTGTGATCTATTAACAAAATCTAGAAAGATTAATCCTATATAAGTAGCTCAACGGAAAGACATGAATCTAGAGAACTCTCTGGTAAGAATTAGATTCTAAGACAGAAAGTGTGCAAATGCTATTTTGATTACTTGTAGTTGGAAAAAACTCCAGTAAAAAAATAAGTAAAAGCTAGTTCAAATAAGGTGAAAATTGATCCTCAGTCTGTCTTATGGACCCAATCCAGGTGTAGGGGTCAATAGGTCCTCACAACATTTGTTGTCAACAAACAATGCACGATAATATGAAATAATAAAGTTACAAGCCGTTATGCAATAGAACAGTTGAATTCAACCAACAGAAAGGTCATTCTTAAACTAAAAGAAAATCTGACATAATATTTAGAGTTAACAATCAAACCTTGACAAGTATCCTTCTAATCGTTGGTTGTGCAGCTTCCAGGCTTCAGGACCATATTTTAACAACAAATCCAAATTTTCCATCCTGAAAAACAATCAGTTAAACCATTTTAAAAACCACAGTGTCAATTTTGAATTGGGTAGACTCTGGAAGAAGTGGATCATAAGACAGCTTTCTAGCGTTTTGTAACTCTGTTTTATAGAATACAAGCTGCATGATGAACTCTTAAGACAATATAGAATATCCATAACAAAGGCATCCACTATACGGCTCATCCTTGATTGGTTTAACAATACTAAGGGCCATTTCTAATTTGACTTTGGCATGGTTTTACAACATTGTAAATAGGATAAATTTTGATGACATGTCAATACTACAATTAAGCCTCATAATCCTTTCTCTTATACTATGTTATATTTGGTGCTTCTTGTCCACATGAATATGCAACACAGAAGCACTGTATTAGTCGCAAAATGGACTAATTTTTCTAGCAAAATCAAGTTCGTAAGCTACTAAGTGTTACATAAACATGTACCTGATCATCTGATATTGTAGCAACCGCTGAGCCCTCTGAAGTGATTGCTTCCAAGCTGTTTCATCGTTCCTTTTATTCATCAGCGGAACTTCTAATTCATACCGAGACCTATCAAGAGAAACAGGTGGCCTTCCTGCTCTTACACGTTCATGCTCTCTAGCAATCATTGGATAGTCCTGGAATTCAGAATGAACAACCAGACATGTATCACAGCCACCCCAATCTTACTTTCACTAATCTTGAAGTTATTTAAGACCTTCAGGTGCTCACCATGATCTTGTATTTCTCAAATTGAGTCATAAATGCACTAGATAGCATACATCAGTGCAAATTTCGCATTGTTTTACCTCTTTCACGTTATGCCAAGATACAAGTTGAATTTTTCCTTAATTTTTTTTTCCCAGAACGTTTAGCAAACTCAATAACAGAGACTTGGTTCAGCAAGGTTTCTGAATAATAAAATAATAGAATAATGAAACAAAAGAAGCACCCGGAAACAGGAAGATTATGAAGTGTCAACGTGTAGTATTCAGAAGCAGAAAGAGACTCTTAATGGTTCCTCAAGCCTCTTTAAGGACTTATCTCGTAAAGGCATAATATTTGTAAAAATCATGATCCCTGGAAGGCAAGCGGGAATCTCTTTTAAGCGTAGCATTCCTTCTCCTCAGCAGCCAAACAAACTCAAATTTTTTTATTTTTTTTTTTTTTTTGGGGGGGGGGGGGCAATAAAGCTGACCTCGAAATTGAACTTGGGAACTGGAGGCAAATCTTTGAGAAAATCAGAAGGCTTTTTGGAGCTGCGTCGCATTTCATCTTCAACTAAGCGATCAACCTCAGCCTTGACTCTGAGGTCGCCATAGTCGTCATCAATGTAAGGTAATGCATCGATTATCTCAGCGTTCGAAGAGCTTAGCTGAGCAGATGAAGGTGGAGCTTCAAGCATTAGGATATCCCCGTTGTTTTGATCTGCCATAGTTGCCGGGGGGGGGGGGGGTGCAAGAACTCCGAAGACGCAGGGATTTTACTCTGCGTTGCGTACGACAGAGTTGCCGGGTGAGAAGGTAGAGAAAATCGAATAGAGCTCTTCAAGCATCTTGGACTGGGTTTCAAGCCCAAGCCCACACCATGTGAAAGCAGAAACTGGTAATACTATTTTTCATAAATTTTCTCCGACAAACCAAAATTCAATTTGTTGATTTTCTACTAAATCAGTATTATAGGCCTTCGAGATGCACGTTCTTTCAATTTGTTCCCAATTTAATTTTCATTCTCAACTTGATCCTTAAGGTGGCGTTTGGTTAGCAGAATATTTTTAATATTCTCGGGAATGTTTAAAGGAAATATCACATTCCCATATTTGATTCAAGGTTTAAAAAAAAAAATATCTGAGAATGTCACATTCTCGATAATCTTTTTAACTTAACATTCCGCAAAAATATTCTCATGAGGGGAGGTGGGTATCTCAAATTCCCATAGAATAGGAATGTAATATTAAAATATTCCCAGAAAAATTTATAGTGAACCAAATATAGAAATATTATATTTCTGTTAATTAAATTCTCAGGAATGTACACTTTCCTGTAAATATCACATTCCCATATTTGGTTCAAGGTTTGAAAAAAAAATATCTGAGAATGTCACATTCTCGATAATCTTTTTAACTTAACATTCCACAAAAATATTCTCATGAGGGGAGGTGAGTATCTCAAATTCTCATAAAATAGGAATATAATATTAAAATATTCCCAGGAAAACTTATAGTGAACCAAATATAGAAATATTACATTCTTGTTAATTAAATTCTCAGGAATGTACACTTTCCTGTAAATGTAAGATCCCGTGAATCAAACGCCACATAAAAGATTCCTGTTAATTAAATCTTTTTAACTCAACATTCCGCAAAAATATTCCCATGAGGGGAGGTGAGTATCTCAGATTCTCATAGAATGGGAATGTAATATTAAAACATTCCTAAGAAAACTTATAATGAACCAAATATAGAAATATTACATTCCTATTAATTAAATTCTCAGGAATGTACACTTTCCTGTAAATGTAGATCCCGCGAACCAAATGCCACATAAAAGATCTAATTTGCTTCCATCAAATTCTATTGTCCATATAACTTAACATTTGCCAATAAAAAAAAGATATTAAAGCCTAAAATCTTATATAATGTTATCTAATAGTTACATGACAGCTTTCATATTTCTAATTAATCCTATAACTTTAAATTAAAAATAAAAGTGCATGATAATGCTTTTATATCTTTTCTTTATCATTTATTACAATATTATATTAATTTACATAAACACTTCCTCTTAAACAAATTATACTTAGTGTAAATCCAAACATTAGCGGATATGATACCAAGCCAAATTTTGAGCTTCCATATCATTGTTTTAGATAATATAATTTAAAGTACATGGAGAAGGACTTAATAAAGAAAATTAAATCTATTAAAGAGTAAATTGAGAATGAAAATTAAATAAGAATTTACGTCTTTAAGAGAATAATACTATATTTTAGTCTTCATTCTTTATGACTTTTTGCTGTACTGTTCATGGCAAAATTCTCTGAAAATGGAAAATTCAATTTGTTCAATGCCAGATGGAAAGAACATCAATTTGGCCAGAAAATTTATACCTCACACGTTGTTTTTGCTTAAATATATGTGATTATGTATAATTAATTATTTACTAAAGTTACTCTATTTTATTTTAGAACATTTTTCAAATAAGAAATAACTTGAACTCAGTTACATGATTTGAAATTTGTAATTATTCACTCTTTTTTTTTTTTAACTAATGGCAGAGATACTTTTTGACTTTTTAAAATGCACCTCGCACCTTCCATCTTACCCTTGAGAAGCGTGGAATTCTGAAATATAAAGCTAACCAGATCTGACGAACGGCATGTCATGATTTATGTAAATCCAATTGTCATAATCGCACTCTCGTAACGTTGAGTCCCTTTAATCAGAAATTCCCCTTTTCCTTCTTTTTTTTTTTTTCTAATAGAGGTGGTTCCCAGTTTGAGCAAAAATAGAGAAAAAAATATATTTTTAAAAATTGTTCTCTCTCCCCTAGCAAGTTCACACCTAAGACTACATGTGTATACGTCAAGTGAAGTTCACACCTAAGACTACAGTGGATTGCCACCTCTACATTAAAAGAAAAATTTGTTCTGTCTCCTCATGTATATGATAAATACATGCAAGGAAGGCACATTAAAACCCATAAAAACGCTGAGTAGAACCTTCCAAAAATTGGAGTTTTAGATATGCATTGTCCGAATTGGTATCGAGGAATAAACAAATAGGCGAGAACATAGGTTCATTCTCGCCGATGAAAGTACTGACAACAAGGCATACATACTCATACCGTAGTCTTCCAATGGCCGGCTTAAAAGCCAGAGTGGAAGCTTTAGACAACACTAATTACACCAAAAAGGTACAAGGAAAACAAGTAAAATGTTTAAAAGAAGATTCTGACCAACAATTCGCCTCCCATATCTCTTATTGATTTTATGGGAAATCCTTCAAACCTCCTATTTTTTTACATTGATTCCTCATGCCATCTATGCAATAAATCTAATCTTTTCATTTTCAATTGAAACATAAATCTTACTCATATGTCTGTGCTGTTGGCATATTTGCATAAAGGAGAGTGAAAAAAAGTTCAACCTCTTGTTTATTTCTAATAACTTGAATGAACTGATTTTTGCTGGGTTCTTCAAGGAGCAATGGACGCATCTGTGCAACTTGAGGCAAAACTTTTGCCAGTGGCATGCCTGAAGTTAGACTTCCTCCTCTGAACTTGGCCTTCATATCCTCCACTAGCGTATCCACCACTGCCTTAAGAGATATCTCCATAATGCCCCCAAATTCAGTACTGCAAAAGATAGCAGCAAAAAATTATTTCCAAGAATTTGCTTCCCCTTTCCCTCTCTACCTTTGCATGAATGACTTTTTGACTTTGGCTCTCCTCTTCCAGGACATGTCATATAACATATTCCAAGGAAATGGTACTTAGAAACTATCTTCATTAGGGAAAACATATCTACTGGATTAAAGTTGTTTTTATCATTGAAACTGTCGAATGAAAGACATGAAAAGATTAAAGGTAGAGCAAGGACTTTCATATGCCGGATACTAGATGCCCAGCATTTTTAGAAAGAAACAGATATTACCACACACACACACACCCCAAAAGAAAAAGGAGAGCTAAAAAGGAATTAGAATATGGCAGCCAACAAAATAAGCATTCAAATCTCCCATGGTTCATCTAAAGAAGTGGTAAGGACTCGTAAAACTTAACTCAGTAATGAAATAATATCACCCTTCCTCCAACTATAACATGTTTCTCAAATGTGCAAAGCCCTCTATACAAAACTTCTATACAGAATAGGTGTCATCTTGGGATAAGTCCAATTATGAGGAGCCTACATATGTTAGGTTGCACATACAAAATTCCTAGGCATTAATCAACATGATATGCATTCTACATGACATATCATTCTGTAAGGTAATTCCGCAACCATTTTATGTGGAACATTTTATTTCTCAAAAAGGTTCTCAGTACTGTGGATTGTGAAGTAATGCATGTGTCTGCCCCTGGTAGATTAAGTTTCTATTGTATCTGTAATTAAATGATGGAACCAAACAAGCATATTTACCTTGATAACACTGCTCGTGCCTCCATCATAAGTTGATCAAATTCAGTCACATCAGAAGGAACTTCGTCATCACTGCTAAAGGCTGTGTATGATTTAACATCATCAGGAATCATATACTTTACCCAGTGATGAGGACTTCCTGTACTCATGAATGTGTCAAGTATCTGCATAATAGTTTCCTGAAGCGTTGTGCTGTTGAAGAAATCTCTCAACTGCTTGCTGCATGTAGAAATCATCCAGCCCATTTAAAAAGAAACTTGTCAGAGAACCTACTGGATATCAAGTCAATCTCTGAATAAATTAATGTACTCGGTACTTCCAAATAAAATGGACACAAATCAAGGTTTATGGAAGATATCTTTCAATCTGTTTATCTATACATGTAATGACAAGTGTAATGCTCAATTACAGTTGAACTACTTAAAATTGAGGGTCTAGTGTAAACTTTTTTGAGAGGTTTGCACATATGTGCTAACCTTCCTGTACTCAGGACTTATATATAAACATTTGTAGTTATTCTGAGAATAATTTTTAAAATCCCCACTTTTCTCAATTCAAAAACTAGGCCAACAAAAGACTGAAAGCCTTTGAAATCTGGCTTTGGTATTGATCATTCATACGCACAAGTATTAGTATTGATAAGACCCCAACTGCACACAAGATTATCTAATATCTTATGGAAAGGATAGAAACACATATTCTTATGACAAGATCCCCAATGACTTAGAGGTTTACTTTAAAATATGTCAGCCTTCAAATAATAAAAAAAATCTCACCCTTTGATAACTTCAATTGTTGCTGCCTCCATGTCAGCAATCAAGCTGGGCATACCATCTTGAGAAAGAAAATCCACACTTCCTAGAAATTTCTGCTGGTCATCCTTATCAACAACATTTCCACTCGCCTGCATGCAGAGCAATGGAAGGAACAAAAACTTTTAGGTGACGTCTGGCATGCATGTATTTGGTCAAAGATACTGGTGATTTAATTAGCTTGGTGAAAAGAAGTTGAAACAAAATAGGATTTTTTGTTGATGTTGAACAAATGGCAGATTCAGACTAGCCTTACTGAATAAGAAATTAGAACTAACAATAGGAAGTAAAACTTTCACATATTCTACTAAAAATAATTTGAATAATAAATTTAAATACTACTTGCAGCTAATCTGTTCAGTTCTTTCCATTGAAATATCTCCAAGATCTCCATACTAAACTAACTGCACAAGATTCATCATGACTAGCCTAACATGGTGATGGACCCATGCCATATCCACATCCATTAGCTCGGAATAAAATTAAATACACTATCTAAGGACACCTAGATACCATATGTAACACCCCCATTCATAACGGGTGTTAGCCTTAGATCAGCAGAGTCATCACCCAACTATTTAATAGTAGTTAAGTTGACCAAAACACTAGTAGGCAATTTGATTAATACAGAAAGAACCAGTAAGGAATACGCAGAGAAGACAGGAATATTTATAGTCATTCATCAAAGATGACTCACAAACAAAAAAAGGCATGTAGTTCTAGATCATAAGTTCTACTTATAGAAAGTTTGAAGAATATGCCCGTGTAGACTGAATTGGAAGCAATTTTTTCTTCCAGTGGTTTGATTAAAGCAGCATGACATTACTTCTAAATACATAGCATGGAAACCAACCTGTGACCTTATAAACAACACATATAAGAGCAAGGTGTCTCGTACAGTAGATAAATGGTAGAAAGACCTAAGCATTGCACTCCATGCATACATTTTTGAACTTACCATCATGCTTGATTTTGAGCAACCACAAGGTTTTCTTTCAATTATTATCATTTTAGTTTATATGCTGCTTTCAATAATTCTTTTAGCATGGCCAAATGCTTTTGAAGGAAACCAAACAGTTAAGTAAAACCGGTAGTTCTTACCATTGAACTAGAGCTTCCAAGGCTTCGTGCAGTTTCAATATACAGATGCCTTGCAAGTATATTGACTTGAACTTTAATATATAAACAAAGCATTGTTGTTGCCCATATCGACAATGTCATCCTTGCAAAACCTAACAAAGAAGAATGGCATACAAGTAAGTTGATTTTAAATTTCTTAAGGCAACAATCTGAGATAACATTGCAGCAAGCAACGCTTTAAGTATAATAAATAAGAAAAGACCAGATTCATACTTAGAACTTTGAGTCTATCCCATAAAGCTAGTTTCTCCGAAGATGTCAAAGTGCTTGGCTGACCCTTTCCTTGAATTAGCCTCTCAAGAAGCTGAGAGAGATCCAAGTCTTCTGCTATTCGACAACTTAAATTGTGCATTGCATGCGGCAGTGTTATTGTATCAGAGATTCTCTGAATATTCTCAAAGTGGACTTGCATCCTATCATCGATAAGGAAAAAAGGGGCATGTCACAAGGGGTTTTCTTTCGTTTAGCTCTAAGACAAGAAATGAAAAACAATCAGTAACAAGACGGGAAAGTCACTTAACTGAGCCTTAATGAGCTCCTCATTCTCTCTTTGAACTGCAAGTTCTCTTTCCAAAGCATCAAGCCTACACCTATAAGCATCGTATAGCTTATACAGAAAGTACCCACCCCCAAACACGCCAGCAGTAAGGAAAATCTTCCTCTTATGTCTTCTCCAGAAATCCCTAATACACAGTAAGAATAGAAAATTGGATAGCTCATTACAATAAAGTAGAAATGCATAGAAAAGCAACAACAATATGCGGTCAGTTTACCATAAATGAAAAGAAACAACCAACCTTAAGAAATTGAAATTAGCTTTGCATCTTTTTGTTGTTAATCAAATTATGTATCAGTTAACATTTATACAAATAATAAGAAGCGAGATGAAACAGCTGGGACAACTTTTTTTTTAGGTGCCGGGACAACAATTTTAACAAACATCCAGATGAAGAAAGGTGACAAAATTTGAAAATTTACCTCAAATAGAACATTTTGATGCTATAAAGAGATGAAACCCATCAGGATGCACTCGTTTTATGGACACCCATCAAAATCCGCGGAGAAAAAAATGAAAGAATAGGATTGCCCTTTTGTACAGTTCAGTGTAGCTGCAGAAAAGATGAGAACAAGCTTAGGGACAGCCGCCCCTTGGATAATAAATGTACAAATCCAAGTGGTACTCTTACTGGTAAATAGAGGCACTTAAAGGAGAAAGATGAAGCTACGAGGCTTGAAAGTAAAAAGCTTGTGGAAGACGATGAACAAGGAAATGGAGTGACTGGGGGGAAGAATCGTACGAGACCTTGGGCTTTCGAATCGAATCATTGGCTTTGGCTCTCTCGGAGTTGTTCCGATGAAAGGGAGAAATGGACCGTAAAATAAAATAAAATAAAAAGGGAAAAAATAGCGTTAGAATTGGGACTTAGGAGGAGATTCTTTTTCCTTGCGAACGCAGCAGATTGCAAATAGAAAAATATCAATTATTTATTTATTTGCAAATAATTATTTGATTTTCATTTTTGATAATTTCTGCTGTATCCTTTTGAGTTCGAAACCCATACTGTTGTGGCTTCATAATAGGCATTGGATTATTGAACATGACATCGCAGCGATTAAAATATTAAATGACCTTTGATTTGTAGGGCTAAAATAAGTAACCGCCCGTATACTATTAGAAATGACAAAATGATCCCAATTTGCAATGACGTTATTCTTCCTCATGCTGCACAATATATTTTTGTAAGAAAGTACCTAATAGCATTAGTATAGTATAATATACTCTTTTATTATTATAAAATTATTTTTCATAAATTGAATTTTTAAATTAATTTAAGATTTAATTATATATTTTATTTTTAAATCATAATATATTATAATTCACGCACTACTTTTTGTTTTATGTGTTGCATTGCATGATTTTCATTTTTCTTTTCTCACGTCTACAGGCGCTGCTTACACCCTATATGTTAATATTATTGAATAATGTACATATAATATCATATATTTTATTATTACTATTACTAAAAAATAATTTAACAAATTTAAAATTTTATTTAGTTAAATTATTTGATTGCACGTTATTTTTTTTAATTCTTTTTATATACTTTATATCTCACACACTTTTTCACTTTTTTTTAACTACATTGTATGTTTTTCCTTTTTTTCATATTTACTCCTATAACTTTAATATTGGAACAATAATATCACTAAATAATATAAATATAGCATGATATTTTTCTATTGCAAGAATATTGTAAATAATATAATATTATAATATAAAAATAATTAATATCACTAATTAATTATGTTCTCTATTATTTAATATAATTATTAAAAATTAAAATATGATTTATTTATTTAAAATTATCAACATTTTTTGGACCAATTTTGAAGTGTGACATTCCATTTGAATATAAACCTTTTTTAGCAATTAACTAATAGTTGTAATGATTAATTGATTTAATTATTTGTTAACTAATAGTTAATTATATTAGTTAATTTAACTAACTGATTATATTAGCTATTTTAATAAAAATATTTGAGAAAATTAATTATTTATGATTAGTTATTTACATTTGAAATAAAAAATAAAAATATAAGTATATTTTATAAGTTATTTGAGTATTCTTTTATTTTTAATATTTTAGATTCTATATATTATTTAGAAGATTAAATTTTCTTGTAAATAATATATCATTATAAATTATTATATATTAAATTTTTAAAGAAAATAAATTAATATAATTTTTATAATTATTAATTTTTGGAAATTTAATTATTATAATTATTTAATTTTATATAAAATAATTTTATAATTTTTATAAGAAGGATAAAGTTAGAAATACAAAAATTAATAAAGAATAATATAGTCACTTTATGAAATAATTGGGAGTAATAAAATTACTTTGTAAAATAGTTATTTCAAAATACTACCACCTATATTTTGAAGGTAGTGTTTTGAAATCAGCTTATTTTAGTTGATTGTAAAACAACAAAATTGACTATATTGAGGTAATTTAATCAACTAATTTAATCAAACTAGCTAAAAATCATCCAATAAATCATTTACCAAACAATTTCATACTTCATATCATTAATTGAAAGCTTCTTAAGACTCTACATTTAACTCACATCTCCATAAAACTACATTATTACATGTCCTTTTAAATTCACTTCGATTATTTATAATTAAAATACTAATATTATCCATTACTTTAGCTTTTTTATTTATTTTATTGCATAATTTTTTTGTTTCTTTTTGCAGGTATGTTATTATTGTTTACAACTTGGATACTAATCATTAAGTTGTATAAATATAATATAATATTTTAAAATTAATTACATAAATGTATTGAATAAATTAAAATTTTAATATAGATTGAGTAGTATAAATACATGTTCTGTTTTTAAATTGATATTATTTTAATTTTAAAATCAAATTTTATTTAGGTTTAGTCATTGTTTTTATTTTATTACATTTTTTCTTCACACTCTTATTATTTATGATTTAAATATTAATATCAATAAATTTTATAAATATGACATAAAAGAACTTTTATTGTAAAAAACATATTAAATGAATCAAACATCTAACTTAATTAAAATATTCGACTATATAGTTTATCCATAACTTTTATATTTTATATCAAAATTCATTATTTATTAGTATGACTATATAATTTAAAAAAATATAAAACTGAAAACCTAATTTAGTGCCCTGTTAAACTCTAATCCAAAGGAATCTCTGATACGACATACTCCAAATATGTGTGTTAATCTAACTTAGCAATTCGCCCCTAATGGATGTTTCAAACAACCCTCTCAAAATAAAGTTATATTGAAATTTATCATTTTAAATTAGAGCTTTAAAATATTATTGCATCTAATAGTATTTACATATGTTTATATATCAACTTGACACTTTTATGGTTCCAAACCCATTTCATCTCAAAAAGTATTGCAGTATCTACTTTTTTTTTCCTTTTCATATCATTTCTTCCATTTTAGGGTTTCTTATTTCTCTTCACATATTTTTCATATGCATCTTGGCTAATATTTTATTTTCCATTGAATTTTTAATATATTAAAAAAAGTTTAAGCTTTAGTCTTATAATTTAAATCCAAAATTTTAAATTAAACATAATAGTATAATAAAATTTCAAAATTTAAAGCTAACCTTAATGGATTGAAATAAAAATATTTTTATCACATTAAAAAAAAGAAAAAATTAACTTTGGGGAAGAATAGAAGGCATTCAAATATATCAAAAGAAGTATTCTAATCCTTTTGAGCAAAATCTAGAAAGCCCAAATGTTTAAATTAAGAAAAGATGTTAAAAGCCAAGAACAACCTAGTTAGTGCAGGGTGACAGGATTCCTAGTTAGTGCAAAGATACAAGATTCCTAAGTATTATCATACTAAACTATTATAAGAAGAAATAGAAATAGAATTAAGTTGCTTTACATAAAGGACTAGGATGAATCCTATTTGTACGTTTAATAACAATCTCTTTACGGATGATCATAGTAGTAAAATTTCTATAAGTATGATATTATCCTATCCTAAGATCATTAGAATTTGTACTTAGAAGAAGAAGCGTCATTCCAAGAAATCAAGAGAATTATATTTGTGATGTGAACAACTACAACTCCAAGAGAAAATGGTTATCTAACCATCTTTTTTTTTCAAAAAAAAAACTAAAATATATGGGTAATAAAATATTTTATTTTGTAAAGGAATTTTGTCAATGCAAAAATCTATGGGATGCTAATAAAATTTTAATATGTTTAATTCTAAAGTTTGAAAAAAAAGAGTTTGTGAACCAATTCTAACCCTATCTCTCTATAATGTTTTTTATAAATGTGTTATCAAGATAATTGTAAATCATATAAATTCATTTCTTTTGAGTTTGATTTCTCTATTTCAAACTAGTTTTATCATTGGTAGATTTATCTAAGATAATATTATTATTGCCCAATAAATGATCCATTCCATAAGGAGGATAAAAGGTAAAAGTTTTTTTTTTCCAATTAAAACAAACCAGGAAAAGGCTCAATATCGATTGAATTGATGTTTTATAAATAATATTTTGTATCAGGTGAATATTGAGTAATGTTTTTTTAGATTTAATCATAAACTATGTCTAATATTCCATTCTAAAAGTGTTATGAAAGCGTAATAAGACATAATACTCTGTGCCTTTTAAGGGTATTTGCCAAGGTGACCTTTTCTCACTTTCTTTATTTGTTCTATGCAAGGATAAGTTATCTTGTATTATTTACAAAGTTGTAAAGAATAAAAGTGGATTCCTTTAAAAGCTAGTAAGATTAAGCTAAGCATATTTCATCTTATGTTTGTTGATGACCTTTTCTTATTTAGTGAAGCTTTGATTAAATGAACTAAAATAGTAATGAAATGCATTGAACTTTTCTTAAGGATACTTGGTTAACAAAGTTCAAACCAATATTTTCTTTTCCAAAAAAAGTTAAAAAGAGTTGAGATAACAAATCTTAAATAATTATGGTTGTTCTATGTCCATTAATCTAAGTATGTATTCAAGTATTCCTCTAATTCACGGAAGGGTTACAAGACATACTTATGTTTGCATTATTAAAAAGACATAAGATATATTAGTAAGATGAAAGATATTATGCCTTTTTATGGCTAGAAGGGTGCTTTTTGCCAAATCAATTATTACAACTTTAAGGTGTTTTTAGTTAAATTATTCCATATAGGTTTTTATTATTCCTACTATTACATTTGATGAAACTAAAAGTTATTAAGGAACATTTGTATAAGAACATAATATAATTGAGAGAAAATTACACACCATTATATAAGAAGTTTTCTTTTGCTTAAAAAAGGTTAGTGGATTAAGTTTTTGTAATCTTAAATTGATGAATGAATCATGTTTAATGAAAGTGACAACAAAACTTGTCTTTTGGATTAAAGTTTTGAAGGGCCAATGTTTAAAAGATTATGATTTAAGTAAGCAAATTGTTGTTAAAAAGCCTAGTTCATTATTTTTGGAATAATTTGGGAAAAATTTAAAGGTGCGTTCTTAAAGGAACTAGACAAAGTTTACATAATGGTCTTTCAATGTCCTTTTTGGAAACATTATTGTTGGAGAATATATTACTTCGAGACCATGCCATTTAGACCATTTTTTCTAGAACTATAGGACTCAAAGTAAAGGATTACACTACAAAAAATAGTTTATAGGACTTTAATCTTCTTTATTAGTGGCTTCATCAAGAATTTATTCTTAAAATTGTTGCAACCACTTCTAACCTAACCTTAACTAGGTTCAGATAAATTCAAGTGAAAGAATTTGCCTAGTGAAAAGTTCAATATCAAATTAGCATATTAAGAGCAAATAACTTATTTACATTATTAAGAGGACCCATTTTGATAGAGAATTTAAGAATAACTCATGCCAAAAGGAACTAAATTGCTTTTATGCAAGTGTTGTTGTAATGGAGTTCTAACTAATGTTAAACAAAATAAACATGCATTGGGTTTTTAATTTTTGTGACATTTATAAAGTGTATGCTAAAAACATCCTCTATATTTTGCAAGATTGTAAAGTAGCAAAATTAGTAGGGCTGAGGTTACTAAATGTGAGATATTGCAATATTTTCTTCATAATAAAAGGGAAAATTTGGTTTTATTTTAATTTACCAAACAATTAAGGCAAGATTTAGGTGTGAATTGGCCAATAATATGGGGCATGACTATTTAATTGCTTTAAAAATGGCAAAATAAGTAGTTTCTTAATCCTTCTTTTATTCATCCTTCAAATGTTTGCATATTAATCATGCAAGAAGCTAAAGAAATGGTAGTTGGGTTAATATTAAATGGGTTCATTACTCTTTGGAATGGGTGAAAATTATTTGTGATGATGCTTCTAAAAAAAATACCAAAGATTTATAGGATTTAGAGGCCTCATTTAAAATAATTGAATTCATGATTTGTATTGTAATTTGAGAAATTATTCTTTAGCTATTAAGTTTGATGGGTGCTATCTATGATCTAAATTTAGATTGTCAATTAGGATTTAGACACATTATTCTTGATTTAGATTTTCAACCTTTTGTTAGAGTTGCTCACTTCTAAAGATCATAGATTGATGATTAACATAACTGTATCCTAATGGTACAAGTCATTACTCTCTCAAAATTGACAAACTATAACAGTTCACATTTTAAAAGAAGAAAATATTTATGTTAATCGGCTTACTTTATTCAAGCTAACACAGGATACAGAATTGTCAATTTTAAATAGTCCTTGATAGAATTACGCTATTTGATTCTTAATTATGTTATTAGGGCCACTATCTCACATGTAATTAAATTGTAATATCTTTTTTTTCCTTTTAGCTTTAGGCCAACTTATTTTCTTAAAAAAATTAATAGTATAATATCATACTATTTATATTAATTTTAAAAAATAGTCATCAAAATATCCAATCATCTACAATTTGAGCAAATAAACTATGTTATTTGGAATAGGCATTGTACTTATCATCTTTGTTTCACATTAAATTTATCAACTAAACCACATTAAGGAAGAATCAGATATATTAATTTATTATTTTTTGTCACAATATTCATTTATTATGAAATGGGCTTTTTCCAACTGTTAGCAGCCCAATTAGACCCCCGATTTTAGCCCACGACAGATTAGCAGGCCTAGCAACATCAAATCGCTGTTATCCCCAGAACCCTAATTTTTCTTCACTATATATTCTTTCATTCAATTCGGTTCTCCATAAGCTGAAGGTTGAAGCTGCTCTCGCCCAACCCACAGCCAGTCACGAACCCTAGAAGCAGAGATGGCAGAGGGCCTTGTTCTTCGCGGCACCATGCGTGCTCACACCGACATGGTCACCGCTATTGCCAACCCTATCGACAACTCGGACATGATCGTCACAGCTTCCCGCGACAAGTCCATTATCTTGTGGCACCTCACTAAGGAGGACAAGACCTATGGCGTTCCCCGCCGCAGGCTGACCGGCCACTCTCACTTCGTCCAGGACGTTGTCCTGTCCTCTGATGGCCAGTTTGCCCTCTCCGGCTCCTGGGACGGCGAGCTCCGCCTGTGGGATCTTGCCGCCGGCGTCTCCGCCCGCAGATTCGTTGGTCACACTAAGGATGTGCTTTCCGTTGCTTTCTCTATTGACAACCGTCAGATTGTCTCGGCTTCACGTGATCGTACGATCAAGCTGTGGAACACGCTTGGCGAGTGCAAGTACACAATTCAAGATAGTGATGCCCACTCTGATTGGGTTAGCTGTGTCAGGTTCAGCCCCAATACTCTGCAACCTACCATTGTTTCGGCATCGTGGGATAGGACTGTGAAAGTTTGGAACTTGACAAATTGTAAGCTGAGAAACACCCTAGCTGGCCATACTGGCTATGTCAACACTGTTGCTGTTTCTCCTGATGGGTCACTCTGCGCAAGTGGTGGCAAAGATGGTGTGATTTTGCTCTGGGATTTAGCTGAAGGGAAGAGATTGTACTCTCTCGATGCTGGTGCGATCATTCATGCCCTGTGCTTCAGTCCAAACAGGTACTGGCTTTGTGCTGCCACCGAGCAGAGCATTAAGATCTGGGATTTGGAAAGCAAGAGTATTGTTGAGGATTTGAAGATTGACCTTAAGAATGAAGCTGAAACCACCGGAATTATCAAGAAGAAGGTAATTTGATAGATTTAATTACTTGTTAAATTGTTTTTGTTAATTCTTGGGATTTATTCATGGTAACAACTACAGTCAGTCTTGAATATCGTGCTTATTGGTAACTTGATATTTTTGTAAATATTCCTCGTTGTGTGATCGGCTATTTTAATTGCTAGTTTTCCTGACTGTCTTGAGCTGTATATACTTATAGCTGTGCATTGACCATTGATAATTTTTATTTTCTTTGTGAAATTTCAATAAAGTTAGATATGGTCTCTTTACGGTGATACCTTTTTGTTCAATTTTTTTTGGAGTTCATTCATGATCATGTTATGCATGTTAGAGGTAATACATTATATTAAGCTCCCGTGATCGTTGCTGATGAGGTTCCCCCTGCTTTGAAGACTGAATTCTTCCCCAATTGATTGATATTCATTCAATGATATATTTCCGGGTGAATGTTTTTCGTCCATCATGTAATTTATTTTCACCTTAGAAAAAAAACGTGTTGGCTAATCTTGTTATCTTGTGCAAGTTTTTCATTTTTATAAAAAGGATCATACCTAAAATGAACTCTGGCTTTGTTTTGGGGGGTCTTGTTTGTTTAGGGCTTGTTATTTAAGACATGCTTTGATCAGCTCTGCCTCCTGTTTCTTATCTTATCATATCCATTAAATTGCAGATCATCTACTGTACAAGTTTGAGCTGGAGTGCTGATGGAAGCACATTGTTTAGTGGCTACACTGATGGTGTGGTCAGAGTTTGGGGGATTGGACGCTATTAGGAAAGCTTTCATTCGTTTGAGAATCTGTGTTCATTTTTGGGATAAAACTAGTTACTGTTTACTGTAGAACTGATATAAGAGTTTTCTTAGGTTTATGATTTCTGAATCTTTTTTGGTTTCAAGTTTTATGTTAGAGATGATCTAAAGTGTTCCCTTTGGCTATTAATTCTTACATGGTTTTTAAATTTTAAGTTAGGTTCATTGCCTACTTGGAATATCTACTTTGGATATTGATGATTTAGGTCACATGGGTCTATACTGCATTATCCTGCGACCACCAAAACGTTGTTCCGGGAGTTCAAAAATAACCTATACTGCATTGTACAGCTGCTGCATAAATCGTTTATATAGTTTGAGTGCTCTGTTGTGTTCATTGCTTCTGTTGTGGCTTTGTTTCTCACCTGCTGTTGGATACTTCAAAGAATGCTAATCATAAAATTTGCGATGATGTATATGTTTGTCTTAGATTGGCCAAGACTCATTTAACACATCTAAAAATATCCAGAATTTTTGTAATGCAATCTCATTATTATCTCCGAGTCTGGTTAAAGGAAGTATTACTTGTCGATCCGGTTTTAGGCAAACATCGAAACCCTACTGGTGTTTTTAAATGACTATTGTTTGGGTTGAGATGAATTTTGCGGCTGACCTGCTCATTCATGTCGGGTTGCTACGCATGTTCTTGTGAGAACCCCTCGGGTTCGTCTTCCGGAGGATGCTTTAGGTGTTACTGTTTTATTTCGGTGGCCAACTGAGTTAACAATTGGTAAAAGGGGAGGGAAAAAAATTATGTTAAGATTCATAGAATGACCCTTAACTCATTAATTATTCTCTCAGATTTATCAATCTTGATTTAGTTTATTGATAATTTATTTTTTAATTATGTAAATAAATATCTTGCCAACACTCATTAATTCAATGTAATTAAATAAAAATTAAATGTGTTGTATTATAAGATATAATTAATGAAGTTTTAGTCATTTATATCCTTATTTTAAAAGTCGTGATTGCATTAATATAATTTAACGTTAAAATAAATATGAATTAATTTGTTTCATATATTTATTTATATTAATATATTTTTTATATTTTTTATTTAATTTAATAATTAATTTTTTTAAATACTTCTAATATAATTATTTAGTTTATTAGATTTCACTAGAAGTTAATAGCTACCTCATTGGTTACTTGCATCAAATACAGTTTGATTTACAAATATAAAATAATATAAAGGATATGTTAATATCAATAAAATATAAAGTAAATCAATTCATATATATTTTATTTTAAAATTAAATTATATCGATGATATTTAAAATAAAAATATAATTATTAAAAATTTAATTAATTATATTTTATATTATTTTAAATTAATTAACTTAAGATGAGTTTGTAATGATGCTTAAGTATTTTTTTAGTTCTCTTTAACTTTGTGAAAATGAAACAATTATTAAAAATAATACAATATTAGGACAAAGAATTTACATGATTAAGGTATAGTGTCAAGTGTGTGTGTGTTTGTGTGTATAAGCTGAATACGTAATGATGCCTAAGTATTTTTTAGTTCTCCTTAACTTTGTGATAATGAAATAATTATTAAAAATAGTATAATAGTAGGACAAAGGATTTACATAATTAAGATATAGTGTCATGTGTGTGTGTATATTAGTTCTCTCTAACTTTGTGAAAAATGAAACAATCATTAAAAATAATATAATATTAGGACAAATAGGAAAAAAAAAAAGAAAAAAGTAGGATTTACATAATTAAAATATACCTCTCAATTAATTAAAAGAAGAATGATAAATTTAGAAAAAAAATTGAAAAGTTATAAAGTATCAGTCATTCTATAAAACTTATCACCATAGAACATTTTTCTTCAATATGATAATGCACCAAACATGGTTTTTTAAGTGTGAACTTTGGTAGCAATTTGACAAAATTGCAATTGATAAAAATTAATCATAACCTTTGATTAATATTAGTTACAAGTTTTGTTTAACTTTTTAATATTTATACACAAAAAAATCTAACAAATTTTATTTACCCTAAAAACATTTTAAAGTCTTTTTTTTCAGACCTTCCATTCCATCAATTTCTCCATCAACATCCATACTTTCTTTAGCCCCTGTTTGGAAAGAGAGAAGTAACGGGCGACAGAAATAGGAAGAAAGAAGTTGGGGTGTCCGTACGAAACTTCTCCTGTTTGGAACGGGTGACAGAAGTGAGAAAAGAAAGAAATTTGAGGTAAAAAGGTGAGTGGGTCCCACGTCTGCAAGGGTTCAGACTTCTCTCCAAAAATGGAGAGAAGTGGGGAGAAGTTTAGCTGAATGCAAATTTTTTCTTGAGCTGCCCTTGGAAGCAGAGAGTAACCGGAGAGAGCTAGCCACCGCAAGCCACCGCCTCCAGCTTCCCTATCGCGGTCGCGCCTCCAGCTTCTGTGTCCATCGTAAGCCACTGCAAGCCACCACCTCCAACCACCATCCACATGCGCCATCGAGCTGCGGTTCTACCGGGGAAAACACCCATCGATTGAAGCTTGGACGGAGAGCTCCCTGTCGCGGTTGCTTCTTCCTCGTCACAGAGGTAAAAATGAAGTGTTGGGGATCTGCCATTTGTTTGTCTTTTCCTGCACAGGTTGGTTGGATCGGAGACTGCCTGAAGATGGGAGGCCGCCAGAGAGTTGCTGGTCTGTTCTGCCGCGAGTGTCACGCTGATCTGCCGCCGATTGAAGTAAACGTTGCCGCTGCTGTGCATTGGGTCTGAGAGAGCCAGGTCTGGGATCCTGGATTTTGGGTCGTTGTGGGTCGACCCGGTTCGGATCCGACCCGGTTTGCATAAGTATTTTTTTCTTCTGCAGGCCTTTTTTCCATCTATTTTTTTTTAGGTTTTTATTCGGATAATTGAACTTCCCACCCCCTTCAAAATTGAAGTGTACATAGTTGAAATGTTTTGTTATACCATGCAGTAGCGTTGATTAATAAATTTTAGTGTGTTATTAATTTTTTTTAATTTTATCAGTAATTTTTTATGATTAGTTATCCAGTGCTATGCCCAAACTAATTAGTTTTTTAGGTTGTATTGAAGATTATTTAAATATTATAAACGTAGATCATCACAAAAATAAGCTAATTATATACAATAAATTTGTTCACATTTTATTCATTGTATAATCTTATGAATGATATATATAGTGATTTACCTAAGTAAAAATACTTGTTAAATTTTTTTTCCAACTACATCTAATAAAATTGACCAAGAGAGAAGTTAACTTTGAATGCAAAATATTTAAATTCAACGAAAATGGAATATATGGTCATATAAATTATTTTTTATTACCATTTAATTAAAATAGATTTTAAAAAAAATTAAAAATAAAAAGAGATAAAATTCTAGCATTGATGTATGAAAAAAAAATTTAAATGATATTAATGACATGGAATGAATACATCTATTTCAGATAATGATAGTTATTTACATTTCCTCCTTTTATATATCTCGATACCTGAAGAATTTGGCATTCCTTTGTTGTTGTTTTTCATATGTTACTTTTGATAATAGGTATTGTACTCGAGGCATTTTCTCATTTTATACACTTTCAAAGGACTCGCATCTACGCAACTAAAAAAATCAAGTTCTTAATCCCTGCTTAAGCCTAAAGGTATGTTTCTACTAACTTTATAAATCTCATTGCATATACTTATGGATGTGAAATTCTCTTTTGTGTTTTTTTTTTTGGCAAATTAGGTAAATAGTATTTAAGTAGTGCATACACATTGAAGTTGATATATGTGGTTACATTTGTTTAAAACTTATGGTTTGTAATTTTTATTACTTAGAATTTAGAGGTATTTCACAAGTGACTATGGAGGATATTGTGGATGAATTATATGAAGATCAGTTGGAATTATACGAGTCGCCTATTATTGAAATGATGAAGGAATGAGACAGATTGTGTCAAATGTGTATGGTTCAACTTGTATGCTATATTGGTTATTTTATGTACCTACTAGAGTTGCAAGCCAATATTGTACCTAGAGGCATTAGTGGAGTCAGGGAAGTAAGAGATCAGATGCGGCAACAACTCTTGCAGAACCTCCTACATTCAGAAAAAAGTCATGACGTACTACGCATGCATCCTCCCACTTTCCTGTGGTTATGTGAAAAGATCATATCAACGGGTAGAGTAAGGGATTCCACTTATTCGACTGTGGAGGAACAAGTAGCTAAGTTTTTGCATATCCTAGCACATAATGTAAAAAATAGAACTATGTCATTTTTCTTCCATCGGTCGGGAGAGATAGTTAGCCGTCACTTTCATAACATTCTACGGGCTATCGTATCTCTCGGAGATAAGTATTTTGTGCAGCCTTCTGGATCAGAGGTTCCTACACAAATACTCAACAACAGTAGATTTTATCCTTATTTCAAGGTAATATATTTTCATTTCTGTATGACACTGCTAATAATTGGATTGTTGTTCTTTATTTATCATGTTGTGTAAATATACTAAAAGGAAATTATTTACAGGATTATGTTGGAGCTTTGGATGGAACACATATACGAGTCAAAGTTCCCAAGAAGGATGCTCCCCGCTTTCGAGGAAGAAAAGACTACCCTACACAGAATGTGTTAGCAGTGTGTTCTTTTGATTTGAAGTTCACATATGTGTTGTCTGGTTGGGAGGGAACTACATCTGACTCCAGGATCCTAAAACATGCTTTAGCTAAGAGAAGAGATAAATTGAGTATTCCAAGAGGTAAGTATCAATTTTGTTATGCCTTGCACAATAATAGGTCAACGCCATAAAAATTAATGTGTTTGTCTTTATGGTTATGTGTTCTGACGTTTATTTGTATCATTGTTGTGAAATAAGTAAATTCTACTTATGAGATGCAGGATTTCCTCTAAAAGGAGGCGTTTTTACACCCTACAGAGGAGTGCGATATCATTTGAAGGAGTACACTACCCGTGGACCTCAAAATGCAAAGGAATTATATAACCATCGGCATGCATCGTTGAGAAATGTAATAAAAAAGGCTTTTGGGGTGTTAAAAAAGAGATTTCCAATAATTGCTACGGGCACGGAACCACATTACTCCTTCAGGATCATGACGGACATTACTATTGCATGTTGTATATTGCATAACTTTCTGATGGATGTTGATCCCGATCCACGATTGATAGATGAGGTCGATCATGAGCTCCTATAAAGGAATGTAGAAGATATAGGAGATCATGAATCCAGGACCACAGAGGAAAACTATAGGCATGGGTTCATCATGAGAGAAAACCTAGCAGCCCATATGTGGAGTGATTATCAGCAGAGCTTGTCATAGTTTTTATCATTTATACAATAACTCTTTGTACATTATCTCTTGATGCTTATGAATCCTACACCATTGATGTGACTGAGAACTATATTTAGAGTCTTATATGTATGATTCGGATTTACCGGATTGTTGCACTTCCCTTTTGTAGCATGAATTGAATATCTACTGTTGAGGAGGTGATTGTGCATAGAACCTCATTCTGAATTGCACATAATTTAAACAACTTATATCTGAGAAGTTTGTGACCAATTACATGTACCATTCATGATATAATCCTTTTCCATCCCTTATACTGTCACCCCTTATTGGGTTGTGTATTTCATTGCAGATTTTACCATGCCGAAAAATAAGAAGTCTGATAGTAGGGGAGATGGATCTTCTAGGGACTTACTACGTTGGACACCAGATATGGATGCTATATTATTAGATTTATTACTCGAGGAGGTGTAAAAAGGCAATCGACCAGATGACACATTTACATCTATGGCTTATGCTAGCGTGGTGGCACAGCTTAAGCAGACTATAGGTCCATTCTCTCAGAAGCAACACATTAAGAGTCGATTGAAGACATTAAAGGAAAACTTCAATGAATGTTATAATCTGTTCCATAGATGGAGTGGGACTGGCTGGAACCCATCCACACATATGTTCAAGGCGGAACCAGAAGTGTGGAGTGAGATATGTCAGGTGAAGATAGAATAACTCATGCACTATGCATAGATGTAATACTTAGTTCATTTCTTAGTATGGATTACACCAAAATATGATACATGATGATGTGATTGTGTATGTTATTGCAGGATAAACTTGAGGCCAATAGATGGAAGCGTTCACCAATACATAACTATGACAAGCTATTGGAGCTATTCGGAAGAGACAGGGCCACAAGATCATATGCTGAGAGTGCAGCAGATAAGCTGAGAAGATGGGATAAAGAAAGGTTGGACCTTAATGATAGCTTTGAACACATGTCAGATTTTGATATTAATTGGGGAAATGATACTCCCAACTACACTGGCCATTTTAACTCATTTGGTCTTGAATGTGCTCCCTCAAACCACTCTCAAGAGTATCCTAACTCAAATCAATCCCAAGGAACATCATCATCAAGAGGATCAAAGTGGAAAGCGCCCATAGTTGATTTAATTGAGAAAGGTTATGAGAAGTTGAATATGGGGATCAACAACTTAACTGATGTTATGAGAGATGCGGCGGAAAAGCATGTGCAAATAGCTAAAAAGCATGTAGAAATAGCCAAAAAGAAAGCTCGAATAGCAGAAAGACAACTTTCCATCATGGAAAGTAGTAGACCTCGCCACTATAGTGAAGCAGAAGTCTGGACAGAGCTGGAGAAAATAGGAGTACCTGAAGAATATCAGTTGAAGTGTTATAGCTTCCTTTGTGAAAATAAGAGGGTCAAGAAGCAGTTTTTCGGGGTACCGCCCCACTTAAAATTACAGGTGCTATATCAGCTTATGGCCAGTGCAGGTCTTGGTTGACCCACCAGTTTAGGTACACACTGATGCATTCTCTCAACTAATTTTTTTAAAGTTATCAGATGGCATCTTAATGTAAAGAATGACATTGACCTTATTGTATTTTTTGTCCTTGCATAAGCAAAGAGTCTAATTAAAACTTTATTCTGACAGTATGTGCTGAGTATCTTGTTATGTCTATATCTTTACACATACATAACGATACTGTAAAATAATTGTAAAGTTGCAATGCGATTTATAATAATTATTTGAATTGATGCACAGGTAATGAGGAGAGCAGACATACTTGTTACCACAGTTGTGACATAGTGTCAAGTTGATCGAGCAAACCATTTAGAAGGAAGAAGTTGTTTTGATATCATTTGCTTTGTATGATAATAAATCTTGTATTAATCAACCAAAGTGAACCTGTGATATTTATGTTTTGTATGTGAACACGAGGTCCTGAATTATCATTTAGACATTTATGAGATACAATTAAGCTATTATGTATAACATGTAGAACTTATGAACCATGTTGGTAATTAGATAGTAGATATTAATGATGAAATTATGTGGACCCCACATAAATAAATTTATCTTATTCTCTTAAAAATTTAAAAAAAATTTCAATATATATCCACCAACAGTTATTATAAATTTCAAATTTATAAGGAAAATTATATAATTATAAAAAATTAATTATTACTACATCTTATTTTTAATTTATTTTAAATGAAAAAATTTCTTATATAGGTATTAAAGGAGTAAATAATAATTATTTGAGATAGTTTTAAAAGAATAAGATTAATTTAAAAAATTATATAAATTTTTAAATAAGTATACAAATTTTTATAAAGTTACTTGAATATGTATTTGTATTTGATTTTTGATAATTAGATTAAGATATTTTATTAAAATTGAACTTATTATTAATTTGTCATTTGTTTATAACTATTAAATTAAAATATGTTAATTATTAGATTTATTGTTAATATGGTATTTAATTTAATAATTAAAATTTTATTTTTTAAGAATACAAAATTTAAAGTATACACTTAAGTTTATATATTATGTAAGGGTACAAAAATTATTTTACAGAAATACAACTTCTTTCTCTCCTAACTTCTCCCTTTCCAAACAAAAGAAATCACTTCTTTCCTAATTTCTTTCTCTTCTAACTTCTCCATTTCCAAACAACACAAAAGAAATACTTCTTTCCTCCCACTTCTCTCTCCCCCAACTTCTTTCTCTCCTAACTTCTTTCTTCTCCCACTTCTCCCCCATCCAAACAAAGGCTTAATGTCCTAATATTCTTCTTCCATGAAAGAATTGTTACCCCAAAAGTGATTGAAAATGAAAATTTCAACCCATCAGATAAAACAAGTCAAGTTTTTTTAGGTAATGATGAAAAATAATTAACTCTTGAGTAAAAACGGAATAATGGGAATGGTGAAGAGGCAAATAAAGTAAAAACAAAATAGAGACTAAAATTTTGAAGACAATTTGAAGATGTGAATATTTATGCGTAACTCAATAGAATTTAAGAAAAAGGAAATTACATAGAACATTAAGTTATTTAACCAGTAGGCTCAGCAAGATCATCTCGTTCATTTGCAAATTCACGTTGTTATGCCCATACATCCCTGCATAATCTTAAGTTCCTCCACTTCGAGCAATTATTAGTGAGATCCGAAGTGAAAGATCAAATACATGAACTCTGTTAGCCAAAACCAATACCTCTTATCATGATTTGTCTTGTTGAATCATCATTAAAGGTAAAGCAATAGAAAGCTTAACCCAGTACGGAGATAGAGAATCAGATTTGGAGTGAGAGTGTATGTGTGAGAGAGATAGAAAGAGAGAGGAAGAGAGAGAGAGAGAAAGAGAAAGAGAGAGATTAGTTCTGGACTATGAGAGTATGATAGAGAGAGATAAAGAAAAGAGGGAAATACTTATAATTTCATAAAAGTTTTAAACTTAAATAAAAATAAGTTCTTTTTGTGCTAGTTGTCGGTAATTATACACAACCACTGGATGTGCATACATATAAGATCAATGGTTTAAAAATTATACTTTCAATAGTAGAATTTCTCCATTTTCTACTTAACATTTTGTTTGGATGCAAAGAAATATAGGAAGAAAAGAAAATGTGGGGAGAAAATAGGATAGAAGTTACTATTCTTCTATGTTTGGTTCTAGTAAAAATTACGGGAAAAGAGAAATTTGGACAAAAAACTAAGGGTGGGTCTTATGTAAATTTTTTTTCCTCAGATGCAAGGAGAAATTAGGAGAAAACTGCATGAACACAAACCACAGTCCATCATCCTCTTCCTCTCCCCATTGCATTTTCTGTGTCATTTTGCAGCCTATCTGCCGATGAAGCTGTCAGTTGGATCGCACATGCCTTCCGTTGGTGTGGCAGAATCAACAGTGCCCGCCTCTTGCTCTCGATGCGACAGATGCAAGACATTAGCTACCTTCGCCCTTTTCGGCAAACTGGTAGTCTGATCTGCAAAAGGTTTGTTGGGGTTTTATTATTGATAGGCGCAGTGTACGAAAAAGAAAAGGAAAGCGACAATGCGTATTAGGTTTAAGAGGGAAAATGGATCAGAGATTTTTTGAGGGAATATAAAAAAGGGGACAAAGCATAAATAAAAGGGGCATCGACAATGGGTGGGGTGGGGTGGGGTGGGGTGGGGTGGGGTTGGGGTGCGCAACTTTGGAGGAATGATTAGTTATTTTTTGTTTTTTATGTCATGATCGTGATTCATGCTTGCCTTTTGCTATATTTTATAGTTTTAGAAATAAATTATAAATAATATAATTATAATTATAATCTAAATCTTGATTATAATTATAACAAACTAATTAAAAATTGAGTAGAATCACATAAAATAATAAAATAATTTAATTTAAATTAAAAGGGCATTTGGATGAAACTGATTAGGGCTAAAGTAGGATAAATTAGTTTTTCAACCTGCGCATGAGAAAGTTAATTATTTTTTTAACATAAGAATAAGAATAATAAATATATAATAAAAAATTATAAAGATGTTACAATTTAATCTATTACATTTATTTTATAATTATATATTCAAATATTCAATTTGTAAATAATAAATTTTTGAAATGTAACATAAAATTAAAAAATATAATATGTAGTTAAGAAATTCTATTAAATTAAAATTTTAATTTGTTTTAAATATTTTTATGATAAAAAATTTGGTGATACATTGATATTATTTAATAATATTAATGTTTAAATTGTAATGAATAATAGTGAATAGAAAAACATAAAAAAAATTAATTAATTTATAAAAAAATTTGTAAGATATTCTTAGTTTAATAATTGGATTTACATAATTTTTATGGAATATTAGAGTATTGGTACTGTAATTAATTTAATATTTTAAGAGGAAATAGTTAATTGGTCATTTTAGTTTAATAAAAAAATTTCTCTATCAATTTTATTTACATTCAAATAAAATTAAATTAAAAGACTTATCTTTTATTTTTTTTCTCTCCTCTTTTCTACTTTAACCAAACACTACCTATTTCTCTCATATTTTCTTTCTTCCCTATTTTCTCCTATAACCAAACAAATCTAAGGAAAACAACTGCTTTCCTATTTTCTTTCTCTCTAATTTTCTTTCTCCATTATTTTCTCTTCTAACCAAACAAGTCTAATCTACAACTATTTTTTAATTTTATTTTTAATTTATTAATTAGGTCAATAAGATCTTTCTGAATGCATCACATACATTTGTTCTTTTTTTTAAACCAATTTAAAAAACAAACATAAAATTTATATGGGATTTTAAGACACCCTAAAGATTTAGATACTTAGGATGATGTAGCACAACATAATGTGCTTGATTTCTTTTTGTAATTATAGCCATTGATTAAATTAGAAATTTCTTGTTTTTGTGAAAATTTATGATTAAATTAGAAATTTCTTATAGTTGTGGAAATTTATGAAAAGGGCTAGAAAATAATAGAAATTAGAGATAGAACCTAAAAGATGAAATGGTTATGTTCAATTTCTTCATTGAAGGGCAATGACTTGACAAATTTTTAAAATCTTATTTATTTCAGAGTAAATGTGTTGTCTAACAGTGTTGAAGTAGCATACAATAATTTTAATTGGCGGCAATCATGTTAGGAGCTCCTCTAATCGGGAGTTTTTGTAGGTTCTGTCTAAGAGAGATTGAGATGCTGCCAATCGCTTATCATCACCAAACCTCAAGCCTACATTATTAGGTTAACAATTCGATGTAAGTAGGCAATCTCTCAATTGATATTTTTATGAACTAAAATGTTATTGGTTCAAATTTTTATTTATGATTGTGAACAGTGTTATGTTAAAGTTAGACCCAGATGGGCCAGAGTCAATTTTTTGTATTATATGACATAAAAGAATTTCAAGTTCATTTTAAATGCCATAAAATTCATAACTAACCCATGGCCAACAATTTTTTCCTTTGTAAAAGGAAATTAGAAACTACAACCAAATGAGCATTGGGTTTTGAGTAATGAAAACAAATGCAACATTCCAATTCCTTTACTCGAAAAAATTGTAGAGGAAATAAATATTAGGATGATAGTAGAAAAAAAGAATCAATTTTAGCCAGCTATTATCTTCCATTCGAATTAGTTTTATACACTTTGTATTTGGTGTGGACTGTAAATTGATAACGAGGACATGATGTAAAAGAAAATCATTTTTCAACTCTCTCCATTCCTTAGACTAAGGGCATTTTCATAATTTTTTCAAATTTTTCTTGGAAAGTAGAAAATTTATTTCTTGATTGTAGCATTTACACGTGGCAATGACATGGCTTGCTATATGTTTAAGGTTTTAGAACCTAGAATTTGTCGAAGACACCATAACCTTTACTAAAATTTATATGTGTAATACATATACATAAAGGGACATCTAGTAATATAATTGATAAGAAATGACGAATTCTGTGACTGATAATGGTAAGATTGAATGGCTTGACTAATAATTCTATATGCAAAGCTGTGAAATGGATAAACTGATCATTAAATGGGTTAGGCCAGGCTATTTATCCTTTTTACAAGTTGCTAATAAGAAGGTCCTAATTCAGTCCTTGAGAATTTAAACTAGTTCATGGATTTTTTTTTAATTTTTAAATAATAAAAAAATAAAATTATTCAAAAGTATTACATATTTATTTATAAATTAGTCATAATGCATTTTAAGGGTATATATAATATTAAAAAATATTATATATATAAAAATATAAATTATAAAATACCTATGAAATAAAAATATTATCTATAAATTATTTATAACATAATTTTATATTATTAAAAATAAAAAATAAGAGTATAATTTTATGTACATTTAAAATATTTGCCTATATAAAACCTTAAAATATAAAAGTAAAAAAAATCACAGGTCATTCAACTTGCCATGGGTTGGTCAATATAGATCTTAAATTTTCATGGATAGAGCCAATTATAATCCATGATTTCTAAAACCTCTAAAATAGAGGTTGAATCATTTGAAGCTTATGGGTTTTAACCTATTTTAATGGTTCTATCTATACATTAAAATGATATCAAACCTTTCAAACCTATCATATGATGTAATAGGATCAAACTAGGTAGATTGTAATAATTGTTGATACGACATGATAATCAAATACAAATATGACATATTTAAATGAATTTAGATTAACGTGTCAATCTATTTAAAAATTTATATTAAAATTTTAAAAATATTAATTAAAAAAATGAATAATTAAATTATAAATATACATAATAAAAATATAAAATTTTATTTTAATAAAATAATAAAAATTGAAAATATTAGTTATTAATAATTAAAATATTTTTATAAAAATTAGTAAGTAATTAAACTTAATAAATAATTTTATAATCTAAATTTTATTAATTAAAATTATTAAATAAATTAAACAAGTTAACATTTTAGCATGTTTAGTAAATAGATTAATTCAAATAATAATAATTACCGCTCTACCCTTGGATTAAAGATTTCAAACATTTGTGTGTGAATTCAAGGTAAATAAGTCTAGCACCCCTTGAAAATTTTTAAAAAATTTGTAGTTTCTTGTAAAATATTTTAAAAAATATTAAAAATTTTAGTGTAATTTTTTTTAGAAGAAAGATAACATATAAATTTAAAGTGCGAAACCAAAATTATAAGAAATAAAGCAACGAATAAATGTATTTTTTATTTAATATATCGATAATAGTTGATAAAAATAAATTTGTTATATTAGAGGAGGATGCATTTAGTGTGGACTAACGAATATTACATATATAAGTATTTGTGCACAACTTAATATACAATTGAATAAGTGAAATTTTTTTAATCGTACTGACCACATCCATTTTATAACAGACACAATGATTAATGTCTCGAATTGTGTATATATGTATGTGATTATAAATAATAATTGTGAAAGTATTAATATTTCATTGTTTCCTTTAGAAATATCTTTTATTATTATTAGTAGAAAAAAATAGGATAGACAAATGCTCCGAATTAAATTGACAAGCGCGCTCCCCCTACAAAAATTTTCTGGACCTGGCTTCGGGATCAGACCAATATGAGGGTGGTATTGTGCGTCCACTCCTCTCGTTTTGGTATTCTCTTCTTTCGTCAACCTAAAGTTTCTTTTTTCAGAACCAGCTAAGTTTTGTTTCCTCATATTCTCATTTAATATGTTAATTATTAATCAGACTATTTATTTTATTTAAATTATTTATTTTGTATTGGATTAAGTAATTTATTGTATTTACTTTATTTGTTTTATCTATTTAGTATTCAAAATGTTAATTTCATTAATGCATCAATTATATATTTTAATTAAATTAAATATCTTATATAAGCGATAATCATTTGTTATTTTAGTAATAAAAAAATATATTATTACTATTTTAGTGTTACAATCCAAACACTAAGTCTTAACCTACAAATCCTTAAATCACATATTTGAATTGACAAATACTGAACCTTAAGTCCATGAATTCTAAAATATTGATCCCTTGACACCCAATTTTCAAACTCCAAATTCTAATTCCCTAATCCTAAACTCCAAAAACCATACTCTAAACATTGAACTCTTGAATCCCAAGCTCTAAAAACCTAAACTTCAACTTTAAGATATAAAAGTTGTATTGCCTAAATTGACTTATTCTTGTACTGTGCTAGAATTTGCTGTGGTGTAACTAATTTTCACACTCTTTTATGGATACCTAAACAAGTATGGCTGCATGCATTGACAACTTTATTACCATCCTCATTTTCTCTAAACCAAAGGACAATATGTTGCTTTTCTTCTAAAATTGATACCAATTGAAGGTTGTGTTACATTTCCACTTATAAGCTTTTTGGTTGTGTTATCTTACCCTACTATAGAGTTATTTAAAAAATGAGTGGGCTTACTCCATTATATGCGACATGGAAATAGATTAACCCCTAATTATTGTATTAGTAAAGAGGTGATGACTTGAAAGCGACATTTTTCATGTGAGTGTGTGCGAGATGATTATCACATTATAAAACATCACAATTCAAACTAGGTAAAATGACGATAGGGTCAATTCTTCATTCCAAATGTTAAGTTAGTACGACCAAAACAATTGCTACCATAAGATAAAATAAAATATTTTAAAAATTAATTTTGAAATTAAAATGAATTAGAAATTAGTTTATTAAACAAGGACATTACAATCAATAAGTTTAAAAAATATTAATAGATACTAATAATTTAGGGGTTATAATAGTATCTATCAAATAATTGCCTAACTACATTGCAACTCTTTTATTTAAAAAAATTATATAAGGTATACATTATACATTTATTATTCAAATTATTCTCTCTGTCACACCTAGTAACTTAATCATTAGAGGCTTTCTAGAAACCTTACTTTGACTGTCCTTTTTCTATCTTGCAAGTGCTTTAAAGAGAGAAAATCTTCATTGGCATCATCTATGGGGGGAGGAAGCATTTTTCCCTAATTTATTGATTAATAAATCATAAGAATAACAATGAAGACCTTTTTATTTTCTTGATTTTTCAATTCTCTTCCAATTGGATTGCATATTGAAATTGTTTCATGAAGAAACCTTTATAAACAACATCTGAGAAGTGAGAAAATTATCTTAAATATGCATTCCTATGCATTAAAAATTTCATGGTCAGCATTTTGATATTGTTTTGAATGAAGAAGCCTTTGCAAGCATTGATTGTAATCATGGTCAATAGAACCTCAAAAATCTAATTTTTCAAGAGAATTTAAGAAAACAATTGTGGCAAGAGATGATTAAAGAGGATGATGGCATACCAAGCAACTCAATTGGGAAGTGATTGTGGATCTAATGAAAAGCATCATCCAAAACATGAATTTCAATTGCAACATAATATAAGAAACAAATCAATATTTAGCTTTGTCTAAATTGCATTTTGTGATTGCTCTACAACTTTTAAAGATTAAGTAGGATTCATTTGAATTTTCTCTCAAATAAATCATCCTATAGAATAGATGTGTGAAAATCTAAAGAAGTTGATATTGAAAAGAAAAATTCATCATAATAAAAAGCAATTGATGTATAACTTCATTTGTTAATAATTAAATTGAAATTTCAAAAAAAAAGAGAACAATTTGCTTTATGATTACTTTATAATATTAAAAAGAATAATTTTTGCTTCACCATTGGCATAAGTTTATGCTTTTGCATGCCAAAGGAAATAAACATGTGCAAACGCACCATTCCTTTTAAAGTATATCCCTCAAAGATGACAATAGGGGACCTAAGTAGCCTAAACTGTTATGGATATATTAAAAAAAAATAGAAGTAAACTACCTTTAAAATCTTTTAATATCATAATTGACAAGATTACATACTTATTTTGACAATTTATTCTATTAACTTCTCGTTATTTTACACTTACCAATATTATTTTATATATGTAAGAAAACAAAATATGTAAAATGCACTGTTCATCTTTAAAACACAATTGACAAGGAAAACCAATTAATCAATATGGTTTCGAGTCTTTAAGAGCTTAAATATCTAAAAGCTTAAGGAGCTCCCATAATTTATCACCAATCAATTACATGGCAATTGTATGGTTCCAAGGCTAAAAAAGTCTAGAAACCAAAGAGTTTAAGGAACTCCCATAATTGAGTATATAGCAATCCAACCAAGCCCATTAAGGTTTCAATCAAGCTCATCAAAGCTCCAATTAATCTACTAGATATTTAGATTATTAGAGTAATATATGATATAAGTAATAGTTTGAAAATAAAGTAGTCATAATTTTTCACAAAAACTAATAATTTGGGAGTTATAATGGTATTTATTTGATAATTGTTAAATTACCTTGTAATCACAATAACAAAAAAAAAAAAATCTATACAAAATATACACTATATTTTTATTATTCAAATTATTCTCTCTATTATACATACTAACTTGACCATTAGAAGTTCCTCCAAGGTTTTGCTTTGATTTTTTTCCCATCTTATCTTGCAGGTATCAAATACATCTTAACCTTACATCAGAGTTGAGATTATTGCCCCAAAACAAGCTTTGGTATATACAGAGAATTATGTGTTATTGATTATTATATATTACAAAGTAAGCCTCTTTTAACATACGAGGGTTTTATTTATATTTTTTTCTTTTATACACCCTATATATTAATTTATGTTTTTTTTTCTTAAGCCACAACCTTTTATCTATAATTTATGTCTAAAAAATTAGCATTATTAGATCTGAATGGTACTTAATTTAATTTAAAGGTCTTTGGTGCATCGAGAAATTCTTGCATGCCTTGCATATAATTTATGTGTCTTAAGTTATTCACAAATTATCATATATATAAGAAGAATTAGTTTAAGAATTGATTATTTTATTTATTAATAAAATAACAATATTTTGAAAATTTAGAAGTTATAAATTTCGTGCTCACTAGATTAGATTTACAAAAATTTCTTGTACGTGTTAATAGTTAATACTACTTAATCTGCATGGTAAGGTTGATTATAGATTTCCCAAACACCAAATCAAAGTGTTTTATTATGGAAACAATTTTCAACATTAAGAAATACAGTAAAACATGATAAGTGAATTAAAAGTTCAATTGATAGGTTAATACTTTTGTTGAAAATGTCTTATTATTTTTTACTGTTTTTATTGATAGTTTTAACTTTCATGTAAAAATAAAAAAATTAATTTAATTTTTTATATATTTTTATAAGAAAAATTCATATACACTATGAAACTTTTTTAAAAAAATTATGATATTTTCAATTTCCACAGTGCAATATTATGCCTGCATTAATTATTTTAACATTATAAAAAAACGCAGTAAACACGGCAGGAAGTGCCGTCACGCACGCTTAATAATGAAATTATAGAAAGATTCGCGGAAGTATTCTCTGAACGGCAGAATTCAAAATATTTTCGCGGGAAAAACTACTGAAATGACGTAATCACCCTCACCCTCTACCCGAAACAAAATACGATTCTCCAGCACGTGGAAGTCCCTAGCTGGATTGTACAAAAGCTTCAGTATCTCACTTGTAATCAAACATAGTTCCCTGTAGATTTTTCTCTTTCCCTCCTTATTTTTAATTTTTGCCATTTGCAGCTCTTCCCGCCATTTTCTCTGTCATTGCATATAAACCAAAAGAATTACGAAAAGAAAATTAGGAATAAAAAAATTCGAGAGAAGGAAAATAGGAAAAACCCAAAATCAACCACCTGCGAGCTGCGGCTATTGCAAAAGGCAAATGGGAATCAAAGATCTACTCAGATTCGTTAAACCTTATATTGAACCTATTCACATCAAAAAATACGCCGGCAAGCGCGTAAGTAAATATCCCATTTGTCTTTTGAACTTTTATACGGGTTGTGCGCTTTTTCTCTTAGCTGAATCTTATTTTTCGTGCGTATTTGCAGGTGGGTATTGATGCATATTCATGGCTTCACAAGGGAGGTACAGAGATTTTCAAATTTGTCAAATTTTATTGTTATTGTATTTCTGAGAAATGCGAGAGCTTTGACGATGTTTTTGAATTTTTCAGCTTATTCCTGCAGCATGGAACTCTGCCTTAATTCCAACGAAGCAAAGAAATTGCTGTACATTGAATACTTTATGCATCGAATCAATCTGCTCCGCCACTATAAGATAACTCCCGTTGTTGTATTTGATGGTGGCAATATACCGTGTAAGGCAGCAACTGAGGGAGAGAGAAAAAGGTATGAATTTGAATATTTTTTTTCCTTTTCTATTTGATAAGAGCTCATAGTTTACCTTGATTCAGAAAAAGAAGGGCTAATCATGAATTGGCAATGGAGAAGTTAAAAGAAGGGAATGTCTCGGCTGCCATCGAGCTCTTCCAGGTTTAACATTTTTCCTCTCTTTGTATTGATAGTTAACATAGTTTATCCAGATTTCCACTAAATCTTTCATCAGAGTGTTGCCAACTATAATTGATTCTGCCAATGACTAATGTGGACATCGACATTGTACTGGCTTAGTAATAAAATGAATCTTAGGTTATATAAAAGACTTCTTATGACTTATCATGCATAAAAAAGGGGGTATGCAGAACAGGGCAAAATCGGCAATTGCAAATTGCCATCCTGAAATATAGTGAGAATAATTCTGTGATTTTCTTTTGTTATATACTTGTTTTACAGCCGTAGTTTTGAATTCATGGACATGCTCTTTCTCTAAATGTGCAGAGAGCAGTGAGTGTTACTCCACACATGGCACATAAACTGATTCAGGTATGTGATGATTGGTAAACATGCTCTACGCGGAACTTTATGAATAGGGGTACCATAAATTCCCTCTTGTTGAAAGAGTAGAAAGGTACTAGGTTGCTTCAGAACGACAGAATCCTAAGTTGATATGGACTCTTGAGCAATTTTATGACTGACTACATTGCAGGTTTTGAGATCAGAGAAAATTGAATTTGTTGTAGCTCCATATGAAGCAGATGCTCAATTAGCGTACGTGTCCAACCTTGATGCAGAAAAGGGCGGAATTGAAGCAGTGATCACTGAGGACAGTGATCTACTGGCATATGGTTGTCCAGCTGTAAGAATTTCTCCAAAACATGGAGGTTTATGGCTCTTCATTACTTCATTTCACATACCGCTTGTTTTCCAGCATAACTGTTGCAGATTGGGATTTGCAATGTCTTGAACAGGTTGTCTTTAAGATGGACCGTTATGGGAATGGTGAAAGAATAGAGCTAGACAAGGTCTTCAATGCTGAAACTTGTAATCCTTCATTTCGGAGTTTTAATATGGAACTATTCACAGGTAATTTCGGCTTAATCAATTACATGTGCTGAAACATGCATGGCTTAAAATCATAACCGAGTAAAAGTCAAAAAAGCTCACCATTCAATATTAATAACAGGCTGTGACATTTTTACAGGCATGTGTGTTTTAGCTGGTTGTGATTTTCTTCCATCTGTTCCTGGAATTGGGATTGTACGTGCTCATAACTTAGTTTCAAAGTATCGAAACTTAGATCGTGTAAGTATGGTCTATCTTTTATGAGAAATACTAGTGTTTCTTTCTTTCTCTTCTCCCGAATTGAAGGATTGAGTAAAAATTGAAGATTAGATAATGGTTTGATGCCATCGTATGGACTTCTCAATTCGGGCGCTTGGGCAGAATTATATAGATAGATAGATAGATAGAGAGAGAGAGAGAGAGAGAGAGAGAGAGAGAGAGAGATTGGAAGTAGATCAGCTATCTGACTGTAGAATTTATCTTACAAGGTCAAAATCATTACTACATGACCTGCTTTATTGAAATGCCACTATGGAAAGCATATTTTGTCATTTCAACTGCACACCATCTGAAAGAACTTGAAATTGTTTTTGTTATATAAATCATTATGCACTAATAAATCAGTTAACAGATTTTATCAGTTCTTAAGATTGAGAAGAGCTACCAAGTGCCCGAAGATTACTCCAAATCCTTCAAAGAGGCAGTTGCAGTCTTTCAGCATGCTCGAATGTACATTTTTTTTTCTCGAGAAAAATCCTTATTCTTTATAGGACATAGTAATTTATTGTTATCAGCATTAATCGTGTCATCTTGTAAAATTTTATGCAGATATGATACTAATGCTAAGGAACTTAAGCACATGAAGCCACTTCCGCAGGAGCTTCTTCAGTCCCTTGATGGAAAACTTGATTTCTTGGGCCCGTATCCTTCACTATTTAATTTTCCCTGCATTTTTGGATTATTCAACAACCCCCAACCAAGAAAAAAAAAAAACTGTGTTCTATCAACCAACTGCAGACTACATTTTTGGACTTCAGGTCTTGAAATTGGTTTATATTTTGTATATTACTTCATATATAGGAATACTTGAGACATTTTCCTTCAGTTCCAAATGTAACCAGAAAAATTCCCAAAGATATAGTCACTGCAATAGCTGAAGGAAACTTGAATCCATCGACCAAGGAATCCTTTGACAGGCTCGAATCATCTGTACTGACTTTACACACCACTGTTCTCGGAAGCACTGATCAACTCCAGAATCAGAAAGATGAGGTTCCTGCGACTTTCTCACAGGAGAGCTGCTTCACAGTCTTCAGCTCCCATAGCATCAGAGAAGACAGTAAAGGCAAGTCATTTGATCTGGAACATTCCCTAATTAATTAGAAGTTGATATGCTTGACTTATATAATGGAAAGTTTGCTTATACATGGGACTGCTATCATCTGTTTTGTCTACAGTGGCAAGGCAGAATCGAGCTTTGGATAAAGAAAACTGTCCAGATGAAGCACTGGGACTTCATAAATTAATTATGCCATTGGAAACTAGTGCAGCAGCAAAAGAGACCCCTGTAGTTTCTGATGAAGGTCCATTAAAGGTTCCTGACAACAACCCGTTCAAGATAAGAAAACCAGAAGAAATTTCTTTACTAGACACACAGAAGTACGATGAACGAGTTCATCGTGTTAGCAGCGAGGAATGTCTTGAGATCTTGTCTCCAGATAGCTTTCAAGAGTATAAAAAAAATCTCTCAAGGAAAAGGAAATTTGACAATACTCACTTGGATCAATTAGATTCTGCTGAAGACCAAATTTCAGGAGTGACTGAAGTAGAAAGTGCAGATATTTTATGCAGGACCTTGGGGTCCCAAGAGAGTGTAAATTCTAAGACTAGTAGAACAATTTCAGATTTGAGAGGAACAAGTGAAAAAGAAAAGAAATTTAAGCGAAGCAAGTACAACAAAACAGCAAGTAAGAATGGCTCTATATTGAATTTCTTTTCTCGAGTGTAATTTTTCTGTAGAATATGTATGTCTGTAATTTTTGTCGAGTCTGCATGGTAACTGGGGCATTGTTTACGGGAAAGGAAGCAGATGTTATTGCTTGAAAGGAATAGAGTTTTGAAACTTTTGTTTTGGAACAATAATATATCTCAGATTAAATTATACTCATCTCTCATTAAGTTTTATTTTATTCTATATATCATTTTATTCTTTTAATATAGATATACACTAATCTCTTTTCTTTGATATACACTCTTTTTTCTTCAACGTGTAAGTTTTACACTCACCTGCTTTCTTATAAAAATAAGGGCTCGAGAATTTATTAAACTAATTCTCAAAAGAGATGAGCATAATTAGCTCTATTGGACTCAGTTTTGATTTTGGAAATTTTGTACACAAGGGCATCGCGAATTAAACGATGGACAAGGACCTCTCCTTTCATCATATTTCTTTGGAGTTTGGCTTCATCCTATTGATAAGAACCTCTAGTTTAAGACTAAATTTCAGATGTATGTTTTATTATTATAATAAACTATCAATCTCTTAACCAACCAATTTTATATTTAATGATGTAGATATGTTTTTGTAGAGATGAAAAGGCAAATAAGGATGAAACCTATATAATACAAGGGCGAGTGATAGGACCGAAAAAACAAGATTAAAACCATAGGTTTAAATTGTCTAGACATAGTCTCACAAAAACACTTAGAAAAAACAAGAAAATGGCCCTCACTACATATTTCCGAGTCAGAGTTGCAGCTAAACTGATGCTCAGTGCTTCCAATAACATGGCCTACAGCCATAAAACTTAACCAAACCATCAGGGGGAGAAAAAAAAAAAAAGGAAAAAACCACGCTCATGATTGCCAAGTAATAACCAAAACCTTGTAAGTCTTTAATTTATATTCAAATTGAACACATGTTCCGACATGCCTTGGTATTTCATGGAGGGGTCAACCTCCAAACACGGATGAAAGCATCTTCGCCTGAGCTGACCAAACTATGGTCATCAGTAAAAGCTAAGCCATAAACACCCCCCAAGTGAGCACCCTTTACGGTAATTCTACTTGATGCTGGTTGGTCCACCGCATATACGATGACACAAGTGTCAAGCGACCCTGTTGCAATCCTACTGCTATCAGGTGACCAAGCTAGGCAGTTTATCCGAGCAGTGTGGTACAACAAGTTCTTGAGCTTCACCTGCAAAACCATTATGTGAATCGGTTAAACAAGCTATACCAGCAAAAAAATGAGAGGTACTTTACAATTGTGTGATAGAGTGGGCATTTAAAAAATTTTGCTGCTGATGTTTATTTAATTATACTACCTCATGGGTGGCACGGTCCCACACTATAGCTTCTCGATTAACATCCCCTGATGCAAACATTGAAACATCGGGAGAGTAGCGAATGACACTAACAGCACCACGATGTTTCTCAAGGACTGCTTCTTCTGTAAGTGTATCACAAGAAATAGAATATATATGCAATTTACCATCCTGTCCACCAATAATGGCTTCACTTCCATCAGGAGAGATAGCAGACGCTGTCACAACAAAACCAAGATTACCAGTTGACACAACTTTTGTACCATGTAGTAAAACGACTCCTGAATCTATGGAAACCAGAGCAAGTTCAGGAGAAAGATGTGCAATGCTCAAGTCCTTTGGCTGATTTCCTATATCAATGGATTCAGCACCTCCATTTGAATCCCCTTGTAAAGATACTCGCCATATCTGGGTAGACAGAGAGAAATGCAAACAAAATAAATTTAAATGAAATATAGTGTATTGATTTCATTCACATAATAGCTGAAGAACATAAGCAAAACACAGACCTTATTGTCAAATCCAGATGCAACAATCTCTTCTTCTGCAGCTGTTAAGCTTTTGATTTGAGAATTCTCCTTCCTTTGTAATCTACCGCTGTACCCTATTCCCTGGATCCACTTGATTATTATACCATCGTAACTGCTAGAAAAAATAACTTTCGGGTTACTTCTAAGAACAGTTAAGGATGACACATTTTTCATATGTCCAAATACTGTTCTAGGTGCTTTATCAAGATCACTGGCTGAAAATATAGATATTGTCCCGCCAAGAGAAACAGTGATAAGATGATCATTCAACCATAGACACCCAACTAGCATATCTTCAACTCCACCCGAGCCAGGACATGTCAATGTTCCCTTCACTTTTCCATTATTATCCTCACAGATGTCCCATACTTTTGCTGACTTGTCAGCAGATACAGTCAGCACCTGAGGATATCATTATGACTAATAATTAGATTTTCATTATTCAAAAACATGAAATAGGAAGATAACAATTTTAATATAATGTAGACTTAGATAAAGCATGATGAATTTGCATATACACAAATTCAAGTATAAACCTGCAGTAGTTTAACACTAACTAGTATTTAATACTTGAAATGCAAATAAATGCATGTAGGCTGCAAACCTAGCCAAAGGAAAGCAAAGCTAGTACAAGAAATTTCAATTTTGCATGACATCAACATCAATCAACAATGTAGATATTTAATGTCAACAAATGCAGCAGGGATAAGGATCTTCATAGGTAAATAACTGAGCATCAAATCCATTGAAAGTCTTGGAGAAGCTAGAAATTTACTTACCTGTTTGCCATCAGGACTCCAGCTAACAGCATAAATACTGCCACTATGAGCACCTTCAGAGGACAGCTCTCCAATCCTTTCTCCACTCTTTCCATCATATATAATACCCTTTTTGTCAGAGCTCACAGTTATAAATTTACTTCCATCTGGAGAGTATCTCACACAATTGACAAAATTTGAGTGATCCCTGCATATTAGAAACCAAGCTAAGCATTGTCTAAAGGGAGTACGTGAAAGAAATCTCATAATTTATTAATTATGAATCAAGAGTGGAAAATTACAACACCAAAAAGTTTGTTGAAGTATACCTGTGAGATTGCTTAAATCTAAATGGCGGTCCTTCATAAAAGTTCACCAAAAAATCCTCTCCGCATGTTACAACACGAAATGGCCTTGTTGGCTTATATGCACAACTCAAAACTCGCCTTGAATGACCATCAAATTCACCTACGTTTGTGCCCGAATCCCACCTATTCATTCAAAAGTTCATCCAAGTATAAATTGGGATAAACAAAGTTGTTATGCTCCCTAATATAGAAGCAGATACAGACATACAGCACAAGTATATAAGATCGACCCAAAAACTGTTACTCAAAACCGCCATGTGAAACACCTAAAAGAACACTCTAAATGCTAATCTTGCAGAATGTTCCGTGACTTTTACTACCCCCAGAATGATTAATAAAAATCAAATTTCGGATGCTTTGAACTTCTAATACCGGAGTCTATACAAATGATATCAAATCCGATTCTCATAGCAAATTCTTATTAAATTTTGCAGAAAGTTCCAATACACTTGCTTCCTTACTAAAACACTGCAATATCTAATCCAAGGAGCATCAACCACTGTAGTAAGTAATTGCAATAACTTGTCACTAACAGCCTCTAGTTAGATTCTGATTGCCCGCAATTTTCTGCCTTTTTTTAGCATCCGAACAGTAAAAGTAAAATGGGGAATCAGGGAACTCACATAAAAGCTCGGACTAGCGATTTCCCTTTCCCCTCACCACAAGCCACGATTCTGAGACCATCCGGCGACCACTGCAGATCATCGATCCGACCCGAAAGAACTCGAAACTCCTTCTTTAAAACGAAGTTATTACGAGTTCCCCAAATCCTCACCGTACCAGATACATCAGCAGAAGCGATCCACTCGCCATTTGGAGAATACCGAGCTACGGTAGCTGGGTACGCGTGCTCCCCATATACCAAAACCTGGAGGGGGTTGTCCAGGTTCATGATCACAACCGATCTGCCATTGGTGTAAACAGTGGAATTGGATTTCGAATCCCCCGAAATCAAAATTCCGCGACCTCGTTCCGTAGATGGCACGCACGCATAGGTTTCTACCAGCTCAGCCATTTCTGGGAAAGATTTGAATGCTCGAATTTCTTACTTACGAATTGGACTTGGGATTGAAGATTGAAGAGAAGAGTTGAAGAGTTTCAAAAAAAGTTTGTGCTTTTTATCTGTGGCTTGACTGATGCATTGGGTGTCTTGACCTGGTTTCAGAATGCAATGCACGAAGCATCAACGATGAAGATGAGTGGAGTAGAGAACAGAGATGCTATCATCACCGCCGGTGTCTTAATATAATTTCATTTTAATTAATTTGCTGTCTTGGTTTAATTTTTGGAGTTTGCATATTATAAAACTTGTGATTTACACTATTAATAAGAAGATCAATATTGGAGGAATCACAAAACTGCCAAGTAGAGTGACCTTTTAAACTGACGACCAAAAAATGGAAAAACCAAGTGTAATTAAATTTTTACAACATACATGATAGCTCAGATTAACAATTTAACGTTATAGCAACTATAATTTATCTTGTTATAACAATTTATCAATGTACTTTCTTTTTCATGAATGATAAGAAAATTTGAATTTAAAACTATAGCAAACTACCGTGATTCCTTGGTTACTAAATCATATTAGTAATTTAACGCTATATTCAATTGCATTATATATAAAAATAAGAGTAAATCATTAATTGATTACTTGAGATAAAAATTATATTAATTTTTTAAAAATTTATTTTATATCAATTAATTGATTTTTTTAAAAAATCATATAAATTTAAGGGAAAAAATCAGGCTGGTACCAGTTGCAATAATTTATTGCAGCGAGGTACTCCAAGTAGACTTTCTCTCATTTAAGTGCACCATTGATTGCGATTTACTAAAATGACCATAAGTCCAAATGACATATTTGAAACGTGTACCGTGAAGAATAAAAGCACAGAAATAGAAATAGAGTAATTATATTCTATCACCATGCAGCCCCAATCAAGCAAATCTAATATAAATTAAAAATAAAAAATTTATAAAATTAAAATTTGGTGTTACTGTTTCGGAATGAAACAGTAAAATTTGGTATTACTGTCTAGAAAATAAATAGTAACATACTATTATCCATTTATTTAGAGTTTTTACTTGGTGTTGCTGTTTTAGAATGAAACAGTAACATGCTATTATTTGATAATTTAATTGTTAATTAGACTTAGAACAAAATAGTAACATATTATTATCTAAAGGACAGATAGTAATATATTATTATTTATCAATTTAATTATTAATTAGACTTGATTTATCTTTTTATTTAAAATTTTTAGTTAGTATTACTATTTTAAAACGAAATAATAATTTAGAGAACAAATAGAAATATGTTATTATCCATTTATTTAGGGTTTTAACTTGGTGTTATTATTTTGAAACGAAATAGTAACATGTTATTGTCTAGAAAACAGACAGTAACATGTTATTATTTAGCAATTTAGTTATTAATTAGATTTGATTTATTCATTTATTTTGAATTTTTGATTGGTGTTATTGTTTTGGAATGAAATAGTAATATGTCATTATCTAGAGAATAAATAATAACATTTTATTATCCATTTATTTGAAATTTTTGTTTAGTGTTACTGTTTCGTTCCGAAACAGTAACGTCTTCTTATTTAGCAGTTTAGTTATTAATTACACTTGAAATGAAATAGTAATATGTTAGAGAAGAGATAATAACATGCTATTATTTGATAATTTTGTTATTAATTAGACTTAATTTATCTATTTATTTAGGAGTATTTTTGTTGCTGTTACTGTTTTAGAACGAAACAGTAACATGTTACTGTCTAAATAATAGATAGTAACATGCTATTACTTGACAATTTGATTATTAATTAGACTTAATTTATCCATTTATTTGAGATTTTTTATTAGTGTTATTGTTTTGGAACGAAATTGTAACATATTATTGTCTAGAAAACAAACAGCAACATGTTATTATTTAGCAATTTAGTTATTAATTAGATTTGATTTATTCATTTATTTTAAGTTTTTGATTGGTATTACTATTTTAGAATGAAATAATAATATGTTATTATCTAGAAAATAAATAGTAACATTTTATTATTCATTTATTTGGAATTTTTGTTTAGTGTTACTGTTTCTTTCCGAAATAGTAACATCTTCTTATTTAGCAGTTTGGTTATTAATTACATTTGAAATAAAATAGTAACATGTTAGAGAAGAGATAATAACATGCTATTATTTGATAATTTTATTGTTAATTAGACTTGATTTATTTATTTATTTAGGAGTTTTTTTTATTACTGCTACTATTTTAGAACGAAACAGTAACATATTATTGTCTAAATAATAGATAGTAACATGTTATTACTTGACAATTTGATTATTAATTAGACTTAATTTATCCATTTATTTGAGATTTTTAGTTAGTATTACTGTTTTGGAATGAAACAATAACATGTTACTATTTAGTTTACAAATAATAATATATTATTTTTTAATAATTTTATTTGTTAAGAAAATTGTTATGACACTACTAGATACCAAAAGAGTTGGGAAGTAAAAATTTAATATAGAAATTGAATGAATTTGAATTGATAAAAATAAGATTAAAGTTGAAAAATAAAAAAAAATATTGAAAAAGGCTTTTTTTTTTTACCAAATCAGAGCGAGCAAAACACCTTTCTGATTTGAGGTTTTTGGTTAGTATTACTTGACAGATAGTAACATGCTATTTCTTAACAATTTGATTATTAATTATACTTAATTTATCCATTTATTTGAGATTTTTAGTTAGTGTTACTGTTTTAGAACGAAATAGTAACATGTTATTATTTAGTCTACAAACAGTAATATATTATTCTTTACTAATTTTATTTGTTAAGAAAATTATTATGACACTACTAGACACCAAAAGAATTGGGAAGCAAAAGTTTAATATAGGATTTGAATGAATTTAAATTAATAAAAATAAGATTAAAGTTTGAAAAATAACAAGAAAATGAAGAAAAATTAAAAAAAATATTGAAAAAGGCCTTTTTTTACCAAACTAGAGCAGACAAAACACATTTTGTGTTTTGCAAGCACATAAATCTTGAAAAATTACATGAAATAAAAAAAATTCACTTAAAACGGATAATCAAGCACAAAGTTATGACAGTTTAAAATTTTAAACTCAATTTACACATTTTTAACCAAGTGAACTTCATCAAACTTACTATTTTCTTATTTTTTGTTGAAAGATCATATTAAGACTGATTGAAAACGAGTGATCATATACAAAATTAGTTAACTAATGATAAACTTATGATTTTTTAAAGTTTTTAATTCACGACCGTATTCTCATAGTTAAAAAAAAGATAATTTCGGTATAAAACATTCATAAAGCATAAAATTGGAACCTATATGAAAAAAAGTCCAACGTTACCACATATTTGAAATAAGGTTCACGAAGCGGCACCTCATTGCAATTTATTATAAATTTAATATAGAAATTACAAATTTATATTTATATGATATAAAACAAGATTTCAAAAAAATAATATAATCTATATCGTTTAAGAATCAATTTGATGATTTATTTTAAAATTTATAAGTAGGGTAAAATACTTTCTTTTTTCCGTCATTTTGTCCAACAAATTGTGTTCGTTGTTAGAGAGGATTGTTAAAGGTATAAAATACTATCTACTTCCTTTACTAGCATTATTTTTGCCATCCCTTTGATTTTATTCTTATGCCTTAGACTTTTAGAAAGTCATATAAAATTTGTTTGTTTTTTGAAATATATTTTTTATAAAATTATTTATTTATTTATATATAAATAAAGAAGTGAAATATTATTTCATATTATATGATTAAAAATAATATTTAAATAAAAAAGTATAAAATATTTAATATTTAATATATAAAATATTTTCATCATATTCTATTATTTTATAATTTTATAACTATATTCTAATTAAAAATATTTTAATTATTGGAGATTTAAGCCACATACGCCAATCTCAACCAATTAGTTAAATAGAATGGATGAACAAAGAAATCGGAGGGCGGAAAACGAAAGTAGTGGGGACGTGCTCATGGGAAACCAATTTTAAGCTGAGTATTATGCCATAAAAATATGACAATTAAAAAGGGTGGCATGGATCGGGAGATGGGTTCAAATCCCTTCTTCCTTTGTTATTCCTGCTTTCGATTTAAAGAATTTTCTATTCGCAACAGTAGTTGCACAGAAATATTTGGAGAAAAAAATTTTAAATCTAGAATTGATTTGTCCTTATTTTGTATCCATTAAAAATAGTTGGAATTCTTTTTTTCTAAAAAAATATTAATTAGATACTTTTTTTTTGGTAATTTTACATGGCTTGTTCTAATAATATCACGGTACTTTTTATTTAAAGTCTTACGCAAATAATTGATAAATTAATTAATAACCTGGTAGTTCATAACTTTATTGAAATATTTAATAAAATTAATTAGTTAAATTAGTTAAAATTATAAAATGATATAAAATAATATATTAATAAAAATAAATATATAATTAAAATAGTTTATATTTATCTAAAAATTAAATTATATTAATGCAACTAAGAAGTCTAAAATAAAAATATAATATTTAAAATTTGATTAATTATATTTTATAAATTTATATATTTATATATTTACATAATTTTTATTTTATAATTATTTATAATAAAATTATAATTACTTAAAATATAATTAATTATATTTTATGATATTATTTATTTATTTACACATATATTATTATATATTTATAATTTAAAATTAAATTATAATAATTTTAAAATTAAATTAATTATATTTTATAAAAAATTAGATTTGTATTATAAAGGACATGAATTGTAAATTAATAAAAAGAATATAGATATATTTAATTTTTTTTTGAAAAAGTAGTAGCTTATTGATCAAATTAATAAATTATTTTAAGTAACTTATTAAATTAAAATTTATTTTTTCAATAAGATAGTGTGAGAAATACTTATAGAGGTTAATTTAAAACATATTAATCAAATTAATAAGTTATAAGTTAGCTCATTTATTGTACAAAATGAAGCCTAAATTTAATTTATAGTTAATATAAAATTTTTTATACTATCAATAAATAAGAAAATAATATGTTATTGAAAAATTAACAATTTTTATTAATAGTAAAAATACTTAAATATATTTTAACATAATAATATATAAGTGAGTAATAATATAAATTAATTTATACTAAATCAAATTTAAATCCTTTTTAAAAATTAAACTACTACTATTATCACTAATTTAAGTTTTATAATTTAAATTTAAATTTTTATTAATCACTTATATTCACTTTTTTTTTTTACTTTTAGAACGTGATAGAGAAAATTTAAAGTAAAAAAAAATCTTAAAATCTCGTAAAATTAAGTTTTCAATTTGAATTTAATGCTTTTATTAAAATTTTATTATTCATTTATTTTATTCTTTCTACCTATGAGTTTTTAAAAATTAGTGGACAAATGTTAAAAAAATAAATCTTAATTAAAATTTTAAGTCAATTTCTCATTATTATCTTTATGGTTAATATAAATTCTTTAATTTGAAAATTCTTTTTCTCATTAATTTTTTACTGTTTTTAAACTATTTGCTCTTTTTTTATTAAATCATACTTCCTCATAATCAAATAAAATTTTAAAATTTTATCAAATAATAAATAAATAAATAATATTTTTCTTTAATATTTATATTCACAATGGGAGAGTATATTTTTTTACGTTTTTTTATAACCACTTGAAACACTTACGTTTTGCGCTAATTTTATTGTCCTATAATTCTGTTTATATGCATTAATAAATAATTAATATTCATAATTTATAACTAAATCGTATATCACACTCGTATTGTTCTATTTTTTTTTTATGAAGACATAATTTAAAAATTAAAGGGCTGTGCAAAATATTAAGGTCCAATGAAAACCAACTGACGCAATAGATTAACAACCGGAATCGAGCATAAATCTCCAAAAAGTTTTTATTTTCAATCGATATTTAATTCTGAGTTTTTATAGATCAAGTGCAGCATTGAAGATTTTTGGTTAATTAATGTACATACATCTATTATCAATAAGAATGAAGCTAACGTGAGAAGAGATTGTTAAAAAAATTATTATTAAAATTTTTTCATATTTATCTTAACTTTATATATTTATCTTAATTGTTATTAATAGTAAATACGTAAAATACGTATTCATTAATCAATTAGGAATTTCAGATGCACCCGTTATCAACGAAATCACCTTTAGGTGTAACTGTTAAAGTTATAACTTGGCTTCAATCATAAACCTGTGGTTGTTTGAGGAGTGATTAACTAACGTTGGAGATGCAACATGTAACAAAAAGAGATTAGAATTGAAAAAATTATAGTTCCATCATCATGTGTTGGAATAGAATCAAAGCAAAATTGTTTGAACAAACGAGAAATCGATCGATTATAGGTAATGAAATCGACTCGCACATCACTTTTATTTGACACATCAATCTACGGTGTTACGTTTGCATCTTGCACTGCAGCGTCTCAAATCATGCCTCCCTCCCACATGACATCATGAGAGTTTAAATTTAATATTTTGGCTTGTTTGAAACAGGCTCTGTGGTTTGTGCCTCTACCTCTATTCTGAAATCTACGACATTAAATAGTCTTTAGTAGTAAATTATCTTCTCTGTTTTTTTCATTTTTTTTTAATGGATTTTTTCATGCATTGTTTGTCTATGATCAATCCGTTCAAAATCTTGTACAATCCGAAAGTCATCCGAATGTTTCGATTATTTGAATTTATCGGTAGGCAACCATTTGTCACTTTTGCACTCAAATGTAATCTGATGAATTTGAATTTGTGGTCAAATTTGTCCGAGACCTGCTGATGGCTAGCTCTCATTAAAGGTGTGAAATTGTACATTTCTAAAAATTTAAGTTGTTAATTAAACTTAAGGAGGAATTTTAGTTAGTCAATGAATATATAATTTCTGTCTTCATGACCAATATAACTTGAGATAATATAAGGAGGGAGAGTTGAAGAATCCATCCCCTCTTACATACATCTCAATTTTTATCAATTTATATGCACCGATTAATTAAGAATTTCTCAAAAAGGTTGTTTAATACCCTGAGAAAAAGTGGGGTTTTTTATTTGCATTTTGCCCGTATAGAAGAGAAAAAACTGGGCCCGTCTGTCCCTTCATGAAGTAGTTAGAATTCTTTTGTGGCCTTTTTGTACTTAAAAGCTGTCAACGGCCCAAGATAAATTATAAAACTTAATAAGCTCCTTCCGGTTTTCAGTGAATCAGCTGAGTGAGTGCGAAAAGGCAGACCAAAGGTATTTTTGAAAAAAAAAAAAGGAAGCATGAGCCAGTGGACCATTTTTAAGTGAGTTAGTACCTTACCCTCCGCTTCTCAAGACCAAGAAGGAAAATAATAATAATAATAATAATAATAATAATAATAATAATAATAATAATAATAATATGTGCAAAAAGAGTTTTAATTATGGAGAAATTTCCCTTGATCGAGACACATGCAATAGAGAAACACACACCCCATTCACATTTTTGCAATTGGTTACCGTTTAAGACAATTAATTACATAAATTTTAAAGAGTTATTGCTAATATTGACATAAAGAATTTAAAATTATTCTATTGTCAATATAAATTAATTTTATACTATTATTTATTTATATGTTATATTATATTTTTTACTATAATTAAAAATTTTTAATTACTATCATTATTTTAATAAATATCTTTTTCTCATTAATTTATAGTATAAAATATTTTATAATAACAATAAATCAAATTTAAACTGGACATGTCTTCATTATTATGTCTTTTAAGTTTTCTTTGTGCGATAAGTGTATAATTTAGCATTTTCGATGCAATTTGATATCTATTGAAATTGATATGCATGTCTGTGGGAGCTCTAAGTTTCAAAACTTCGATCAATGATTGATATAAATCAGTAAATATGGAAGAAGGGTGCCCCTACAGCTGGGTTGAAGAGCAACAACACATTCATTGTATTTTTAATCATTTATAATATTCTTTTATGAATACTCTGAAGCAAAGTAATTTTTGCTATCCAAAATGAATAAATTTAACGTTTAAAAAATTGTTATATTTAGGCTTATAAAAATAGCCATAAACAATAGAATTTAAATTTGATTAACTATCACTATAAATCAATTTTATATTATCAACCATTTTCATATTGCCATGTTAATAAAAAATTATTAAAATTCTCTTATTATTAATAAAAATTCTTAATTATTATTAAATTTTTTAATTACATGTTATTTTTTATTCATTAATAATGTACAATATTTTATATTAATAATGCATCAAATTTGAACTCTAAACGATAATATATTCATTTATTGCCCTTTTATTTTTTATCAATAATTTAAGGTATTATTTGGTTAAATACATAAATAAGTATTAATATAATGTAATGATGCAGTGATACATATATATATTTTGGGGGGTGGGGGGGGGGGGGGCGCTCTTCCCGTACTCTTTATCTTATTTTTCATATATGCATTTAGTTACTTGTGATGAACCTAATCTTTAACCTATGTTGAAATAAGTGGAGGGCATATATACAGCCACGACAGAGGACCTTCGACCTCAAGCCCATCGCAGTACTCTGGACAAATAAATTAAAATTTTGATAAATACATTGTACTAATGGTCCTCCTTTCTTTTATAAGAAATTTCACATATTTATTACATTATACAATATATTTATAGCATCTAACTGACTGGGTTTTTGTCATTCACAGCTATAGCAAGGAAAGCATGCATGGAATAACAACCAGTCCAACTCCAGTTAGTCAAACTACGGGCTTTCCATTTCCCATAAATTTAACCCGCAGGTAATATTCCGTAAAATGAGATTTTTTTTAAAAAAAAAATGCTATAAAGCCCCAAATTTCTATTCCATTCTGTTGCTCGCCTTCTGCAACCGGAACAGATCGAAGTACTGTTTTTTTTTTCTCCTATTTTGTCTTTGTTGTTTATCCAGTGGTATAGCTGCAGCTTGCTATAGGTTTCGATGAGAAAACCTTGCTGTGAGAGGAAGGAAGAAACTACTAAAGGATGCTGGTCCAAGCAAGAAGACCAGAAGCTCATCGACTACATACACAAACACGGTGAAGGTTCCTGGCCTTCCCTTCCTCGGGCTGCAGGTTTTTTTTTTTTTGGTTCTTCTCCCATTAATCTTGGCCTCAAGATACACACGATCTCTCTGTCGATCCCTCCGAGGCAAGTCTAAGAAACCAAGTCAGAAAGTTTAGGTCCAAAGGCAAATAACAAAAAGGCTAAAAGGATGTTGAATTTTTCAACGTTTGGGAGTATCAAAATTAGAAAATTGTAAACAAGAATATAAAACCCCAAAATATTAGCGGGCTACACTTGAAAACTTTTTCCTATAGATCACGCATAGCTGAAGAATAATCGATGAAAAGTCATTTTTCTTTCAATTTTAGGTCAATCGATATATTGTTAACCGGTGAATATTTGTCTTGTACATAATATGGATGACTAGGGCTGCGTCGCTGTGGCAAAAGCTGCCGGTTGAGATGGATAAACTATCTCAGGCCTAATCTTAAACATGGAAACTTCGGAGAAGATGAAGTGGACTTGATCATCAGGCTTCATGCTCTTCTTGGCAACCGGTATAAATCACTGTTTTTTAATTAGTTTAGGAGGATATTGATTTCTTTCTCATGTCACTGTCATTGGAGCAGGTGGTCACTGATAGCAGGAAGGCTGCCAGGAAGAACAGACAATGAAGTAAAGAATTACTGGAACTCCCACATAAGGAAAAAGTTAATTCAAACGGGTCGTGATCCTGATAACCTCCATCGCCGTGAAGGTTCTACTGTTAATGGAACTGCCAAACAATCATCTGATCCCAAGGCTGAAACTTGTGAGCATGTAAACTTGCATGCCATGAAAACTCAGGTCTCGGCTGTTTCCACAAGTGATGATATTGATGATGGAGATCAGTGCAACATCAATACTTTGTCGGACTTAAATCTTGACCTGACGCTGGGAGCTTGCTCTAATGGTCTGAAGAACTCAAGATCAAGTCAATAGTACCACCTCCATCTTATTCCTGTTTCCATTATTATGAAAATTAAGGGGTGATTTGTCTGGTCATTAATTATCACTATCAAATCTTAGTTAGTGCAAGCATATAATAATAAGTGAGGCCGAGAAAGCATGTATATAATCATGAGTGGGTTTTATATAAATAAGTGAGCTATTCTCTCTCGCTGTATGGTATATATTTTCATGTATTTTCCCTATGCAAAGAAAGGCATATTATTTCCCTTTAGCTTCCATGATTCTGGTCTAAATTCGTTAACTGCTTGTAACCAAAGAAAGAAAGAAATTGACAATTGAGTAAAGTTACATCTGACTATTTTTCCGGCTATCGCGGGAGAATACCTGTCTATGCAACGATAAAGTATGCACAATGCCTTTTAGGTCAATTAGAAAAGGATGTTAATTAGATGAGTCAAATTTTTATTAATTTACACTTATTACTCAATGGGATGATATAATTTGCTCCCATCACACTCTAGTGATCAATTAATACTAGAGTTTTATGTCAAAACTCTAAGCATTTGTTTGGCATACATTTTTTTAGAATTAATTTTATTTTATTTTAATAGAAATAATTTCAATTTATTTACAAATAAATTTTATTTTTTTGATAATTTTGTTAAAAATAATGATTTTAATTTATTTGTAAATGAATTATTTTATTTGTAATATATTAAAAAATATATAAAAAAATTAAAAAATAAATTTTGATGGTATCATAATAAATACAATATTAGAGAAAGGATAAATTATTTATATAATATATTTTTGAAGTTAAATGAAATGAATTCTAGTGAATCCTTACAAAATTAGATAATTTCATAATGATAAAGTTGTAAATAAAATAAGAATTAGAAATGAAATAAAATGAAATCTCTTTTTAATTGAACCCAAACACTATATTAAAAAAATTTATTTAAAAATGAGAGAAAATCTTATTTTTAATCAAAGGAAACAAAGGGTAAAAGAAATCTTTCCTATATACACGTGAAAAGGGAAATGATATAACTCCCGCTGACTGGGTAGAAATTCGTGTACCGGATGACTTATATTCGTGAGGTTGAAAATAAAAGTTGGACTCACCTCCAGAAGGGCAGATAAATAGTGTTGTTATTTCGGAATCAATTTTAATACATTATTTTCAGTACATATAACAATTCTCTAAGTAAAAAATTTGCACATTATTTATATATTTTGTAATTAATAAAATAATGTAGGGCACATTTAGTAGTGAAAGAATTACAATTTCTCCTCTAAAGATATGAATGTTATTTTCTAGTGCACATCCTCATGACATTGTGAAAATGAAACATTTTTCGTGATATTAGCTTTTTTATAACAATAAATATTAGTAATGAGATAGCTCTCCTTTTTTTTTGGACAAAAACTTTAAGTAGATGAAAACAGAAGCACAAAACCAAACGTTCAAATGGAAGAAGATTAATGGCAAAACAACATAATCTCGCTGAGAGGGTTAGTTGCACATGTACAGTACCAATAAACTGTCAAAATTAACCTACCTACCATTCAAGATTAGCAAATATAAAGGGATATGGATATCAATGTATAGTTTATATTCTGTCCCCCTAGATTTAAATAACGATGCACAATAAAGATATTATTATTTTGTTGGATTTTAAGAACAAAATTTTTCGAATTTTATTTTGTAATAATTATATTTTTATATTTATTTATAATTTTACTATTTGTAATTATAATTGTAAATATCATTTATAGAAAATTTACTCTATTACGTGCCGGTTTAGTTTTGGATAGTTAATGCTGAAAAGTATTGCAAAAGAAAATGACATATTTTTAGATATTGATTATGATATCCTAAAATTAAAATTCAGCATAATAATTTTAAAAATATTAAATTAAAATTATTTAATTACAATAATTTATTTTTTAATTTATATGATTAAATAATTTTAATTTAAAATTTTTATTCCACTCCAAAATTTAAAATCTTTTTACAATAGAATTCACCCATATATTTACTAGCGGTGGAGCCAGCAGCCTTTGGGAGAAAGACGTGGTTGTTGGCTTTGAGCAGAGCCATGATTGAAGGCAACCTCGTGAAGAAGTTGTACTTGTTATGATTTCGATTATATTAAGACTTCTTCTGACAAGAAACAGAACCCGACGATGGATCCAAATCCCCTTCTTCTCTTAATCTTATCTTGAGAAGGTACGTACGTGGTGCGCGTATTAATATAACTGTAATTCTGTGATTAAGGTTGCTTTCGGTCCCTTTACAGACTTAACGGTGTACATTTAAGAAAAAAAAAACAAAGGCAAAAATTTATTTTATATTAAGATGAAGATTCAGATTAAAAAAATTATAATATTCAAAATAATTTTTTTAGAAATTGACGGATTCCCATAGCAGGCAGACGCAGACTACAAATGCGTGTTGGCTGCCTGTGGATTGTACAGTCAAGATTTTTACACTCTTAGTTACGGTTTCTGACGTTTTTTCCCCCACTTGATCTCAACTATATATAAGATCAACACCCTTGAAGAGAAAAATAATTCATAGAATTAAATTTTTACATTGACTGGGGTGCGTCCTGCAATTGCGAATAAAAAATACTTTTCTTTTAGAAATTTCAGCTACTCAACCTAATTTGAATTGGGATTGGTAGGCGGAAGTCTGTGGGTTAAACAAATAGGTCAGTAAATTTTTTACTGATTGAATCAAAAAAATTAGGTTCATTAAGAAGTTAATCTAGTCAAATCCAATTTTTTTTTAAAATTATATTTAATAATTTAAATAATATTTATATTTTTTAAAAAGTAGTTTATTAATTAATTTTATATTATAATTTAATATAAAATATAATTTAAATAAAACAATTAAACATAAACATTCAAAATAATTAAACATAATAAAAATAAAAATAAAAAATAAAATTAATAAATATAAAATTAATATAAAATTTTAGATGATGTGAGTGCCTATATCTACCAGAGTATTTCCCTTGTCTTGTCATGAATTCAATGAGAATCATTATAATGAGATTACTTGAAGTTTAAAGGAAGTTGTAATCTTATTAAATGATTCAAGTGAGATTCATGTTTGGTTTCCAAGAAAAGATAATTTGTTATGGTACTAAATTGTAGATTGGAGAGCATTTTTCCTGTGAAATTTGTAAAGTCAGATTAACCAATTGATTTTTATTTTGTGAGTAAAAAATTTGCTATAATTTCTTTGCATAAAAATCACATTAGCTTGAGTTCAACTATTTATTTACTCTTGTTTGCATTTTCTTCTTAATGTTAAAGTTTGTTTGAATGCCTATTTTTTTTTTAAATTTAATGAAGAATATTTATTTATTGTGTATTATGTTTATATGTTTGAATTTTATGTTTTTGATTTCATTTAAGGTTTAAGATGGTTTTGATTTCTTGAAGAAAATGTGATAAATTTCTTACTTATAAAGCAAATTAATGGATATTTCTATATAAAAGGTTAGGATGACAAAAGTATTATGTAAACAATGCATGATACAATTGAAGTTTAATATTATAAATTAGATAATAAATTTTTAATCAATAATGATATATTATATTAATGTTGTACCTATAACATCAATTTCAACTTGCTTGTACTCTTCTTTTACCACAGTGAGATTTACAAAAAATTTTTATCGGTGACCATGTTATTAAAAAATAATACTTCTTTTGTATGTTAGAGATATTATTTTTAATTTTTGTAATATACCTATATTATATACCTTCAACTATTTGAATATAATTAAATATATAAAATTGTTATCATTAAATTTTTATCATATTTGAAATTTTTATCATAAAAAGATTGAGATAAGACTTAAATATTATTGTGATATTCCTTGTATAATAATATGAATTATTAGATTTTGTAATTAGTTTCGAATATTATTCTAAAAGTAGTGAAGTTTTTAAAAGTTCTAATAGATGAAAAAATGTAAATAATATGAATTATTTTACAAAATCATTGCTTATCCAATATTTTATGTCATTTATTTAATAGAATTGATGTTATATATAAAATTTAAGATACAAAAAGTTAATTTTCAATAATAATTTTTGAATTAATATTTTATATGAATAATAACATTAATCATTAAAAAATTAATTTCTTATTTTAATTATTTAATAATATTTAAAAAATATACATTGATTTTCATGTCAAAGCTCTAGTATCATTATATATATATATATAATATTGGTTTTGCTTGACGTTAAGTATATCGAATGTACAATCACTTTAGGAAAGATGTCTTTCAAGTTGGCTACTTTGTCTTTTTTCGTCTGGACCGACGAGTACCGTACAAAACGATCTTCTCACGCTGGAAATCTAATTCGAAAAACAACTCATATTTATATAAATTATTAAATGATTTTTTAATATATAAATTTATTTTCAACTGAAGGAGTGTGCTTTTTAATGGGCAAAAGAGTTGTAAAACGGTCAAAGAAACTTATATTTGGCCTGAAGCTGGAGATATTTTATTATTGGTTAACTTATTTTCTTATAATTAGTTTTAATGCAAGTGAAATAAAAAGAGAAAAAATGACAACAAAAAAGAGAAGAGAAAATATTATTTTTATTGTGCTAAATTAAAAAATAATAAAAAATAATAAAAAATTTCTCTTACTTAATTGAACAGAAAACTAAGAAAATTGAAAAAAAGAAAAATTAATGAATTGAAATATTCTTATCATATATTTAATGTCAATTACGCAGGAAAGAGTAAGAATGAAAATTTAAAGTTCATTTGAAAAAAAATTATTTTTATTTTTAAAAATAATTTTTAAATTCAAGAAAAACAAATAATGGAGAAGAGCTGGTAGAGCAAATAAAGAATATTTTATTTAATTATAAAATTAAAAATAAGATTAAAACTAAATGAAAAATATAAAAAATATTTTTTTTTATTTTTGTCCTTTTGTTTTTAAGTAATATGTTTAGATTATAATTTTTATATAATTATCAAATTAGTATTTTTATTTTTAAAAGCATGAAGTTTATTTTTTAAAAATAGTAAACGCACTTACCCTAAATTTTTTATCATTTTTATTCCTTTTTGCTTGTCAATTTCTACTTACCTTAAATTTTTTATAATTTTTATTCCTTTTTGTCCTCCTATCTTTATATTATATATTATTGTGATGTTTCCTATTCCTTTTTTTTTTATGTTAAGTATCATTTTTATAACTTATGATGTATTAATTTGTTATTCTTTAATAAATATTGTGCTACAATAGTCACACTCATATAATCAATATAAAGGACTAAATCTCTTATTTATATATAATAATTTATATTAAATGAAAAAAAACTTCTTGATTTCTTTTCCTATATATTGCATTTTTATAATCTTTTTGATTTCTTTTCTTGATTTATAGGATTTTATGATTTTCATACATTTTCTTTCTCTTTTGAATAATCTCTTTTTTTCTTATTTATTGTATTTTTGTAATCATTTTGATCTATTTCCTTAATTTATTATATTTTCTACTACTAAATATTATATTTATATATAACAATTTATATTAAATTAAGAAAAAAAAACTCTTTAATTTTTTTCTCTTATTTATTACACTTTTATAACTTCATACTCTCTCTAATTTTTTTTCAATTTATTAAGTTTTTTCTAATTTTCATGCATTGTCTTTCTTTTTATAACAATCTCTTTAATTTCTTTTCCTTATATAGCACCAGTTAATTTCTATAGATACCAATTGATCATTAATAATTAATTTATTTATTCTAATAAAAATCACATTTTCACCTCTAATTAATTTTCATTGTCATTTTTGTATTTCTATTTATATTATTGAAAAATATTCAAATGCTTACTATTTATATATGTCTTCATTGATTTTTATTTCAAATAAATATTGATATTTTTTTTTACTCGTCTTCTTCTACCTCACGTGCCTCAATAAGGCATAAGCAATATGTTAATTGACCCCAATTTCCTAACAAGGTTTACATATTTTAATTTAAGTTCGGGTTTAGTTCGATATACAGGCCTCGATAAACTTATGCAATTTTATATTATTCTCTTTATATATTTCTCCGCTTTTCGAAGTTAGATATTTTTAATTTTAAAATTAATAGAAAGTATTCTAAAATAGTAAATTAAACGGGCAACTAAAAGCGTGCATGTTTTAACACCCACCTGTTAGGCATGACTTTCAAACTTTTTCTAAAATCAAAGTGTAAGAATAAAATAAATTACTCCATTTTGAAATTAAGATGTACTAGTGACCTTTTTAAAAATGTATAATGATATTTACAAGTCATTTAACTTTGTTGTAATGAGAATGCATCACTCCAACTCAAAAAGATGAAGAGGAATTGCATTTTCCCCACTTATAATTTTATCAATTTTTATTTAATTCATTTATATTTTTAAAAATTATAATTTATCTATATGTACTTTATAATATTAATACTTTATTCATATTTTTTTTTAATTTTTAATAAAAAAATTCTATAATAGATGAGTTAAATGAAATTGGATGAGATCATATGTGGGTAAAATGTAATTTTTTATATAAATGTGAATTGATGTCAATAATTTTTAATAAGAACTAAAATATATTAATCTTATCTTATTATTTTAATAACATCCCTTAAATAAGAAAAAAAAATCTATTATAATATATAATATGGGTTAAAAAAAATTACTCTTATAGTTGTAGATAACAAAATTTGGGTATTATATTATAGATAATTTTGTAAAACATACAACAAGAACAGATGATCTAGAAAACTAAATTAAAGAGACAAAACTGATTTTTTTAGTCCTAATTTAGAATTCTAAATATTAATTCATATATATAAATATGAAAAAATTATAATTTATTTTCCTATAATTTCTATGGAGTTCTGTTAACTTATTTATTATAGAATATTCTATTAAAAATTAAACTAAAAAAGTTTATGTAGGCAAAGTATTAATAATAAAAAATATATGATCAAATTATAACTCTTAAAAATATAATCAAATGAGATTTTTATGATTTTTATCAAGCCAATTAGAATTCGAAGCTCGATTCCATATTTCGAACTAGTGAGTTCATAGAATCAAATCAATTCGTTCCTGTAATGTGCAATGGCTTAAGATGGCAAGCCTTATTTTATGATTTACTTAGGAGTTGAAAATTAATAAAGTGTGTTCTCCTAAATTAAAATCAAAATTTAGTATAAATTTTATTTTATTTTCTAATTTTATACAAGGATAAGATTACTTTGCCTTTAGTGGAGACCAAGGCAAATCTACCTTGCCTTTATAAATAAAGTTGTGAAATTTGATAAAAGAATATCAATTTTACATAAATAACATCACTTTACAAAGAAAAGTGTCATACACCTATTTATAAAAATTTCGCAACTTCATTTTAAAAACTTTATTCATAAAACTTAGAACAAATTCTACTTGGTTTCCACCTAGACATAATAGACTTAAACCTTTATGCAAATCAATATTATTTTGGAGTTTTTGACATCAAAGGAATCGGTTGGACAAAAACACCAGAAGAAAATAATCAAAGACCATGGATTAGAAAATGGGATGCAAAATAGAAAGCAATTTAGTCTATAAACTTAATGAGAAATCTATATGTTGTATATAAGTCTCATCCATATTTTTGAGATCATTTAATGATGTCATTCTATGAGACATACTTTTTCAACATTAAAGTCATACTTAAGATAGACATCAATCTTAAGAAACAAAATTTTAATACCTGTAAGTATGTGTACAAGTAAAAGTATATAATAGTATAAAATATCCACTTTATAATGATTATCAATAAAGTTAAATATCTTATAAAAAAGAGGGTTTAACATAACAAATTATAACATGAGAGTATTAAATATAAGAAATATGCTCCCACTAATTAAATACATTAAAAGACCCTAAGACACCTATGCTCTTAAAATGTTTGCTAAAGACTATAGGTCTTGATCCTTTAGTCAGAGGATCAACAATCATGTTATTTGTATTAATATGTTTTATAGTAATGTCACCATTTTTTTATAAAATTCCTAACCTTAAGATATTTTATTTCCAAATACTTAGACCCATGTGTAATTTTATTATTTTTAAAAAATAACATAGTAGATTTGTTATCATAATAAATTCTTAGTAAATTAGAGATGAAATCAATAATAGAAAATTAGAGATAAGATTCTTCAGCCAAATAGCTTGCGTAGCCACTCCATAACATGTAACAAACTTAGCTTGTATAGTGGAAGAAGCTAAGAGTGTTTGTTTCATGCTCTTCCAAGATATAGCTCCTTTAGCGAATATGAAAATATATTCTGAGATGGATTTCATATCATCTTAATAGCCAACAAAGTCAAAATCTGTGTATCTAATAATCTCAAGATTGTTAACTTTTTGGTAAACCAATATATAATCTTTTATCTTTTCTAAGTACCTCAATACTTACTTGATAGCAATCCAATGATCTATACCAGGGTTAGAAGGATACTTACCAAAAACTCCCACTGTAACAATGTCTGGCCTAATACAAACTTGTGCATACATAAGACCCTCAATTACATAAGAATAAGGTATGTTTTTCATTGATTCTTTTTCTAAATCATTTTTAGGATATTGATTAAGGTTGAGTTTATTACCTTTTATAATAAATGTATCCCCACTTTTACAATTTTGCATATTAAATTAACTAAGTACATGATTAATGTAAAACCTTTATGAAAGTCTTAACAAATTTTTAGATCGATCTATACGAATCTCTATCCCAAAAACAAATAAAGCATTTTTAAGATCTTTCATTTTAAAAGTCTTGGATAACAATAATTTAGTTTTATGTAGTAATCTATTATCATTTGTAGCTAATAGAATATCATCAATATAAAGGACAAAAAATGTACTTACTCCCACTAATTTTAAAGTATATGTATTGATCAACTTTATGTTCTTCAAAATCCATGAAAGTGATCACTTCATCAAATTTAAAATACCATTGCTTGGAAACTTGTTTAAATCCATGAATGGATTTATTAAGCTAACACACTAAGTGTTCTTTTCAAGGTTCTTGAAAACTTTTTAGCGGTACCATGTAAACTTCTTCTTTTAACTTCTCATTTAAAAAAGTTATCTTCATATCCATCTTATGAAGTTCTAGGTCATAGTGTGCTATCAACATTATAATAATTCTAAAGGAATCTTTAGATGACATTAGTGAAAAAGTCTCATTGCAGTTTACTTTTTCTTTTTAAGTAAATTTCTTTGCCACCAATCTAGCGTTAAACCTTTTAACATTTCCTTTAGAGTCTTTCTTGATTTTGTACACTTATTTACAATCAATAGGTTTATATTATTCTAGAAGCTCAACAAGCTCCTAAATACCATTGTGAGCCATAAAATTTATTTCATCTTTTATTGCATCCATCCATGTATTAGATTGTGGTCTAGTTATTATATTTCTAAAAGTTATAGGATCAATAACATGACTAATATCATAATTACTCTCTCTAAGAAAAATTAAGTAATCATTAGATATTGTAGATTTTCTTTATCTGGTAGGTCTTCTTAAAGGTACCTCAACTTTATTCACCTGAGCTTGAGTTACATCAATAGAGTTAAGAATTAGATTAAGAGGATGATCAAAAGGGAAAGGATTTATATTCTGCTACACATTATCTTTTCTTTCAATATTTATTGGTATCACAAGACTTTGTGGATTTAGTAAAGGAAAAGTAACATATCTTGTGGGCTCATTATTATTAATACCTTTTACGATACTTTTATTTGTAATATCCTGTTCTAAAAATTTTACTAATTGTGACTTTACAATTTTAGCTCCATGTTCAGGATAATAGAATTTATATCTTTTAGAATGGTCTGAGTACCCTATAAAGTAATAACGAGTAGATTGAGGTTCAATTTTTTTAAAAAAGATTATAAATTTTAATTTCTGCAGGACATCCCTAAACTCGAAAGTGGTTCAAGCTAGGTTTCCTATCAGTCCATAGTTCAAAAGGTGTTTATGGTATAGATTTACTAGGTACTCTATTCAATATATATAATGCACATTTCATGGCTTAACCCTAGAGAGATTTAAGAAGATTAGTTCTATTTATCATGTTCTTTATCATATCTTTAAAAGTGTGATTCTACCTTTTAGCCATACCATTTTGTTCAGGATTATCAAACATAGTATATTAGACAATTATCCTATTCTCTAGTAAGTATTTGGCAAATGGTCCCATATGTTATCCAATTGTATTATGTTTACCATAGTACTCACCATCTCAATCAGACTTAACAATTTTAATGACTTTCCCTAATTATTTTTTTACCTTCATTTTAAAATTTTAAAATTTTTCAAAAGCATCGGACTTTTCTTTAATTAGGTAGAGATAACCATAACGAGAAAAATCATTAATATATGTAACAAAACATTTATTATCATATAGAGTAAGAGTAAGTGTCCACTAATATTAGTATGGATAATTTCTAAAAAGCTAGAACTTTGAGTTACCTTTTTGCTTTTAGTCTTACTTAGTTTACCCCTTATACAATCAACACATATGTCCATGTTTTCAAAATTAAGAGTAGGTAAAGAACTATCTTTTATCAATCTATTAATTTTCTCATTTGATATGTGACTCAATCTTTTATGCCATAACAAAGAAGCCTTTTTAGTAACTAAGGTCTTCTTAGACACTATGTTTTCAATATTCATACTATTGTATTCATTATTTTAGGTCGAGCATAATCTATATAAATTAGCAATTAGCTTAAATTCATTAACAATTCTAGAATTTAAAGATAAATTAACTTTTCCATTCTTAATAATAAAATGATAACCATATTTATCCAAAATAGAAATTGAAATTAAATTTCTCTTAAAGGAGGGTACATAGAAAACATTTTGTAAAATAAGTTCAAAACTAGACTTTAAATTTAAACTTATTATTCCTATATACTTGACTTCCACTTCAACATATTTCCAGCTCTAAGCTTGGCCTATTTCTTACTTGACTTTCATTTATTTTTGAACCCTTGTAAAGTAATAGCAACGTGAATAGTTGCATTATTATTAAGCCATCACGAGTTTAACAAGGCACTAACCAAATGGGATATAAAACAAGTGAAAGATAGTTATTTACTTTTTTGCTTATCTTTTTTCCTTATCCAAGGGTTGTAGTTCTGGTACTTAAATTTCTTATAACCTTTCTTTTTGAAGAAAAAATATTTATCATCTTTTTTATGATAATTTTAGGATTACTTACCCTTTTTATTTGATTATTGCCTCGGCCTTTATTGCTTTGAAATTTATTAGAAGCTTTTGACCTAAACTTCTTAGGTTTGTTGGAATTTTTTTAGTAACCAAGTTTAAAGTTAATAGTAAATAAGGCATTCTCATTTTTCTCTTTTTTGAGTTTTTCCTTCTCAGAAACACATTTGGATACTCCAAACTTTATTCAAGGTGGTATAGGTAGTTTTAATTTAGGTAAATTTATAAGTGAGAGAATTGATAGCTTGGTGAACAATGAATTTGTTAGGTAAGGTGATTTCATGGGAAGCTAATTTATCTTTTTTTATGTAGATCATTTTCATGATAAAGTCTCTAACATTTTTAACAAAATATACATTATACTCGTTAACTTGCTCATAAGATTTCCAGCCTCAGACTTGCTAGATTTTTAGTACATTTGACTAACAACATCATAGAGTTCTTTAACACTCTTAATCTCATCTAACCCACTTAGAAGATGCTTAAAGATAGATCTCTTAATGACATGTAAGCAAATACAATTCATTCTATCTCACTTGATAAACAACTCCTTTTATTTAATAGTACTTTAAGTAGTGATGGTTGTAGGCAAATTGATATGTAAAACTGTGTCAATGTCACTCATAACTAAGGTAAAATTCAAGTCTTCATTTTATCTTTTATAGCTAGATCCATGTAAGATCTTAATGGTAACTTGATTACCATTTACAACAAAAGTCATTATTCAAGATAAAAATACGGCAATTAATTGATGGATAATTTAAAAGAGAATACATAAATTGCAACAATTCTTGATATGCTACAATAATTAGAGAGTCTAGGTGCATCATCATATTTTCCTTTTTTAGTAAAGAATATGACATACTAATAAGTATTTTTTTATTAGACTAATATGAAAATACCTAATTTTCAAAAAATCATATTTTCCTTTTTTAGTAAAGAATATGACATACTAATAAGTATTTTTTTATTAGACTAATATGAAAATACCTAATATGAAAATATCTAATTTTTTTATTAGACTAATATGAAAATAAAACTTTTAAATTGATATATTTTTAACTGTGATGCCTTATACCCTATATCAAAATTATCTTACATAATAGCCCTTTTTGGCTAGACGATTACATAAGATAATTCTAGTATTAACCCATAACTTTTGAATAAAAAAATATTTCACTAATCATTATAAGTGAGCCATTTTGATAGCCAAGTACTTATAGCTACTAATGAATTTTTTTAAAATTAAAAAAATAAAATATCTAATATCTCAATTTTTGTACTTAATTATATGTATGCAATGGACCACTCCTGATGTGATGCCAAAACTTAATACATCTTAACGAGCCCTTAAGTGGTGTTACATAATAAAGTGTTGCACAAAATTTAAAATTAACTTAATTATGATATCTAATTATGTTCACTTTTTAAAATAAAAGAATTTAATTAAAAAATAGGAAAATTAAATATCGTCAATGAATTACAAACATTTCACTCTATTTTTCCAAAAAAAATTCATAATTTTAGAAAATATCTTCAATTAATTCCAAAAATAAAAATAATATATATAACAAGTATTTTCTATATAAAAGAAATAAAAAAAGAATAAAAAGTATAAAAAATAAAAAAAAACAAAAGGTCGTATGGCCCCTGTTGGTCGATGGCATAACACCTTATATGTACTTGGTCATGACGGGTCTTGGTCCTCGTGAGGATCAATACCATCAACGAAAAGGAAATATAATAACCTAAGGGCCACATCCATCAGGATGATTCACATGCCCTTTATTTATTTAATACTATATATATATATATATATATATATATATATATATATATATATATATATATATATTTATTTATTTATTTATTTAAGTTCATTTTCTACAAAGCTTCTTCCTTATAAAGAAGACTTTCTATTAATAAGACTTTCATCCACTATTGTTACAAAAATAAAGCTGTTTATTTGTGTTATTTAGTACGGATTTGAGTAGATCTAACCTCAAAACATCCTCAGATGCCACAATCCAATCCTTCAATTATGATCAAGCAAAAAAAAAAAATAGCAATAAAATAGGAAAATTTTTATCCAAAGCAAAAAGGAAAAATAAAAGAAAATTATCTAAAAAAACTTCAAACGATCAGGTTTATTTTAATTATTCTAAAAGTACAATATTTTGATGGATCTCCCCAAACAACTTTTACAAAAATAAAAACAAAAAAGAAGAAGAAAGGATTATGATAGATTAGAATTTCTAATTTCAACAATTTTGATGTCTAAATTAGAAACATTCATTACTAGAATTATTAAAAAAAAACATATATCTCTATATATGGGCTATAGTTTCGTTAAATAATTCATGCTTTATTAAAGAAAAATGGGGGCATAATATGCAATATAACTTATCAAATTCTAGAGAACATTGTCATATTGCTATAGATGAGAAGACTGATCTATAATTTTTTTTTAAATAAAAAAATCATGATGATTCATAAAGAATTATAAAATAAATATCGTAAACTAATCATATGATTTTATTTTAAGAATCATACATATAAAATTTTATCATAAATTTTTAATGAAAATAATACAAAACATAATTAGTTATCTTGTGTTCTAATTTCGTACATGTAAGCTATGATATCAAATATAAGAATTTTTAATTTTTAGGATCTCGTGTATAATAAGTAGAACACCATAAATATAAAATTTATATTTACTTACTTAATAGATCTGAAATTATAATGAAATTCAATAAAAGTTAGTGAATTTTTCTCATTTAGATTTTTCGCTTCTCTTTTTTTCTTAGTGGTGATTCTCATTGGGTAAAAATCATGTATGTGAGAAGTGAAGAGAGTAGTCATAATCCTTATTTATAAAATTTTAGTAATCCCCCCATGAAAAGTTTATTGAATTTTTGACTTACACAATAATCAAATTACACTAATCTATATAAATATATTAAGTCCATATCTTTAAGATTATAATTTTAAAATAGACTTCATGCATGTCTCATAATCAAATTAAACTTTAATTAGTCAATTTTATTAAATTAAAAATTACTAATTAATAGTAGTTCATTTTATAAAAAATTTCAACATAAGAATTTTTATTTATTTATGCAACATATTAAAATATTTTACATAGAAATTATTGCACCAACTAGCATTTGAGATGATATATTAAAATTTAATAATTTAGATATATATATTTATTTTTGTACATTTTTATGTATTAAATTGAAGTCTCACCGTTTTATAATTTGTATGGTTGAGTGCTTTCTATCAGCGTATCTGACTTGTAACATGGAAAAGATTTTAATGTGTTATACAAATAAATAGAAATTAACTGTTTTAAAAATGAAATACGGATCTCATTTACTCTCACTGCAAAATGTAAAATCCACGTGATTTCTCTAGTCATTTATCTTTACCCTTCCAACCTTTTCTCCTTTTGGAAGTTTTTTTTTCTTTTCATATGTGAGAAAAATGTAAAGACTCGCCGGAAGGAACAACGTGCCCGTCTAGCTCAGTCGGTAGAGCGCAAGGCTCTTAACCTTGTGGTCGTGGGTTCGAGCCCCACGGTGGGCGACTGATTCTAACTTTTTCTTTGGGCCATCCATTTTGTCAGCAAACACAGGTCCATCACATTAAATATGGGACCTTACAACTTTATCATTTTGAAAAAGACTTCTTTTACACTAAGGTACGTTTGGTTCAAATTTGAAAAAGTAAATTAGGCGGAAAGAAAATGAATAACTCTCAAGGGAATTAAATATTTTTAATTTATTTTATTAATAATTATTATATAAAAAATAATTTAATTATAATAATTATTAAAATAATTATTATAATTATTATTTTATTAATTTTATTTTATTTATTAATATTATAATTTTTTATAATTATTTAATATTAATTATTAATATTATTAATATTATTTTTATTATTACTCATATTATTTCAATTATTATTTATAATATTTATTATTATTTTATGAATATTATTAATTATTAATAACTTAAAAATATTGTAATATCATTAATATAATTAAATAATATTATAATATTTATTATTTATTTAACATTTAATAATATCATTTATTATTTAAATATTATTTAATTATATTATAATTATGATTAAAAATAAAATTATTTATTTAATTATTAATATTTTATTAATATTATCATTTTTAATATTTATTATTATTTTATTAATATTATTAATTATTAATAAATTAAAAATATTATAATATTAAAAATAATAATTATTAAAAATATTTTAATATTATGAATATATTTAACTAATATTATTAATATAATTATTTATTTAATATTAAAAAATATTATTAATATATATTAATAAATATTTATTTATTATTTAAATAATATTCAATTATATTATAAATATTATTAAAAATAAAATTATTATTATTTATTTAATTATTAATATTATTAATTATTAATAACTTAAAAATATTCTAATATTATTAATATAATTAAATAATATTATAATATTTATATTTATTTAATATTTAAGACTATTATTTATTTATTAAATAAATATTAATAATATTATTATTTGAAATAAAATTATTATTTATTTGATTATTAATATTTTATTATATTTATTATATTAATTATCATATTAAAGATAGATAAAGAGAATGAAATCTTTTAAAGATTTGGGTGGAATTACTATTTTTTTAATTAAAGTAATCTCATTAAAGGAAAATGAAAAAATTTGGAATAAATTTTTCTGAATAAAAAAAAATAAAAAAAATCAAATCTTTCAATTTTTTTTTAATTACCGCTAATCAAACGGCTCCTAAATACAATAAAATTAATGAAAAAATATAATGCATTAATGTGTGTGTACTTGAATTTTTTCTTGTTGGAGGGGCATCTGTCGGAGTGCAGAGGTAGCTTATGCATGTTGAGAACAGTAAAGTAGTACTTGTCTCGGAGCAGCTTTGCCGCATAGGATCCTTCTCAGCATCCCTCGTTTTAGTCCTTCTAGTCCGTTGTTGGGATAGTGAATCCTCATTCCTCGTGGATGACCTTATCTGCAATCTGACATTGCCAGGTAGACGATGTGTACCTTTCCTTGGTCTCTCTGCCATGCACTACAATTAAAAGAAGGAAAAAAAAAGCATTTGGGATATTTTGTTGGTGATGACTGTGAAATAAATGTTTTTATCGTTGCCATGGAAGATCATGACGAAACGTGCTTTCAAATGATACATGCTGCTACAGAGGATGCACCCAAAAATATATATGTATTGATATATTTTGTTAGTGAAGATAGCATAAGGAGCTTATCATCCGTCTACAAGCGCCCACGGCCATATATTTTATTTTATTAAATATATTCAATTACTCATAACCTTTTATGGTAAAACGTATTCCTTCCAATAGAACTGCACCATGATGTGATCAAAACTCAATTAATGTGCATTTTAGCTGCTTCTTTTATTTACTTCCTTTTTTTCCTTTTACTCGCGGAGTATCTTTAATAAGTAGGACCATAGGAGACAACTCACCGGTCCCCACTTCCAAATTTGTTATAAAGAAAATTTTCAAAAAAAAAAATCTAAAGAAATACAATTATAGTAACATCGGATTAATTTTTCACCGATGTCAACAGCTTTGAATAATTATATGTTATTTTTCGGAGCGGTCCTTATCGAAAAATTGAACAAGATATCTACTTCATCTCTTGTAATTCTGTAATTCTTGTATGCTCAGGTCTGTTATCTCTATTCTTATAATTTTCATAATTAGAACAAATAGGAATTTTTTCTTCTCTTGTCTTTATTCTCTCACCAACCTCTCATGCTAGTATCAAAATATTTTATAGGCTAAAAATAAAATTTAAAATTAAATTTATAAATTTATCTCATTATATTTTATTTAATAATATCACTTGATTTGTATTTAGTATGTAATTTAAAATTTTATTTTTAATATATATAGTATTTCTGAATTAACATATATAGTTGTACATGGATGAAGGCTGGCTGCTATGCCATTTTCTTCGGTCTGTTCTCGTTTTAAGTTGACCTTAATTATGGGAAATTATGCTATAAGAGACCTTTCAAAGGATAGGTTTATGCATTGTATTTGAAGTTGAGGATTAATTTGGTGTAAGTTGAAGTTGCATGTTGTTTGGTGCAACTACTCTCCGTACTTAATATGAGTGAGGGGTGGGCCCAGCTCCTTCTCTGCTGTAACCCTTTGTTTGGTTGGGGTTGAAAGGAGGGAGAAAAGAAAATTAGGTAGAAATGAGGGGGGAATTGGCAATTTCCTCCTGTTTGGTTGGGGGAGAAGGAGAAAATACCAAAGAAGAAAAAAAACATTGCACAATTGAGTGAGCCCACAGATTTTTTTACTCCTCTGCTTTGGGGAGAAATGGGAAGAAAACTCAGCATTTCTTGGAAGCTTGTTGCGGAGCTGCTGTTGCTGCTAGCCACCGTATGGAAGAGCTGCTGCGGAGTGAGGCTGCTGCTGTCGGATGGAACTCCACCGTAAAGGCGCCGGCGACGTCCCTGCGAGGTGAGATTTTGGTCGGCATTCGTCCCTCCGGTTTTTGCCCTTCCGTTGCTACGCCATTTGCTTCAGCCGCCTCTTGTTGTGGTGGCTGGCTGCCGGAGACGAGGACGCTGCTGTCTGCTGTGTCTGCTCCCTGTCCGTCTTCAACCGCAACCAGCTGTGGTGCCCGGATGCTGGTGGAGAGGAAGCCGCTGGATTGGCATGGAATGGTTGGCGAGAATGAAAGGACTGGAAGATTAGACACTAACCTTCAATTGTTTCTGCAGAAATTTGATGAAAAGAACACTCAAAGGAAAAAAAAAAGTAGAAAATAATGAATTTGTTCATTTATTATTTTTTTTAAATATTCGGTGCATATAAGTTTTACAAATTTGATATATAAATAAAAAACTGATAATTAAATTCTTCACAATAACTAATAATTCGGACAAATTTTGGTTGAAATGTGTATAAAATTTTATAAAAAAATATAAATTTTATATAAATAATTATATGTAATTTTTATATAAAATTAATTTTATAAAGTAAAATTATTTATATAAAATTTATAATTTTTTTATAAAATTTTATAATTTTACTCCTCAATTTTATCATTTAAAATAATTTATACCTAATTTTTTTAAAATTTTTTTTCTCTATTATTTTTTTTATTTTCTTTTACAATCAAATAACCCTGAAAAAAATAATTTTATTTTTATTTTCTTTTTTCCCCATTTTTTTTTACAACCAAACAAAGCCTAAATCCCGAGTAATCATTGGAGTTGGGGATAAGGATGCGGTCTCTATATGTACTGGGGTCCTTCGTTTACAGATGCATGGGATAAGGATATGTATTGGGGTTCTCTGTTTAAAGATGGCTCAGGTGATCTTTGTTTCATTGTCTGTTCGACCCGGAACTTATCAGTAAGTTTAGGGTCGGACAGCCAAGGAAACTGAGGTCACAAGCAAATCCGATTTGTGTTGTGCTCCCAAAACCCAAGTGTATCAGCATTAAGGTAAGTAGAAACGTTAGATCAATACATTAATTTGCTCCACTTGTTTACATTTATACCTTTTACTCGAATATATAGTCCAATGTGTATGTCTCTGCCTTACTCTCCGGCGAGTCCAGCCTTGGTATCTACTCCACTCATTTCAGAGGCAGCAAATACGCAGTACAAATATCGAGAGAGAGATCGAGAGAGAGAGACCGTCGCCTAACTTCCAGTTTAGAATATAACTTCTTTTTTTTTTTTTTAAATATACTGCTGGGGTACCAAGTTACATCAAATTAACTTGAAATTTAATAAATATGATCCGCTTAACTGAGATTTAACATTTATATTATACAGGAATATAAGATTTCTCTGATTCTAAAATTTACCATATCTTGCAATTAGTTGATCATGCAATTGCTTGATTTAATTAATTATTGACTCATTATTAACTATATTAGTTAATAACATTCATTGTTTGAAGAAAGATATTTGATAAAATTAGTATTTATATATAAAATAATATATAAAGATATAAGCATATTTTATAATTTATTTGTATATATATATATATTACATAAGTATAAATTAATTTTATTAATTTTCATTTTTAATGTAAAAAAATTTATATTTATTAAATAATTATATAACTAAATCTTTTACATATTATAACAATTGTTTTGTTAAAATATTAATCTTATTACGTAAATTTACATAATAAAAAATTAAACAATTATTTATTATTTATAAAGAACTATTTTATTTTAATATATATTAAATTTGTACATATATCACTAGGAATATACAATGATATAGTGGTTGAGTCTTACATATTATATATTAATAACATGGACTTAACTATTTGCCTTAACACTTTTAATAAAATAATGAGAGTAAATGATTATTATTATATAATTTGAGAATTTTTTTAATTTTTCATTGATATTTAATGAATTAATTGTTTAAAAATGGTGAGATCTTTAACCTTTTTAAATTAATTAATTAAAGGTTAATAAGTTAAGTAAATTGGTTATTTACTAAAAACCTAAAATATTTGATTAACTTGATCGGTTATTAAAAACTTATCAAAAATTATTTACTAAACACTCTCTTTATAGTTAAAAAAAAATCCCCTTTATAAATTTTAGCCAATTCTAACAGAAGTTCATCCTATAAAAGGTTGTATAATGATACTACCTTCATTTTTTTTAAGAAAAAAAAATGTTCCTGTTTATTTACTATTTTAAAAAAATTATATTTATTATTTTTTAAAAATAATTTTTATTATATAAATAAATATTTAATAATTTTACTTATTGATTAATTTTTAGAAGAGTATGTATTAATAAATTAAAATTTATTTTTTTAAAATTAAATTTATTTATTAATTTTTTTAATTCTTATACATTTATGTTAAATGAGATTTATAAAGAAGTGGAGGAAATAGTAGATATAATTATAGGGTAAGTGATATTAATTATCTTCACACTTGCGAGTACTATCTGTAAGTATAAATGATGTGTGTGAAAGAAACACACATAAAAAAATATCAAACATAATATTAATTCTTTTATTTATAAAGGTAATAATTATTATATTTCTAAAATTTTATAAATAATATTGTTAATTTTTTATTATAATTATTCATCTCTTTATTCATTTAAAATATTAATATAAATAAAATTTTTAAAATTAATTGTTAAATAATATTTTAATAATGTCAAAAATATGTTTATTTTTTGTTTATATTATTTTTTTATTATTTATTTTAGTGTTACAGAGAAGGACAAATAACTATAATAAAAATAAAATAAAAATAAACAATCAAATAATATTAATTATGAATTTTGAGGAATATAATTATGACTAATAAATATAATTATGAGTAATAAGTATAAGGCAAGTGATATTAATTATCCTCGAGTGTGCGTGTACTATCTGTAAGTATAAATTGATGTGTGACAGAAACACACATAAAAAAATATTTTGATGATGAACTTATGAAGGTAAGATTAAAAATTTCAAAATTAGAATTGTTGGTCTCTCATTATTATTTTTACTATAATTATTTATCCTTAGATTCATTTAAAATATTAAAATAATTAAAAAAATTAAAATTAATTATTAAATAATATCTTAATAATGTCAAAAATATGTTTATTTTTTATTTATATTATTTATTTTAGTATTATATATGAAGAGAGAGATGGATAGTTATAGTAAAATTAAAATTAAATGACTAATAACACTAGTTATAAATTTTAAAGAATGTAATAGTTATTATCTTTATAAATGAGAAATTAAGGAGTTGTTTGGTTCATATAAAAAATAACTTACAGTGGGAAGTTAGACTTTTCATGAAATAATTTTTTATATGAACTTTCCGGTAAGTATTTAAAATTATTTGGTTAAAACATGGAAAGTGACATTTTTTAGGAAGCAATTTCTTATATTTTATTTAATTTAAATTTAAATATTTTAAGAAATATTAATAAAATTACTAATATAATCTTAATATTATTATAATATATAATAAATTTTAATTATTAATTAAATTTAATAAAAATAATTTAGTTATTATATCCATAAATAGTATAAGAAGTAAGAATTTATTCAAAAAGGAAGTAGATAAACAACTTCCCATATATGTGAAGTAAGACTTCCTATAAAATTCTATTTATTTTAATTTATTAGACGACGATCAACCAAAAAATTTAAAATTTTTTTTATTTCTCAAAAATTAAATTTTTTTATATTATTAAAGTGAACTAAATGACCTCTAAATATTATGTTCAATCATGAAACAAGTGTTAAAATTTGTGTGAACAAGAATAATGATGAATATTTATTTTATAAAAACTATAAAATGAATAATTATTTTATAAACTCCTTCAATGATGTAAAACTTATCATTGATTCTTGAACTTTCAACGATTAAGATTTATTGTAAAATTTAGATGTGTGCATAATTAAGGTGTTATGTGAGCCGTGACTTCTAAAAATCAACAAGTTAATCTAATTTATTTCTACAATAAGAGATATATAAATTTCACCTCATATGTGAGATAGAAAAAGAGAGAGAGAGAGAGAGAGAGAGAGAGAGAGAGAGAGAGAGAGAAAATAAATTTTATATCCTTTTTCCTTCTCTCTTGTTATAATTTAAGAATTTAATTGTGAATCACTCTTGATATAAATCTCCATCTCTTTCTCTAATTTAAAATTATAAAAATTTAGATACGATCTAATATTAGTAAATTACTTTTAATGTTAAAATTCATTTAGGCTCTATTTCACATAAATAACTGATAAGTTAGTTAATAACTGATAAATTATTTAATAGTTGATAAATTAGTTAATAACTAATAATTTATAACTGATAACTGATAGTTGATAGTTAATAAATTAGCTGAAATATTTCGTAAAATTAGTTATTGAACTAACTAAAATTATAAAAATAACATAAAAAGATATATTAATAGAAATAGATATATAATTAAAATAATTTATATTTATTTAAAAATTAAATTATATTAATCTAATTAAAAATTTTAAAATAAAAGTATAATATTTAAAATTTAATTAATTATATTTTATAAATTTATATATTTATTTATTTATATAATTTTTGTTTTATTATTTATTAAAAAATTATATAATTATTTAAAATATAATTAAAATTTTTATGATATTATTTACATATATAATTTTTATGATATTATTTATTCATATATATATTTTTATATATTTATAATTTAAAATTAAGATATAATTATGTTAAAATTAAATTAATTAAATTTTATAAAAATTATTTAAATTTATATTACAAAGGATATGTGTTGTAAATTAATAAAAAAAATAAAGATAGATTTGAAAAGAATTTAAAGAAATAGTAACTTATAAGTTATAAGTTACTCTTAGTAACTTATTAAGACTCCATTTCACATAACAAATAAGTTAACTTATAATTTATTGACCTGATCAATTAGTTATAAGTTAATCTTTACAGGTGCTTCTCACACTAACTTATAAATTACTTTGGGTAGTTTAAAAATTTTGATTTAATAATTTATATAGAATAACTTATAGCTTATAACTTATAAACTACTATTTTTTTTAAATTCTTTCCAAATCTATCTTTATTCCTTTTATTAATTTACAATCCATACTTTTTGTAATATAAATTTAAGTAATTTTTAAAAAATATAATTAATTATATTTTAAGTAATTATAATTTTATAATAAATAATAAAATAAAAAATATAAAAAAAATATAAGTTTATAAAATATTAATAATTAAATATTAAAAATTATACTTTTATTTTAAAAATTTTAATTATGTTAATATAATTTAATTTTTAGATAAATATAAATTATTTTAATTATATAAGTATTTTTATTAATATATCATTTTGTAATTTTAACTAATTCAACAGTTAATTTTATAAAATACTTTAATTAGCTTATAAGTTATCAGCTATCAGTGATAAGTTATTAATTATCAGTTATTAATTATCAGCTAATTTATCAGTTAATTGTATGAAATAGAGCCTAAATTAAAGTTTATAAGTTACTCTAAATAATTTATAAGTTAGTATGAGAAACAACTCTAGAGGTTAACTAACTTATTGACCTAGTCAATAAGTTATCATTATTATTGTTCAATGGAGCCTTATTATTGTTAAAATTTTTTAATTATTATTAATTTTTAATAATACATTTTATTCTCATTATGTAAAATATTTTATACTAATCCAATTTAAATTTAATTATTTTACACGGAATCAAATGGTTTTTGGTTTTTATTATTGTTGAATATATATACCTATTGCTACCATTATCATCCTTTATATTTGGTAGTATAATTTTTTTTTCAAATAATGAAAAAAAGTATTACTTTGAAATTTTACATAATTTTTAAAATAATTTAACCTAATTATAATTTTATGATATTTTTATATATGAAATGATATTTTTTATATAAAAGTGAACTCAAATAAACAGTAATACCTTTAATATTATTTAAAATGCAAATTTAAAAATATTTTTTTACTATTTGTACAAATCATACCAATTTGAATAAAAATATATAGCTCATTTAATATTATATATATATATATATATATATATATATATATATATATATATATATATATATATATATAATATATATATTAAGAACAATAGTATATTTGTATATATCATAATAATAGTTTCAATTTAAAGTTACTTAGTATTGAAATAATTTAAACTACAATTTAATTTTAACTTCTTTTGCTCTCAACTTATAAACATGAACGAATAGATCTTCATGTATTTCTATATCTCAATGTATATATAAATATAAATAGAATTTAAATTTAAATATATAATATACATGATTAAAAATCAAATTAAAATAACTATTTATTTATTCAAGTATTTCTAATTATATTTATTATTAAAAAATTTATACCATTATTTTATAGTATTTAGTATTATTAGATAATGAATCTAATATATATATATATATATATATATATATATATATATATATATATATATATATATATATATATATAGGCTACATTAATACTACTGATATCTTTACTTGTAATTTGATAAGATAATTTAATTTGTCTGTTATCATGTATGTTTTCCTTAAACAATCTATTGTCTCTTTAAAATTTTTTGCAAAATTAGGAATCCTTTCTCTTTATATAAACTTCAACTCTAAAATTTTGCTATCTTTTAAAAATTAAGCATATTTATTAATACGTAATATATTTTTTTATTTTTTATTTTTTAAAAATATTAAAATCTTACTTATTCTCCATCTTCACATATAATTCATATTATAAGCCAGCCACAAACTCCACAGACACATAAAAAAATGCTAATGAAATTTTAAGGAACACAAGCACATCTGAATATAACATAATAGCAACAGAAGCTCTCAAATAAGTATTCGATGAGAGAAAAGGCTAGTGCCAGTCTTCTTTTCCCTAAGTATTACAAATATTAAAATAACATGGAGGAAAACTGTACACAATTTTCCCGATTCTTGAAGATAGGAGAGATGAAAAAACTTATTTTTAGCACAGGGAAAAACCCTAGCTAACAACAAAGCTATTGGCAATCCCTTCTTATTGAAAAGACATAAAAACCCACAACACACATTTATTGCATGAGTACTGAGAGCTTCCCAGAGCAGAGCTCGATCAACGCCTCTTGGACGCTGGTTCCTTCTGCGAATTGAAATATACAGTCGCCACAGGCAAGCCAAGGTCTAGCTGGCTAGCAAAGTAGCGAGTATTAAACCCAGCACGACTTGGAGGCTGCTCCACCGAACCTACTGGCCTCTTTTGTTCAAAGAGGATCAGGATGTAGCGATGAATTCCAATAGGTGGTCGTGGACCTACATACGGCAGAACTTCCCTTCCTGCAAATAATACTCATTTTACAAATTAATTATTCGTTGACAGCATACAAATTATCATAAATTTGGTTCCCATGCAAAACTTAATCAAGGTCACATATGATTCTCAAGGTAGAAGGTTACTCAGTTTACCACGTGTCGGTACATGCATTGTAAAAACACAAACAAACATTTACAAGAAGGAGGATGTGAAGGAATAAAACATTTACATGAAATTTAGGGTGAAAAAGACATTTCCCCTAACGTGTTAAGTATTTAGTGTACCACATGCATAATAGTGTACCGCATGCATAACACGTGGAATCCACGTACTAAGTTCAAACTTCAAAAAAATGACTTGAGACAGATGTAATGGAACTATTTGATAGATAGCAACAAGAGGCTTTATCCTAAAATTCTGTGACTTTTTTGAAAGACATTTGAAGTATACAAAATTCAAAAGCCATGCATGTTGATATTTGCCAATAAATTAGCATAAGAACCTTCATGACCTTACGTAAATATAATCATTGGCCATAAGAGATTTGATAGAATTGAAGGTTAGTCTCTAATTATTGACGACAGAATTGAAGGTTAGTCTCTAATTATTGACGACGACGGCTAGAAATGAAAAAATTGAATCATTTAGAAATGAAAAAATTGAATCATTTGGTATGAAATAAGAAGGGGAGGGGGATAAAACTATTCCATTATGCATGCAATTCTTTTTAAAAGATGAAATTTGAGGAAATAAAATGTTTATTCTTTTTAAAAGATGAAATTTGAGGAAATGAAATGTTTATAAAGATTGTGAGGAATATAAAGGTAAAAAAAAGAAATGAATATTTCAAACAAAATTAATTGTCAATAATTAACTTTAAAAAAATGATCATAATTGAATAATTTGCATGCACGTACTGGTTGAATAGTTGATGACTCCTTCCAGAGAAAAAATTGAATAATTTCCCGAGAAATAAAAAGAGGGGAGAAAACTACTCCATTGATGCATGCAATCTATTTCAAAAGATGAAGCTTCAAGAAACAAAATGTTCATAAAGATTGTTAGGTATGAAGAGAAAAAAGAAATGAATAATTTTAAACAGAATTAATTAATAATTAATTTTAGAAAATGATTCTAAAAGCACTGTGTAATTTGCTAAGAAATATAGAGAGGAGGAAAAAAACTACCAAATCCATGCAAGCATGGAATCTCTCTCTCTTTCTCTTTAACTGCATGCAATCCTTTTTAAAAGATGAAATTCAAGAAACAAAATGTTTGAGTTGTTTTTCATAAAGGGGGGAAAAATGAAAGAAAATAGTTTTAAACAGAATTTTTTTTAAAAAAAATTGATCCTAATAGGATCTTTTGTATGGTTTAATAACGTTATTGATATGAAAATTGACACAGTAAAAATTTAGTCTCAAGGTGATATCTGCTAGAAGGGTAAAAATAGAGCAATTTGCTAAGAAATAAGAAGGGGGAAAACGACTCCATTGATGCATGCAATTTGCAATCCTTCAATTTTAAAAGATGAAACTTCAAGAAACTAAATGTTCATAACGATTGTTGGGTTTGAAGAAGAAAAGAAAAAGAAATAATTTTAAACAGAAGTTTGCTAATAATTTATTTTAAAAAATTGATTGTGAAATAATCTATTAACAGCCACTACAAGACAGAAAATTGAATAATCAAAAAAAGATTTTATGCCGGATTAATTGTTAATAATTAATTATATCATTGTTCAATTACCTTGGAGTGTGTTTGTGCCACCAGGGATGTCGACAACGATCCTGTATAGCAAAGTAAAATGAAATTAAAGCACAAACGTAAATATATTAAAACTAAAGTAAAAGTTTGTAAAATTAAGTAAAAAATAAACAGCAAAACAAAATTACAAACCAATGTATGTACTCCCGCATACTGGGTTCACTTGGGCTTGGTGCATCAGGGTCGGTCATAACCTGAGCACAAAATCCACAAAAATGATAACATGCAAAGATATATATATATATATATATGAGATAAAATGGTAAAAATCTAACATAAAAATGATGCATGCAAGATCTGAGCAAGAGGTACACAAATTAGATACTACAGGGAGTTGAAAAGTAAAAAATCTCACAAGGGTATAAAGTTGGTCCATATTGCCAGTGACAGTCACTCTGGGTGGGTTTATGGCCGCAGAGGGCTTGATATCACACCCATTGGTGATATGTCTATTGGCAAAATAGACGGACATGCTCACCCTCGGAGTGAACATGTCGACGACGTCGCCGATCACGCGGCCGACGACCAAAGGATCAACGGAGGCGGCCATAATCATTGTGAAAGTATTTGTGCGGCGGCGAGGTTGGTTGTGGGTGGGTCGCTCAATGGGCTTTTATAGAGTTGAGTAATCCTTGAATGGGGCATTTTGTAATTTCGTAATTCAAATTGAATATGTGGTTGCATGGATCTACCACCTAATCAAGGTTAGGCAATGGGTGACACGTGTGCAGGTAAAATGGACATCCTTTGTCTCTGCATGCGGGACACGCGGCATGATCAAGACCGTTTTCGGACACCATCGGCATCCGGATCAGTGAATGGGCTCAACTGTTCATGCACCTCAAGAAAAGTGCTGGGATCACTAGGGAACAAAAGCTGTTTTCCTGGGGGCCACAACCAGTATCAGCGGCAGAAATGGAAGGTTACAGATTTAAAATGGTGCATTTTGTAGCAGCATAACGCAACCTCCGATTTTGTATTACATGCATGCGTCCGATCAATGCTGCGCAGCATATACCTGGTGTGTGTGTATATATATATATATATTTAATTACAAGTAAATGGATTTCCACTTTCCTGTAGTGAACTGGTGGGGGTGGTGGGGTGTGTGTGTGTATATATATATATATATTATAACAAAAAAAACCACCTAAAGTATATGCACAGTCTCTTGTCATTATTATTATTATTATTTCAATTTTGGATTATTATTGTTTAGAAGAAAATTTTCGTTGTACTACCTACATTGGTACACTATTGATTCTTATGCAGTATTACATAAATAAATAAAATTTAATAATTTAAATTAATGGTATACTGATATAATTGATACATTATAATCGTTATCATTGTTCTGTCCTAAGAAAGGGAGTTTGGCTGTTTAAGAATTGAGTGTTTTATTTGTCAGCCGTCATCTTCACAGAAATTACTTTGAGATTATTTTAATCGAAAAAAATGGCCACAGATTTCTCTCTCTATGAAAAGTAAAATAAAAATAATGTATATGTATAAAAAATAAGATATTTTAAATCTTTTATATCTATTTACAAATATAATTTATTATTTCATATTTAATTGATAATTCTCAATTTATTTTTAAAATTCAATTTTATATTTCATTTTCCACGCGCATGACATTGTTGGAAAAAAAAAAAAAAACTACTCCACGATTTTCTTTTATTTGTCTTTTATAGTAAATGCAATCTTAATTTGAAAACGAGATATATAGACGCCTAAAAGTCTCTCTAAAATAATAGAGAAAAATAAATGTAAGAAGGATATTACATATTTAATTTAATAATTTAATTTTTGTCCCTGAATTGAAATGGTGTTCTGAATTATGAGAACGAGATTACTTATAATTATGATTGGCATTTGATTGAGTCTTATTATTAATTTCTTTATGAGATAAGTGGCATACATTCAAGTAAAGTAGGTGGGTGTGAATATGAAAAATGTAAAATTAATTAATATGATATCAAAGTTGGGCAGGAAACAAAAGGAAAGAGGGAAAGAAGTCTTTGGCACCATTTATGAGTTCCTCCATTTGTGGGAAAGAAGGTCAAATTCATAACTGACTGCGAGATTAAGGCATTTATATTTTTGACCTCAAATCATACTCATCAGTGTATCATTCAATGTGACAACAGGAACGAGACAGCCGGACTGGGCTCCGTAAATCCTTGATAACAGCATTACGTTATATTTGGGTTGGGCTTAAAACTTCATTCATATAAAATTTCATTACCAAAACCTTGTAGTAAAGTGGGCCAAGCCCATCGAACCTTGGATTACATAACCCATCCATGCACAAAAAGTGGGGAAAATAAGAAACCAATTCCCTTTATATATATATGTGTATATATATATATTTGCTTGTTATGGTACTTTTAGAGTTTTAAATATTGGCAACATATAATAAATTCTGAAATCATTAAATTAAAACTATTCAATTAGGACTGTTTAATAATTTTTAATTTATATAATTAAGTAAAATTTTAAAATTATCACCTGACTTGAATTATGAAACTCATTCACCAGATACTGTTAAGCTCTCCATAGTAAAATGTTTACTGCATCTCTAGAGAAGAAATAGAAAGAATATGGGCCCATTTCTTAAACTTGTTGAACTTCTGACAAATCCATATTCAGATTCTCCACCTTTACCAACATGAACATAGATACAGACAATAAAGGTCCATATCAATTTTTTGCTGAACAAGTTACCATTGTATCCCGTGAATCACACAACTGTCTAAAATAAACAAGCGAGTACCCTAAAAATTTGTCTCACAAAACAAAACAGTCTCCTATTAGCACATGCAACTGCCCCCAACATATAAAGCCGCCAAATTACCATTTGCCCCATCAACTATACCTCTGTACATTGTGATCAGCGCATTAGATGCACTTGGAAGGGGTAAACTGTAATTTAATATCTTGCACTACAAAAATTGTAATTCCTTTTACATGTACATAACGCAATTTAAATTAAATTAATCTCATTTCTTACAAAGCAGGAACAACATTTTACACAGATTGCCACAATTGTAAAAGGAGGGATTACAATGATTGTAGTGCAAGTAATACTAATTTTTCTTTTTTTTGGTATGAAATACCTCAGCTATTTAAATAGCTAAGAAAAAAATTTACAATGCTAAAGTTGCCTGCGAAAAACACACACAATGCACCAAAAGAGGAAATGGGGGTGGTGATAATCCTTTAGGGGGATGATACAGAAAGATGCATTTGTAATAACAGACAAAGCAACAGGAAGCAAAGAAAGATAGGTGCCTGCAATTTGTTCGTTGAGGAGTGACCAGAAATTTCAGCAGAATCAACTGCCAGGGGCATCCCGTCACTGTTTAGAGTGCAGGATTGTGGATCTGCGCCATCAGCGCTCAGCATCAAAGCACGAAGAACCTCAGAAACTGTGTGAATATAAGCTGTTCGGTTCTTAGCCAGAAGCCATGTCAACCCCATCAGCTGACAATCTTTGTTGTGAATCTTGGTGCTTCTGTCTTCTGATTTGCTTGAATTTGAAGTGCTCTTCTTGTTTAGCTGTGTATAAATAATATCAAAATTAGAATATCAAACATAATGGGGCATGTAAAGTGGTTTGGTGCATCTGTGCCAGGTTGTTATGCTTACAAGAAGGTTGGTGTAAACTCCACTCAGACAAATATAGTCAAAGCTGGACATCGAGGCCAAACACTATCTAAACAAAGCATAAGAAATTTCTACCAATAATTAAACAGGATTGCAAAATTGTGTCTTACTTCAAATGAGTAGTGCAATTGAATCCATTCACAAATCTTCTCACAACCTCCTAAATGATTAGAAGCGCAGATAGCATTTTTTTTTTTACAGACCGTGTGGAGATGTATAATCTAAGGTTTAATAATGTGACGACATACATGGTTAGTCTATTTTATTAGAAAAGCAACAAACCATTATACAATTTTAAAAGCACATATAATGTTTTATAGATATTTGTGATTTTGAAACAACTGCAAGGATTTTATTGTCTAAAAAAATAGGCCTTTGACAAAATTTCTGCTGGGTGCGGTGCAGATTATACATCAAAGAGAGGAACAACAAGTCCAAACGAAGTCAGAAATGTAATTGTCATCTAATGCTCGTAATTTCATGTGAGACTGGAAATGTGAATCTTTCTAATGTCAGGTAACAAGATGCATAATTCAGATAGACTACAGATATCAGCTGTACCCTTTCGCCTCGATAGCGATGGTGGTACCATGTGCCAAAGAGCACACAGAAAGAGCTCAAAGTATATTACTATATTATTATGTTTCAGAACATCATGTATGGCGGTGGCAAGCTAAGAGCCAGGAGACACCTAAATTGAGAGAGTCTACTAAGGTTCCACAAAATGACAAAGAGAACTTAGAAATTATTTTGCTTATGCTGTTAAGCATTTAACAAATAACAACCAAGCTTAATAATCAGTTAGCCAAACCCAAAACAGAGACACTAAAAAGTCAATTAGCCAAAACAAAAGTTCTGACGTCAAAATCCAAACTCTGAAGAAATGGTTTTCCAGCCAAAATTACTGAAAGAACAAAGAAAAAGATTCCTAAATCAAGTCTTAATAGAAAGAATCCATAACTTGAATCACTTTGAAAATTATCAAAACAACAACATTGGCTATCGACAATATCCAAAACCTTACGTTGGTTAATACTTAATACTAATAGTCCTTTTTCACCATTTTTCCAGCTCGCTCAAAATTGCTCTTCTAAAAGCATACCTTTATCACTTCTGCCACGGAATGCGTGGAAAGCAACTAGCATATCGAGAGTGTAAGAAAGCAAAAAAAAAATCCAAAAGCATAACGAAGATGAAGATGAAGTTCATCTTCTTCGATTTTCAACAAGATCCATCAAATTCCAAGTCATAACGCTTTAAGCAATGCCATAGCAAACAACAGGTGAACAAAATGCACCGAGAAACACAGCAATTTTAAGGGGAACGAACAAAAAGCTCACCGAATAGAGACTCTTTAGGCACTTAGAACAACCTCCAAGACCTGGGAGTCCCCTAACATCGGTGCTGCTACTCAAGCAATTCCGCTCTAATCTCCTCACAGTTTCATCTCCAACGAGTTTTCCATTTTGGGCCACTGAAAATGTTTCAGGACAGCTCAAAGGATGCAATCTTATACCACAATAGCAGTATATCACATCACAAGTCTCATTTGGCTGAATCAGTTTAATCCCCTTCACTTTCAAAGCCTTACGCAAATCAGTCACGCAAGTCTCTGAATCATCTGGCAACAATGGCATGTCATATGATGCGGTGCTCATATGACCGGCTCCTCCTTGACCCATTGTGCCTACTCTGCCGAGTGCGGTGGCTGAGTAAGCAGAGTACAGCCACGCCGCCAGGACGGGGCAGCACCTATCCCGGTGAAGCTCTCCATGAGCGCCACCTTTGGCGGTGCCGCATGCAGTCTGTATCCCTTGAAAAAGGTCATCTGAGAGGGTTAGAGGGCACCCAGCAACATCAGATTGCTCTGGGAACGCAGGGATTGTTGCCGGCGGCAATGGGTTTGGGAAAACTGACTGAACTGCGATTGAAGCGGAGCTAGCTAGACCCAAAAAGAAAGGACAGAGAATGCAGTGGATGAAGAAGAAGAAGGAGGTTGAGAAAAATGGAGACTTGGGAGGAAATAGCATGGTGTTTAAGATGAGCAAGATGAGGGAATGAGAAAGGAATGCAATTTCTGAGAGCTGCTTTTGCTATTTTTGGATATAATGGAAATTTAGTGTTGGCTTCTAGGTTCTAGCCAAATGGAAGAAGAAAATATTGGTATGGTTGTTGATGTCGGAGGGATGGGCCTGAGAGCGAAGAGAAGGGAAACCAAATAGAAAGACAAAAGCTGGTGGGGTCTAGCAAGGTTTGGCAGCAACTGCAAGCATGCGACCTCGGGTGTGATCCAGGCTTAGTATGCTACTACCGCTCTGCAAAGGGGGTTAGCAAATCGTATCATGATCAAATCATTCGTGGTTGAAATGAATGTGATGAAGGGTGTGTGAATTCGCGTGTGTACTTTGTTGAAGTAACACGTTAATTATTCTTCAATTTGTGTCGTTTTTTTTTTTAAATGACACAGGTTACCGCTTAAGGGTATCAGAATTTGAATTTGTATATAATGTGCCAATCATATAATATATTTAGAAATTTTTTTACATTAATTGAAATTGTATGAAAAGAGTTTGCAAGATAAATCAAGAAAACATACAGTCACCCTTCATTGAAACGAATTTTCAATCTATTTATTGCTACTAATTTTTATTTAAAATGTCGAGAAAGATGAAATTTTTAAATAGTATCATATATGATTTAAATTAAACGCTCTTAACTCCTTCCTCTATCTTTTGTATTATAAATTATATTTTTAATGTCATATTACGTGAACTGACCAAAAGACCATGAATAAACAAAGGTTATGTCCATTCAGGAAGTGTTACAATTTTCCACGTGATATCAATTATTCTCTTATTATGCTTATCAATTAATAGGAATGGAAGCAAGTTTAAATCCCTTCTCTATTACTCTTTCCAAGTTTAGGATTTATTCCTATTTCGTTCCATCCGTTAAAAAAAAAGAAGAAAAAGAAGAATATGCTTTCATATGAATTAAGAGACCTTATGCAACGAAGGTAACGCAGTACTAGCAAGAGCTTAGTTAAGTCCACTAAACTTTTGTGTCTAAAATAAGGAAGCAAACTTGAGTTTTAAAGTGTCTCCGCATATTATCTTGGAAGCTTTAATTTTCTTTCTTTTCTTCTTTTTTCTTTTAACAGTTGCGGGGACTAATATATAAAGAGTAATTGTATAGTTCTTCATCTTGCATTATATGGCAAATTTGACATTTTCTTATGCAAGTCACTGATATAAATATGCAAGCTAATAACACACCAAGATAATATAGTTGCCACAAACTATCTTAGGGATCAAATAGCAATTCATTACTCTCGATCCAAGTTAATTGTCTAATTTGTGAGATTATTGGACTAAATCTAATTCTATGATCAAAATCAAAATTTATAGCAAAACCTATTATATAGTTTTCCTACTATCATGGCAAAGTATCATAGACCGGTAGCTTTTTATACAAAATTATGCAGTGCATGCTTACTATTCTTAATGCACATACAAGCCTTCCTTTTAAAATCTTCTCATGTCACACTTGACAAAGATAGCGGAACTTAAAAGTTTATAAGTTACAATCGAATGTCGTTAAAGTACTTGCACATAACGAATTACAAGATTGCCCTATACATGAAGCCTTTGGGTATAATAGGTTGAAAGGAGCAAATTGAATAAGAAAAAGGACACTTCGTTTGCTTGATATATACCTCATTCTATACTTTTGAGTGTGTAAGGGACGGTTACAAGTCAATACACTCGAGTTCTTAACTTAGTCTCTAGGTTCGTTGCTAGCATTTTTGACACTTTATCCTTTTAAAAAGCATTTTAAGCAAAAGTATTCTCACTAGGAGTAGACATACTTTTTCTCAATTATCATAAGCCTTTTTTCTTAAAGTTTCGAGTGTTCAATTTGTACAAAAACCCACTAACACAAAGATAAAAATGTAAAAATTACAAATATAGGTTTCTTGAACTCCTCCAAATTCTCAAACCATGTTAAAATTATTAAAATACCCTAAACTTAAAAAATAAAAAAAAATAGTACATAAGCTGAATTGTTTCCAAATTTTAGCTATAGGACCTTCATAACATGTTGGATTTTTTAATTAAGTCTTGTCCAAATTCAAGCACACGTGCTTGTCAAATTGTCACAACTGACAACTTGTGACATTTTTCTACCACTTCAAATATCAATGTCTTCATTGATATCTTAATCTAATACGACTTCATGAAGAATCCACTTAGTTTCTTGAAACTTCAAAATAATCTTCAGCATATTTTTTTAAGTAACTACCTTGACCGCTCATGTCCGTCTCTTTGAGCATAATAAATGTTTCCTTATCTCAAAGTTAGGTTGTTGCCTTTGCAACATCAATATTCTCTTAACTAAATGCATCCTTCATAAATTTCTCAAAGAGTTATTTCTGTAGACTTCTTTCAAAGTATCCTAATTACAACACCTTTTAATGCCATTTACCTACTAGCTTTCATAAACTAGTTACTTTTGTAACTCGTTTGATAGGTAGTTGTCTATATAGCTTTAGGCTTACTACTTCTGTAACTTACACGGATGCGAACATTGTAACAAAAGTGCATGCTAATACTATAACTTGTAAACAATGCTTAGTACTCTAAATTACCTATTAATAGATATCTTACATTTAATGTCCCATAATATCAATGTAAGATCCAAGATTTACATTTGATTTATGCATAGGCTTTATGAGCTTACTCCCAAATCCATTTGTGTTACTTTCAATCAATTCATTATACTTTGCAATGTTATTTTCATACTTGATTAAATTTTTTGATCCTCTTTAAATTGATATCCTATGGCATCTCATCAGCCACCATAACCTTCACTTAAAGTTAATGTTTTCTAATACTATAGTCCTCATAACCCCTCATTTGTGCATTCTCTGATGACTTCTTTACACACATCCTTTAATGACTCTCCTACTTCAACATCTTCAAAGGGGTTGAACATGGAGCATCCTTCATTCTAGTTCAAGCTCCATTTTACTTGTACACTAGTAAATGTAAACTTATGGTCATTGCCATAACGTTTCTTGACCCTGTGACTATGAAATGCTAGTTTACTACCATTCTTCTGAGTCATTATTGCTATTTTGTAAAGTAACTACATATCCTAGCCTATTATATTGAAGAATCTTATGAAAAGATTGCACGTTTTTTATCTAACCTACAAATTATGTACATAATATTGATTCCTCTAAATCTTTGGTTAACCTTTTGGCTATGCTTTTTCGAACAACATGAATTAATTCTTCTGGACTACTTTAACACGATTTTAGATTATTTCCTCTGAAGCAATTCACTTGATATATTACTCTTATGTTCCATCCCGTAGGATATATTTACCAACTATGGTCATGTATTTGTACATAACTAAAGTTTTACACTTTAACTTTATTAATCTCTCAGGAAATAGTTAAGCCTTTTGACAAGACCAATGCTTTTTCCACTAGATTGATTGTCAATTTACTTATCCTTTTGGATGATGGTTTGCATCCTTCAATGCTACTATTATGAATAGGTGTATAATCAATGTCTTATGCACATAAGTAAGATAGCCCTTTGGGACAAATACTTATGCCTAATACACCAATTCATGATTACTTAAATGCATTATTCTCTTGCATATTGACTTCTTGAGCTAATCCAATCTCTTGCACCTTTTGATTAAGTTTTTGACAACGACTTCTTCAAGTTTGAGAATGACTAATTTGCACATCCTTCACATAGTATTGGACAAGTCATATCTAAACTAATTATAGCCTACTTGATCTTGGCCTTCTAACACAAATTAAGCTTTAATACCATCTATCACAATTGACATTGGGAGCTCTTCTTACCAATATGATACTTATGTTGCCCATTCTGCCTACTTAGTTACCTTGCTTACTTATTTGAGTACATGACGAGAGACGAGCATTTAGCAAGATAAGCACTTGGCATAGAATCGATCATTGGTGGCAACAAAGGGTACTTATTAAAGCACTCTATCCTATAATATCTCTTTATAACAACAAAACCTTCAGGTAAAGAGTCATATTTCATCACTATTCACATGCAAAATTTTCCAAGGATTAGGTTTGTGCAAGTAACCCCTTTGCATTGTGCAGTGTATACTTGCCACACTTGATGAACATGTTAGCCTTCATGTTAAAACCTTTTTATGGCATGCTAGGTAAATATAACAAAACTTACAAGTCCATAAGTTACAATCAAATGTTATCAAAGCACCAAAACATACCGAATTATAAAATTGCCCCATACATGAAGATTTCGGGCATAATAGGCTAAAAAAGACAAACTAAATAAGGAGGAGAACACTCCATTCACTTGGTAGATGCCCTATTCTATACTTTTGAATATGTAAAGAATGATTACAAGTTAATACATTTGAGTTCTTAGCTCAGTGTCTAGATATCTTACTAACCTTTTCAACACTTCACCTCTTTAAGAAGTATTTTGAGCAAAAGTCATCTTATCAAGAGTAGACATACTTTTTTTTAAATTATTATAAGCCTTGTTCTCAATGCTTTGAGTATTCAATTTGCACAAAAACCTATCAACATAAAGATAAAAATGCGAAGGTCACAAATATAAGTTTTTCGAACTCATCTGAATTCTTGAACCATGTTAAAATTATCAAAATATCCCCAAGCTTGGAAAAATTGAGAAAAATAGTACACAAACTGGATTGATCCCAAATTTTAGTCATAAAACCTCACAATGTATTGAATTTTTCTACTAAGTATCGTCTAAATCCGAATACGTTTACTTATTGAACTATTATAATTGCTAGCTTTTAACATAAAGGAAGTAAATTATTGGCGAGTTTGACTTAATTTATAGTTGTTATCAATTAAGTTTTTTCTTTGAAATATAAGATTTTAAGTGCTTACCATACAAATATTTAGTTTTTGTGATAAACAAGAGATGAAGTATAAAAGAAATAATATTTTTTGTGCTTATGAGAGTTATGTAGGAAAATCTTTATAAAAGTTTGAGTGAGATGTATGAATGGTAATTAGAAAATTGTAAGTGTATATGTGAGTTTTTCCTCTAATTTTCACATTAAATTATTTTTATTATTGCAATGCTCTATTATTTTAAGTGCTTTATGCTTATGTTTGGAGATAACTTTCCCTTTTTAAAATTTGGTATTAGAGCGATGAGGTCTTGCACGAATCTTATCATTTAAGACATCAAAAGAGCCTATGTTGATGTAGCATGAGAATTAAGCATGATAAATGATGATGTTATAGAGTTGGTTTAATTATTCTTGAAAATTGAGAATGAATAATGATGCATGCTGCAGTGATAATTAGTTTGATCATATATAGCTTAAAGAGGATGAATGATGAAGTTGTGAGATAGCTAGCTAATTTCATATGAAGTTTCATGAGAATGAATTTTGATGCAACGAAAAATTGTAAGTAAATGGTTTTGACTTGAGTAAGAATGAAAAAGCTGAAATTATCAATGAAAATGAAGATTTGAAAATATTATGTTGATTTATAAAAGTATTCACAAAATTTAGTGTTCTTGTAGATGTATGAGATTCTTTAGGAGATCATGAATAGACTTCAAAGAAATTTGTGATGTTGGATTGAGGTGATATTATTTGATAGGAACATGATTGTTGCAATTTTTTTTTTTGAAAAAAATTGTGATGATGATAGATTTTCATTATTGGAACTCTATGATTAACCTTGTTTGATAATAAATGGAGCATGAACATTGATAAAGAGGGTAAGATTTTTGCTAAAGTGGAGAGGGTTGAGTTTAACCTAACTTTTAATTTTTTTCAATTAATGTTAATTTCCTATCATGAGTGGTCTTAAGGAACAAAAATTTAAAGTATGAAAGAAATAATGTTTCTAATATCATTGTAAATTATACAAGAATCTTTGACCAAATTTGGAAGAGATTTCAAAATAGTAGTTGAGAAGTTGTGGGGTATGATCGAGAGCATTTGTACATATTATCTTATAATTTTTATTTATAGTGAATCTATTCTCATATGTAATTTTTTTTAGAATCTTTAATTTTTATATTAAATTATTTATATATTATTATGTTACTCTAATTATTTTAATTATTTGATACTAGTATTTAGACATGAAATATCTTTCTCAATAGTTATTAAATTAATGTGATGCATTTCTCCTTAATAGAAAATAAAATTCACAAACTACAAAAAAAAAGGTGCATAAAGAATAAATTGAGAGGAGCAAGAGCAAAATTAGCTTGGGTTGATGCGGTGAAATTTAGAGAGTAAGGTATCAACTCCTAACGCAAAAGCCCGAGGAAAAGTCTTTTTTCCACTATTTAACTTACATTAATAATCGCTTTATTTTTTTCGAGTTTCCCCTTTTTGTTTTCTTGTTTTCCTCTAACATATTCTCGGGAGAAAATTCTGGCTTTGGAGTCTTGGATACAAATCACATGGTCTCATTGCATATTTCATTATCACTTTTTATTTTTTTAATTTCTAGCAAACTTTTATTAGGGAAATGTATTATACATGTACTCTTATAGATCAATTTATGGACTCTGAGTTTGTGAGTGAACCGTAAATAAAGAGGGAAAGTAGTATATCTAGTAAGATTATTAAAAAAACTCAAAAAATATGGTTATTTGAAATTTTTTTTGTATATTTCAATTATAATATAAATATTTATATTTTTTTAACAAATAAAAAGAAACTAATTTCAATTTTTATTTGAAAATTGAAAATTACAAATTTTAATATATATAAGTTTCACAAAATTTAGAATTTGATTTTTCTCCATTTATTGAAAGTAAGGATATATTTTATAATTAGAATATCAAGAATTTATCCTGAGTGTCCTACTTCCTTTATATTCTGAGTAATTTTATGAAAAATTTTATTTTTTAGGAGATTAAATATTTTTATTGATAAATTATTTTGGATACATTAAAATTTATATTTTATTTTAATTAATTTATTTTAAAATTAAAAAAAAAGGTTAAAAACACCCCACCTCTTTAAGAGGCCCACCTCCCCCATAAAATTACCATTATTATTATTTGTTTCCGAGCCTCCCTCTCTTCCCATCTCCTCGATGGGTGGGATACCTCGACCCATATGTTAAAATATATATATAAAAAATAATTTTAGTTGTGACTATGTATTCCTTTGAAACTTGAAGTCAATCTCCTATTAAATGTGCCAAAGACAATTAGGGTTTAAGGTTGGTAATTATTTATTTAATTGCACTAAATTAATTATAATAGGATATTATAAGAAGTTGGTGGGTGATTAATTATATGCCTGCCTCAATCCAGTTGGTGATAAGCAATTTCTTGAAAAAGCAACAGAATTGTTAACTTGCCCCAAGAACAATGTTCAACAATTTCTTTGGATTTTGTAGTTGCTGGCTCAGCATTTCTCACCATAAAAATTTTGTAGTAAGATAGAATTCTTGGAATTATGCTATGCCAGTATGCCTTCAGTAATGATGAATTATATGCAGATATCTCAAGAAACTCCAATACCTATGAAACTCTGAGGTCCAGATTTAATGGCTTTGTTTTAGTAAGTAGGTTAATTATAGTCTCCATCAACTCTATGATTCTAACTTCAATAGTAAAATATTCATCTGATTTTCAATAATTATGCTTTTTTGGAGGCTTTGATGCCTAACTTTGTCCCCACAACTTGCAAAATAAGTAGGCTCAAGAACTTCGAGGGGTGAAAGTGCTGTGACTGTTATCTAAGCCTCAAACCCACTTTAGGTCCCAAAGCATGCCATTCTTTATGCATAGGGATTTATTTGCCTTTGTTGACATTTTAACATTTTATAATCACTGCAATTCCAACTGTCATCCAACCAAAAAAAAGTGACAGAAAGAAAAGCTCGTTTCTGCAAAGTAGATTGTTATTCATTATGGGTTTTTCTTGTAGCATTTCCTTTTTCTCCCTTTGCCTGTCTTCAATAATTCCTTTTTTTTTTCCGTTTTTAGTCAACTTGTTGCCGTAAATTCTAATAGTCTCTGTTAAGATATTGTCTTGCTTTTCATGCATGTTATATTAAAGTTTGCAAGCCAATTAGATCTTGAAATTAGTTTATTTAAAAATACGAATATTCCAACGGCAGAATCTCTGGCATGTTCCGTAAAATTTTACACCCTCCATTTTTTTCTATTTTCTATCTATTACTATAGAAAAAACAATTTTATCCCTTTTTATTTATTCTCTTCATTTTTTATTATCTATCATAATTAATTGAACTTATAAATATTAAGAAAGTAATTTAATTTATTTATTTTAAATAGACTTTTCAAAATTATTCTTTATACACAAAATTTAGAATAATTGAAAATAGATGAAGAAATACAATGAAATAAATGTAAGTAGATTGAGAATATAAAATAATAAATTATTTATTAATAAAAAAATAAAATTAAAAAAAATTAATACTTTATTAGAATTATAAAGTGATAGATAAAAGAAATATTTTTTTCAAAGTACCATAAATAATAAGAAACATAAGGAGTGTTATTTTAAGAATTTAATAAAGTATTAATTTTTTTTCAAAATTTACCCTTATTTATCTATAATAAGTGTATAACTATTCTACACATTTATCTTAAAATATCTTCGAACTTTTTTGGTATAATAATAAAATTATAATGATAAAAAAAATGATTATTAATAGATTTAAGTGCATATCATGATTTTACATTTGATATGGAGCGTGCTAATACTTATTTTTTAAGTGAAAATTAATTTTAAATGTCTTTAGTGAAAGAAAAATAACTATTAAATAATTAATTATTTTTTATGATTTATTTTTTAATGGTGATTTTTCTCTTATTAAAAATCTTTACATCAATTATTCTTTAAGAAAAGTAATTATTAATTATTAAATGTTATGTCATTAGTGTGAGAAAAATTATGATTATTATATTACATGTAACAATCAATTAATAATAAATTATTTTTATAATTATATCAAATAAGCCCTAATTTTACCACATTCCTCACTCTACTCCCAGCCACCTTAGAATTTGCAAATAGAATATTATCTCTCCATTCTACACGCTCGTGTATTGGTATAAACCACGAAAAACTTAAATGTATAATAAAATAATGATAAAAGTAAATTTTAATTATTGAATTAAAGAATAATTTAAAAAATACAGTAAAAATGAATATAATGAGTAATAATAAATTAATGTTTTTAATCTTTGTAAAATAATTTTAAGCAAGAGTGTATATTATACGAATCTGTTATGCAAAACTTTCTCTCTCAAACAGGGCTTTGAGCTCCGAGCTTTGGCTGCAATTGGAGTTGGAGGGCATGCACGCTTTCCAGCTTAAAGCTGCTCCGAACTCTCAATGGCAGCAAAAATAAAGGCCTGGGTCTCTTTTCTCATCATCAAACCTTTTATATTTCATTTACCAATAGCTGGTCATGTCATGTGAATTCCTTTACTGCATATTGGATCCATATGATGCATATTGCATATACATTTCTGTTTTTCTGGGAGGCTTTTTTTACTTCTTGGGTAGAAGATGAAAAATAAAAGAAAGTTTGGTCCCCATTTTCTATCTTTCTTGTTTGTTTGTTTGTTTGTTTTTCTCTGTGAATGATTGTCTGAGAATAGGTCCCCAAATTGACAAGTAACATCAAGCATTGATAAAAGCATCAAATTTGTACAACATATGAAAAGCACCTCATTGCATGCATCGGCATCACCGATAGATTTTTTTTGTTTTCTGAAACCAGCTTCTGGAAGTAACAAAACTGTTTATGCAAAGAAATACAGGAAAAAACATTTTCAATTATTACAAAATTGTTTCAAGAAACTTCAATTTTGCTTGCACTTTTTAAAGTTTTTATTCTATCTTGTTAATGTTAATTCACATATTACTATTTACAAAGCAAATTTAATTTGAATGGAGGTGAATATTTCTTTAAATAACATGTATAATTCATAGCGTATTAATTAATGTTTTTAAATTTGAACTATCAATTTGAATGATAGTTGAAATCCGTTTAAGAGGTTTCATCTATTTGGGTTGCTTCGAATCATTGTTAACTTATAAACTTATTGAAACCAATATGATTTGATTTGGATGGATCAATAGAAGCATGTGTTACTCTTTCAATAAAATGGTAAAAATGCTGTTTGAGGGGACCAAACACAATCTTGGGGCTAATAGTCACTCCACCAACGACTCATACCAGCAATTCATTCGTCAAGTATTTGCGTTTCATTATATTATATATAATATACAGCTCTCATTTTTTTTTCCAATAACTATATTTAAACTTTTTTTAGATAATTTATATTAAATTATATTTTATTGCATAGTTAAATCATTTTTATTTGATAAACATAATTGCTATTTATAATTAAAAAATTTAAAAATTTCAATAGATTGAAATAAAGTATAATTTTAATATTATAAAATATGTTTAAATTGTGTTGGATGATTGTAATTGTAGGAAAAAATTTTATGTTACCATAGAACTAAAACTGTTCCTATAATATTTTGATAAATCAAAAATTTTAACATCATAATTGAATAATTTCTAAAATTATAATTGTAACTTTCTAATTTGTACGACAATAGAACTAAATTTTTTTCTATAATTATATATATATATATATATTAACCGGTGCACTCAGCCAACTCAATCAATTAAATTGGTCCGATTTTAAGAAGATCTCCTCACTAAATTAATGGCAGAACCGAATTTTAAAAAATTCTCAGTAATGCTCCCTCCAATCCCACAATTCCCCTCAACACAATCAAAACCTGTTATATACACACGGCAACGCTTTTACCATTGTTTGATGGCTCATGGGACCCACCATGAGCAAGGGCGATTCCATATAGAATGGTGCGACGAATTTTAAATTTACAGCTATTATACCGAACGTTCGGTCGGTTCACAGGCCAATTTATGCGGATCCGTCGTAAATAGATTTGATTGAATTTGATCCGTAAAATTGTAGATTCTTTACGGGAGGCTTTAAATTTTAATATTTGTAAATTGCAGGTTGGGTTCGTAGGTTTTTATTGTTAAAAAATAATTTTAAGGCATTTAAAATAATTTTAAATAGTTATAAATTCAAATATCATACATTTTATACATTCTTAATTCACACTAATAATTTAAAATTAAACAAATTATAATAAGAATTTATTAATTTTAACATTATTAATTTATAAACAAAATTATTAACTTAGAAATGATATAATTTATTTAAGTTAGATTAAGTTGAAAGATAAAAAAAATCAAATTTAAAAGTAAGTATTAAATTAGTTGAATGAAAATTTGTATAGTGTATTAATTTATTTTGAATGTGAAAATGTAAAAAAAAAGAAAAAAGGAAAATGAACTCATTTGCAAATCATTAAATTTAGTTTGAATAGACCTAATGATCACATCGTATTAGATTTACTTTTAAATAGACTCATATTTGAATCCTAATCCGTATTTTTTTATGAACTTGTGAATCCGTTTACAAATTTAAGTCTATTTTAATGGCTCTATAAAAATTGAAGTCTGCCAGTACCCCTTAAAACAAAATAACGAGGATGTCTTTTTTTAATAAATCATACAATTTTTTTGGTAAGACTTTATGATTTATTTTATAAATTTTATAACTTTTTCCTAAGACTTTGTAATTTTTTCATAGAACTTCTAAAATTTTTGTCGTGCAATTATTACTAATTATATTATAAAATTTATGAAATAATTGCAAGATTTATGTAAAACAGTTGCATTACATAACTTAGAAAAAATTACAAATTTGAAATAAAATATTATAGATTTTATAAAAAAAAGTCTTATAAAATTTATAATAGCGTGTATACATACTATCTCAAATTGAAATAATATAGAAAAATTATCTAAAATTGAATAAATGCTGAAACACGAAACATATCATTGCACCATATAGTACTAACAAATTTTATGAAATGGTCTTATCAAAATTCTTAATAGTATGTATACATACTATTTTAAATTGATGTAGTACGGGAGAATTATCCAAAATTGTATGAATAGTGAAACATGAAGTATATCATTGTATGATACCACATAATACTAACGAATTCCCTTCATATTTCTTTCTTTCCCTCTCCTCAACTTAACAGGATTTTCATGCCATGCATAATAGATACCACATCGTACAAACTAATTCCCCAATCAAGACACTACGGTACTGTGGCTGACAACGCAATGCCACCCAAAAAAAAAAAAAAAAAGGGAGCTTCTGAGAGTTCTTTGGGAGTGAATACGTAAAAGGAATGAATGGTCGTTCCAACCCACAACTTCCTCATAAAATCCATTTTACTCAATTTTTAATTATGACGTTGTATGAATCAATGCCAACAAACAGTATATGTTCCCAAAACTCAACTACCAAACTTGGGTTCAAGGGCTGTATTCTGAGAATATATTGAATGCATGTAACCAACAAAACATGATAACAACAACCTCTTTCATTACCGTATGACGAACAACCTTAGATCTTCAAATTGGAAATAATTACCCTATTTTGGCATCATCTAAAATCAATTGAAAAGTGAATGCTTGGATACCTTGCTTTATTGTTTCTCTTTTTGATATTATGAATCTTCTCTGCTTGCAAAGGTGGGAAGCTATCATAGTTCATCATTTTTCATACACAAAAGAAAATAAGGAAATCGGCTACTATTGTTTTCTTCCTAACCATACTTGTGAAAGAATTATGAAAGCATACATGGCGCTTTCCTTTGGAAAAATAATATTATAAATGTACAAGGTTAGTGGGACTAATGATGAATCACGTAATCATATATCAATGAAATGAAAATCTGAACTCTAAAAAGGATTCAATTATTTTGTCCTCTCGTGAGTGAACTTCGTGAAAAGGATAAGCCCCTCAACGGGTTCTTTATTATGTCATGAGGACACTGTAACTTGATAATAATGGAGAATGCATTTCTTCTCATGGGCCGTTTTTGTTTTCCTCTCTTATTTTTTTTCTGGTATCAAGCAGCAGTTTCTGGGTCCTCAACAGAGACAGAGATAGCCTTCAAATGGTGTTGGTAGCAGTGGGTTAGGAAGAGAGGAGGACGGTGGTTTTTAGGTGCACTGATTGCACTGAAAAGTTTCATCTGTTTGTCGTTCTTTAAATTAGGCATTGCAGAGTAACCAATTACTTTGACAAGGAAGGGGCAAAAAATCCCAATGACCTGAATTTATTGTTCCTGTCTGATACCAGTCACCATCTCAATGTGGTAACTATTATTTTATACTATAGGAAAAGAATATGCAGGTCTTTAACCTTGGTTCAATTTGTGAACAAGAATCTATCGTTTTCTTTGTCGTGGGTTTGTCCATGGTGAATTAGGAAGCTAAATGAATTATCATGATTATTATTTTATCGCTTTGCTTAGCTTAGTCCATCACTCCAAGTATTTCTCATATAAAGAAAGATAAATCCTTTGCTCGCTCTTATTGGTAAAATTTAAATATATGCTGCAAAAGCTATTCGTCATTTTTTCTTTCGCTGATAAATGTTTAGCAGTTAACAAAGACTTAAGACTAGAATTAGTTAGGGTTTGCTAGGCCCATTGTCACAATAACTCTCTAATTGAAATCATATAATATATATTGGCTACTTCTAACAAATATGTCAATCTTTCCATTAAAATCTTGTCTAACACGTTTGGTAAAAATAGTGGGATATCGTAGATTTATCATCTATATAATAAATCCTATGTAAAATATGTTCATAACCACAGTTAAATATCATTGAAGTACTCATGCATATTAAACTGTAAGATCACCTTATAAATGAAACTTCAGGGAACAATAGATTGAAAAGGACAAATTGAATAGAAAGGGGAACATTCCGTTCATTTAGTATATATATCATTTCATAACTTTAAGTGTGTAGGGGATAGTCATAAGCCAACAAACTCGAGTCTTTAACTTAAGCCAAGGCACCTCGTTAGGCCTTTCAACACTCCACATCCTTAAAGAGTATTTTGAGTAAAAATCCTCCTAACAAGAATAGACATAATTTTTTTCAAACTGCTATAAGCCTTTTTTTAAAAATGCTATGTGTTTGATTTGCACGAAAATATATTGACATGAAGATAAAAATATGAGGATCATAAATACAGGCTTTTCAAACCCTTCTAAATTCTTGAATTATGCTAAAATTATTAAAATACCCTCAAACTTGAAAAAATTAGAAAAGCTAGTACACAAGCTAGATTAATTTCAAACTTTAGCCGAAGGTCCATTACAATATGCTTAATTTTTCCACCAAAACTCATCTTAAATTATGTATGTTTGCCTGTTAGACTGTCACAACTGTCAGCTTATGATATTTTCTCTCACTTCAAATGTTAATACTTTTATTGATGCCTTAATTTGACATAACTCTATGAAGAATCTTCTTACTCACTTAAAACTTTATTATGGTTTTCATCCTACTTCTCTGAGTTATTACCTCAACTGCTCATGCTTATTTCTTTGAGCATTATGAAAGTTCTCCTATCTTAAAGTTAGGTTATCGCCTTTGCAACATCGGTATTCTCTTAGCCAAATGCATTATCCATAAATTTCTTAAAGTGCTACCTATGTAGATTTCTTTCAAGTGTCCTGATATCTAGGAGTACAAACAAGCCAAGTCAAATCAAACATCTGCACGTTCAAGCTTGAGCTTCACAATATTAAAGGAACTTGAGCTTACCAAGCTTAAGAAATTTGAACTCTAGCTCAAGCTTAACTAAAACATGAGTTAAACTCGAGCTTAATCAAGCTTAAGTCATCCTTATGTTTCTTACTCTATATTTTTAATCGAGCTTAACTATTCAAGCTTGAGCTCAAGCTTAAATTGTACTCAAGTTTAAATAAGCTCAAACAAGTTTAAACGAGCTTTAATGAGACTGTAACAATTTAGGTTTTTTTTCCTTTAATTTTTTTTTGCAAACACTACCTACTTTTACACTAGCCTAATGACTATTCTAAAGAGGCTAAAAATGAGTATTTTAAGCAAACTAAATTAAATTTAATTCAATAAATATAAATCTAATTCAAAGTTATCGAGCGGTTAGGCCTTAAAGTATGAATGAAAACATGAGATCAACAGTTAGAAAGATGAGAATTGATTTTCAAATAACAATCTCATTGGTAAGTTTGCATAAGATATGGACCAAAACTTATATTATTTCCATTATCTAGTAAAAGTAGTTAACAAGTTATCCATATTATGAGAAAATTTGCAAACCATGTCACTGGAAGGAGATGTGAGAATCTTTATATGTAGAAAGCAGTTTGTAGGAAAAGTTTCCTCTTTCATGTGCTTGATTGTAGCATTTATTAATGGTAAATAGTCTATTACCGTATCCTTAAATATTCTACAGAACAAATTCATATAACAAAACGTACAGAATCTCAATTTAACTAATAAAGTTCATGATCACCAAATGGAGTACCAAATTGTAGAAAACAAAATCTACAAAGGCATGCTCAGGTGCAAGATTATATGGATAAAATTGTAAGCAAATATATCAAATGAGAAATTGGATATTCATACAAGGCATCACTTATTAATTTCCTTTTACTTACATTTTCAACTTGAATAGTTAGAGAAGTAAGTTTGAAAACTACATAGTTACCTAAGTTATTAAAAATAAAATGAAAAGGATGGAAAAGGGAAAAGAAATAAACTTAGATATAATTTAGGTTGTAATAGCAGTTGTAGATTTAATCTGATTCATAAAAATTTTAGTTATTGCATTTAGGCAAGTTAAATTCAGATATTGAAAAGAGAGGTATAACCTTGAATTCCTTATTCTCTTTCTTTACTTGAATTTGAAGACAAAATGAAAAGAAAAAATGGAAGACAATGATAAGATCGACAAGATTAGACGAGTTATCTTTTTACACATGTATATAATTCTCTCAGAAGCCTAATAGAGAGCACAAATAATAATGTAATTGTGCATCCAAATAAATAAGTATGATTTTATGGTCTGCATATTGTTGATAAAGATTTGGTACTTACTAACTAAAACTGCACTTCTTATGTAAGAAAATACCCCTAACAGGAAGGAATTAAATAGGAAAAAACCCATTAAAGCCATGTAAACTACTTATTTATGGAGGAAAAGGATTAACCCATGGTAGAGAAATATGTAAGACAAGTTAACAATAACAAACATGGCCAAGCATGAAACCTTAAAAAGCCAAGTTAACATGTAAAGCAAATCTAGACAAAAGACACTGAACATTATACTACAAAAATATTGTACTACAAAATAGATAAACCAATGCTTTGGTAGGATGAGAATATCCCTATATAAATTTTCCTTAATAATGATAGGAAACTCAGAAATCAAGTTAAGAACTTTAGAATGCAATAATAACACATTATCATTTTATTCTTCCAAAAGCAAAGAAACTTATATGCTTTAGAGAAACATTTTAATTTATTGATATATTTGTTAGTATGAGTATGATAAGCTATATTAGTATAAGTATGTAATAGATCAATTTAGCAAGATAGATAATGTTGTACTCATTTTGGAAATAACATGCAAGGTAATGCATAGGAGAGATAAAAACATAAAGCATATTTACAAATATCAAACATCACATAGTATCACAAGTAATATATTGACTCGGGTGAAAAGCCCTTGGGCATCTACTGCAAAGAATCAAATCTCTTTTATCTCCGTATATCGCACACATATCATCACCATCACCTATGGTAACATTCTGACTGCTTGCCAATAAGAGTGTTATATCATGAAGGGTTAATCCATTGGAAGTATAGATGTGATAGTAATTGCAAAAGAACAAGAATAATTTTAATATGAAAAAAAGTATAAGAACTATTTAAATGCTTCAAAAGGTTACTCATGGTTGATGCTAAGCAGCCATTCCAACATAGGATTCAAACAATGAAAGGCTTATTTATTCATTAATGAATGAAAGTGACAAATTAGATGGAAGATAAAGGACTCATTTTTGTATCTACTATATAATTTGTGCACAAAGCTTAATAAGAATACCTCTCTATCATAATAAGCACAGATTATACCATTTCCTATTTATAACCCTTAAGTAATTTTTGCAATACACACACCAATCAAGTTACATAAAGAAGGATAAATATCAAGTACAAATGAACACATTAACAATAAATAATATTAAGCACTTGTTTCTTAAAATAGTAAGCTAATTTAGCACCATCTAGTAGTCTGTTTGGCATAAAAAGTAATTCATGCAAATCATTGTCCTTGAGAAAAGAATAAAATTTTAGTTTACAATTACAAAAGCTAAATTATTATAGTTTATAGGGAGACTAGATAGAGTGTGAAGCATAAGCATTAAGTGACCTCATCTAAATTAAAACAATAAATAAATTAGATAAAAAAAACCTTCTAGCATTTCTTTATACCTATACATCAATGTAGGAGCTTGATCTACAAAATAGGTTAATTGTGGTTAACCAAGATTGAGTTCACAAATTAATTAACCAGAAAACCTTATAAATTAAAAATTTCTCAAGCATATTTTCAATCAATATAACTAGTAGTTAACTAATCAGAGAAAAAGAAAATGAGAATATGTTCATACACCACTAAATGTAGTTTACAGTAAACAGGAGTCAGAGTAGAACCTAATACACTTTAAAAAATGAGCGAACTTTGTTCTCCGCATAAGAGATGGGATGTTCTAAATTTAGCTCTAAATTACAAGATATGCGAATAACTTACATATGGTTGCCACAGTTTAATCCCCGGTTAATACCACTAATAACATGAAAATTATATAATATTATCATCAATAAATCTTTCGTATTATATGAAAATAAGCATATAGGTAATCTTATCAATTATGTGACATAAATTCTAATTTGTATAGGCTTTGTCCATGAAAACAAAGCCCTGAATAATGCTAATGAAATACAGTCCATAAGAGTTCTTGAATTGTTGATTGGATAACTCAAAAGTCATAACACCATTAATTTTAGCAGAAATGGCCTCTGTAATTTCTTTAAAAGATATAGAATAGCCTGAAATCAATTTACCCCTAAAGCAACTATTTAAGAATGAACAAATTACAAAGGTAACCCATATTCATTAACTAGAGTTTTTTAAATCTCTAGTCAATGAATATGAGTTACCTTTTAAGCAATCATTTTAAAAACTTATCTTTAAAAAATGAACCAAATACTAGAGTTTTCAATACTAATATAAGATGTTCTTACAACTATCAACCTCATCACAAAACACTTATAAAATAAGTCAATAACTAATAACATTAACAACTAACAAGTACTAGAAAATGACACCTAGTTGAAATAAAAGAAACAAGCATTATAAAAAGTAATTATCCCTAGCACAACTTCTTCATGCAACCTCAATGCCTAAAATTAACTTCTAAAATTTCAAAGTGAAAAAAAATCGTCATATTGCAACAACTAAGTAAAACTAAAAATAATATACTTCATGCATAGATTAATTAAGAAAACTAATAAAGATATGAACCTGAATCTAAAGGATTGGAAATGTGATTTCCTTTAAACTTTTTTGCTTTTGCAAAGCAAAAATATCAACTAATAAGAACAATATCAACTAAATAAAATATGAAAAAATTAGAAATTAAAACATCAGTTAAGATATATATAAATAGGCTTTTTTTTCTCTCCATACTGTGTTTTACATTAATCATCCTTTTAAAAAAAGAACTTATACTATCTTAACTGCCAATTTGCTATAATACTTATCAATAACTCTAGTTCCAACACTAAAAGTAGACTCCAAGGCAATTGTAGTTATTAGTATAGCAAGGATATCATAAATCATTTTAGAAAAATATAGTACTTTAAATCATTAACTTTTCACCAAATTAATGTATCAAATTTAGGCCCATCAACTTTAGAAATGTAAATACCTTCTTCTAAATAAATTTCAAGTACAGAATTTTATAGTGAATAGTTTCAATTTCTCGAAGAAATTGATTGAATCTTGATTAACTAGAAGAATGAGTTGATACTATGCTTGAACTAGTAGAAGTCTTAAAGCCACTTAAAGAACTCAGCTCATTAGTTTTAGAATTATGTAAAGTAACATATTCAACATACAACTTATGCAAAGTGTTTTGAACTTATAAAATATTCAATTGAGCTTCATTTGGTGGATAAATTGTTAGGAAACAAAATTTAATCACCTTCATCTTGCACCTAAGGTCTAGGATAGCAATAATAGACATCAGTAAATTACACTCCCCCTAATAGTTATCAAATTTTTGGTTCATTCTTACTACCATTGATTATACAAATTCATTATCAACTTTAGATTTTTTAATTAGTAGTTCTTTAATAATGTAAACCTCATGCAAGAATAAATTAAAAGTTAGATACTCACTCCCTGAAAAAAATATGAATGACTATGTAGAAAACCTCTAAAATGGAATAAGCTTTTCTATAGTTTTCCTAATCTTCTTCACTTAGGCAATAGAGGTGGTGTGCATCTCTTTCCTTGTACCTTGGAAAGACATTTTCAAATTGAAGAGCATTTGATAATATCTTATAAGTCAAGTTCTAATGTATCTTACAATAAAGTACAAGCTTCATTACTAGTAATTGAACTTGTTTTACAATCTTTGCAAATATCTTTAATCTCATTTCACTATCTTTGAAATATCTAATGCTTTTATAAACATTATAGATAATATCTTTGATTTTTTCTAGCTTATATCAAACCATAATGTTAAAGATGTGAGCACAACACTAAACATAGAACAACTTTCCACCACATAACAATTTTTTTCTTGAGAAAATTTCCCTCAAACTTCTTATTGTAGCATCATTATTAGAGGCATTATTAACTAAAATTGTGCACACCTTATTTTGTATTTCCTAAACACTCAAAAATTGCATCACTAATTTTAATTCCACAATGAAAAGGTTCTAAATAGATAAAATTCAAAACATGTTTTTGCAATTTCTATTTTGCATCAATCTAATAACTTGTGAGGATAATATACTCAACTTGCTGATTTTTTCCTACTATAAATCTGTTGTCAAGCTAATTTTGTTGACACTTTGTACGGCTACCTTTAACTTTTTTCATTCCATCTTATACACTACTTCACAATCAGCTTTACATGATTCACATGATATTTTATTCTATTCAAGCATTCCTTTTTTTTTACATCATGTTAAATCTTTTTTTTTAATAATCTTGAATGGATGTTCGTGCATTAAGACCCAAATAACAATTGATTCTTTCATATTTGACATATGAAACCTTCCATTAATAATTATAGAAAGAGGTTCTTTTACATTTACAGAGCAATTAGTCAACTAAAACTTTAGTAAAGCTTAACTTTTAAGAGTAAGCTTCCTTTTGAGATAACTTTCTATCTGTCATTTCAAATGTATAGTGTAGCCACTGTTTAACATGGAAAGCTCCTCTTGACAATGGTTACATTTCACTTTTTTAATGCCATCCGGATGTATCACTTTAATAAACTCTAACCAAACCTTGGATGTGTTTGCACTTTTTTTTTTGAAATGAAATATCATTAGGTTCTTCAACTTGTTGTTCAGTAGGATCATTTGATATTTAAGTTAGAACATGGCTTCCATTCGATGGCAATAATTGATTGGAATCCACTTCAAATGGATTATTTGACATACTTATCATAAATAAATCATATGTCATCACTGATATAGAATTAAATACCAAAATTATGAAATTGTCATCATATAAAAGAAGGAAAAACTCATATGCTGAATCATGAAAATGACTTATATTGACACTGCAAAACAAGAGGATGGACAAATTAAGTAGTAGTTCATAGTTATAGGGTAACAAAACCTAATAATGGTATTAGCACAATGGATTTTAGGCCCACTACCTTTGGTGAAAGTTTTAGGTTTTAAGGTGAAGGTCAAGCATCTTAGAATGTTATTACATTAATTTCTCCAGTTTTGTATAACTTCACTTGTTGGCGTGTGTCCTAGGAGCTAATTATAAAGATGATTATAATAATATACAATGTATTATATTTTATTTCAAATAATGTAATTATTATATTTTATTTTTATTTTTTATATATCTACGTAATTTATAACTTAATATAATAATTATCCCTGAAATAATTTTACTATTCCTAAAATGCCTTTAGTCAAGTATTATTAGAAAAAGGATAGTAATAATACATCAAGACTAGCATGTATAGTGATTGATGATTATAAATCATGGATATGTGATATAAAGTTAATACATGAGTGCATTGTTAGTGAACATATGTACTAGACTGGCCCACAATGAGAAAATTATATGGATTGTCATATGTCATTAGTTATTCTCATATAACCACAATGCACGTAGTTTTTTGACCTAAAGTCACTATTGTTCCCTATACGAAGAGTCATATATTTTGATGCCGTCCTGTATCACCTTTAATTGGGATGTATTATAGGACATTGATTGGGTGTGTCATGAATTATATAGAGGGATATGAGTAATATACATGAGAATTTTGTTCTTATTACATAATAGGAGTGATATCCTTGGGCCCCTTAATTGAGTGAGATTAAGAAATGCATGGCCATACTCAAATAGATTAATATGAGATATTGATCATTTGTTTAAATTAGTCTACTCAATATCAAGAAACCCAAATTGAACATCAACCAGAATGACGCATTCCATGCCTTTAGTTCGATTTGGATATCGTTATAAAAGAGACTATATTACAAAGTATTATTCACACATTAAGTAAATATCGAGTCACAAATATTTTTTACTACTTAGGTGGTAGTGATGTATTGTTAGATACCGCTCACTATGTATAGTCTACAAGTAGGCTATTACCAATATAGTAAAAACATACAAGATCACATAAAAGGAGTAGGAATTAGGAATGAGATAATAATTAATTAGATTTTAGTTGGACTAAAATTCAATTAATTGAACTTATTTTCGTGCATATATATATTATTAAAATATTAATATATTTTTATGTAATACATATGGTATATTATGTAATATTATTTGATATTAAAGTAATATTAGATAATTACATTATTAGATATTAGAAAATTATATTATGAGATAATATATGTCATTTTAATATTAGATAATTATATTATAAGATAATGCTATTATCTAATATTAAATAATTAATGGATAAGTCCTATCTCTCTTCACTCTCTTCATGATAAGAATAAGGTGATAGTTATTAAGTGAGATTAAGATTTTGAAAGTATTATCCTAGTAGGATTAGGAATGTAGTATGCCTTAGTTCTATAAAAGGAACTTGAAGGCAGCACTTTAATAATACACATGACCTACCATTAAATCCTAAATCACTCAAGAAAATACACTAATTCTAATCCTAATGAGAAAGACGTATCCTAGCAGATACGTGGAGGGTGAGAAGTCATTGATTCACTTTATGTGGATAAGGTGATAGTTGTTAAATGAGATTAAGATTTTGGAAGCATTATCCTAATAGGACTAGGAATGTGGTATGCCTTAATTCTATAAAAGGAACTTGAAAGCAACACTTTAACAATACACATTAGCTGCTATTAAATCCTAAATCACTCAAGAAAATGCAGTAATCCTAATCCTAATGAGAGAGACGTACCTTAGTAGATTCGTGGCGGATGAGAAGTCATTGATTCACTTCGTGTGGATATCGTAAAGGCATTGTACCTTTTGATTGGCATTTGATTCGTGATTCATCTCAGCCTCTCAAAGTTTTGTTCAGAAAGAACACGAGCATACAAAAAGTAAAATCCTAACATTGATGCCCTTTTGCATGGATCTTTGGTAGGATTTGGATCAAAATTTTTAATTTCCATTATGTATGTTGATCTGAAACCTAACAATTTTGTATAACTTTACTTTCATAGGAAGGGCCTTAATCTTTATACTAGTTACAAGTAGTCCTTTAATTTTAACACCTCTAAATTGGCTTTTTACCTTGCTACTAGGACAACTTTTATATAGATAGGCTAGTCTAATTGGAGAGGTTCCAATTACTTTCAAATAATTCTAATAGAAGAAGACATGCAAAACATTATCAAAGTAACAAGGAAGAGAAGCCATGCTATACTTGAAGATAAGTCGTAAATAGGAGGGAGTGTAAAATGAAAAAAATATGTATTTAAGTTATCAAGTCATTAGATAAGGGAGGCTTATGTTATTAACTAGGGTAATAGTTTAATGAGTATAAAGATTTCTATTATTAAATGCTAGGCTTTCTCATGTAATTGGGTCAGATCCTGATGGACGTAATGGTGGACTATTTTTAGGTTAGCAACAAGAGATTCATGTAAATATTTTGGACATCACCCGACATTGGATTTATGTTAAAGTAATAACTAGTTGTAGTGGAAAATGTTTTACAACTTGCATTTATAGACTTGCTAAACTAGTAGATAGAACCAAATTACAAGGTTTTTTATGACAACTATATAATCAACAACAACAGAGATCAATTCAAAAACCTCAGTTATGTATAGGAGATTTTAACTAGGTTTTAGAAGCGTCGAAAAAGTTAAAAGCGTAGTAATTATTCTAGTTTTAAATCATGTAAACCACTAACCTAGATTATAAAATTATAATAGATAAGGCATAGTTTGCAAGAGCTAATAAATCATATGCATTTAATTAATAAAAAAAGTTAAATGTGCAGCCATTTGTTTGAAATAATGGGATAAGAATACATTTGGTAAGTTAAAAGCTATTGTTACAGATTTGGAAGCTTAACTTGAAAGAATTCAAGGAAGTGTGGTTGATAAGGCCTTAAAATGGTGTAGTTCAAGAAAATCGCATGATGAGGAGATGCTGTGGTAGAGAGAAGTCATGTGATGGGTTGGTGCTATGGTAAAGAGAAGCCATGTGACATAATAACGGTGTGGTGGAGGGCTTGATAAAGGTTTCAATTTAGATGGCATTGTTATAGATGCAATCTTCGAGAGAACCGTTGATAAGGACCATAAGGTCAAAACCCTTTTCTAGAGACCTACCATAAAAAGGTTAAAATTAATTTAATAATATATTATATTACTTATATATTTATTTACATTATATATAATATAAAAATTTAAAATAATATAACTAGACTTATTTAGGTTTACAAATAGTTCGAATCGAGTAATAAAATACTTAACTCGATTCATTTATTAATCGAGCTCGACTTGTTTAGGTTCAGCTTATTTAATTTCAAACTTAAATCAAACTTTTTGCAAGTCGATCTCAATTTACTCCAAGGCACTTGCTAAAACAAATTGAAAAATAGGTAATCCATATGGTGAAACATGAGAAAGACAGATCGCTTGAAACCAAAGGAAATTAAGTCTACCCACACAATGATCAATGAAGTCATTTGTACCCTTACTAACACTTTCTAGTGCTATTTTTCTACTAACTCTCCTAAATTTATTACCTTTTTAATTCATTCAATGAGTAGTTGCCTCTATAACTATATGCTCACTGCCTATGCAACTTGCATGGATACCACCTTTGCAGCATAAGTGTATGCTAAACTATAACTTGCAATTAATGTTTAGCATTTTAAACCACTTACTAAGGTGTCTTGCACCTAATGTCCTACAACATTGGCGTAAGAGATAAGATTTACACTTAATCTACATAAAAGCCCTATAACCTTATTGACAAATCTACTTATGATGCATTTAATCAATTTATAATATTTTGTAATGCCACTTTCACACTCGATTGGATCATCTGATCCTCTCTAAATCAATACTTCTTTAGGATCTTATTAGCTGTAATAGACTACACTCAAAGTCGATGCACTTTAGCATCGTTGGCCTTACACCCTTCATTTATGTGTCCTCTGACGACCTCTTTAAGTACATCTTTTGAAGCTCCCTTACTTCAACATTTTGAAAGGAATTGAGCATAAAACATCTTTTACTTTGGCTTGAGCTCCACTTTACTTGTGTTAAACAAACATGAACTTATGGACATTACCATAAAGTTTTTTAGCAATGCGATTATATAGTGCTAATTTGCTATACCTCTTCCGAGTCATTATTATCGCTTCACAAAGTAATTATGTAGCCTAACCCATTATATAGAAGAATTTTTTCAAAGATTGCACACTTTTTATCCAACCTATATATTGTGCACATAGCATCAATTTTTTTGAATCTCTATTAAGCCTTCTGCTATGCTCACCTAAGTAATACTTTTTTGAGTAACACAAATGATCTCTCTAGACATGATTTTAGATTATTTTCTCTGAAGAAATCCACTTGATACATTACTTTAATGTGTCATCCCTCAGGATATGTGAACCGACTATGATCATACATTTTTGCATGACTAAGATTTTATCTTTTGACTCTATCGATCCTTTAGGAAATGGTCAAACCTTTTATAAGACCAAGACTTTTCCCACTAGATAAACCATCAACTCACTTATCCCTTTGGATGGTTGTTTGTATCTCTTAATGTCATTATTATGAATAAGTGAATAATCAATGTCCCATACATACAAACAAGATAGCCTTCTGCCATAAATATTTGCACTTGATGTACTAAACCATGATCACTTGAATGCATCATTCTCCCGCACACTAACTTTTTAGGTTGATTCAATTTCTTGCACATTCTGATCATGTTTTTAGCAATAACTCTTCCAAGTTTGAGAATGAAAGCTTCATATATCCCTTATTTAGCATTAAATAAGCTGCATCTAGCCAATTGTAACTTGCTTGATCTTAGCCCTTTGGCATAAATTGAGTTCTGATATAAAAAATGTCGTAGCTAGTGACTTTTTAACTAAACTATGTGGCACATGCTTGCCATTTTTAATGTACATGCTAGCATTCCCATTAAAACCCACTCGTGGCATGCTTAGTAAAAATAGAAGGACATTGTCGATTTACTCCCATATAATAAATATCATGTACAACATGTTTCTAAGCTATAATTGAATGTCGTTAAAGCACCTGTATATACCAAACCACAAGATCAACCTATACACGAAGTCTCTGGGCATAACGGGCTGAAAAGAACTAATTGAATAAGGAAAGTAACACTTTATTTGCTTAGTATATAACTCATTCCATAATTTTAAGTGTATAAAGAATAAATACACTCACATTTCTAACTTAATGTCAAGGTGCCCCCATCCCTTTTGACACTCCACCTTTTGAAAGAGTTTTTTAAGTAAAAGCCTTTCCAACAAGAATAAATATATTTTTTCAAACTATCATAAGCTCTTTCTCAAAATTTCAAGTATCTGATTTGTACAAAAACACATCAATACAAAGATAAAAAAATGTGAAAATCATAAATACAAACTTTTCAAATTTCTCTAAGCCCTCAGATCATACCAAACTCATCAAAATACTCCAAAATGAGGAAAATAAAAACCAAACTTATCACAATACTCCAAAATTAGAAAAATAAAAAAATAATATGTACATTAGATTGACCTCAAACTTCAATCATAGGTCCATTACAACTATCACTTCAACTTGTGAAACCTATGCAAAAGTGCAATACATGGGCGACACTTGATCCTTGCTCCTAAAAAATTGATTTAAGACATATCAGACATTAAACTGATAAGAACAATGCTACGCTTGATCTTAGCTAAAAGGCCGAGAAAAGTATGACTTGTTAAAGCCTCCTCTTACTTCTTATAGTTTGCTCCTGATATGCTGCTGGGCAACTGTCCAAGGTGGGACTTAAGTTGTAGCTGGAAGTGTCTAGGCTACGGTCCACACAAGTCCAATTACATAATGGCAGCTAAAAACGTTAATAGTAGCCCAATGTAATCGTCTAAACTAATTTCCTTGCTTCATGACATGAAAGAAATCGTCAATTAGCAGGCAATGAAACCTGTTAGCACGTAACACTTGCAAGCCGAAACTGGGCAAAGGACCTCTGTTTGCCACTATGGACGTGGTCAAGAACTTTTGTTCATACCGCATACGATGACTGCAAACAAAACTCCTAAACTGAAGAGATCCATTGAAAACATCAAATTTATAATTTGCCATGTGTTGCGCTCAATACGTAGTACTGTACAAGTTCTTCAAGTTGCTGGCTTTTAAGAGCCATTCCTAGGTGCACTTCACCAACTAGCCAAACATACATTTGAGTAGCAGTGAACTGATTCTTCTTAGCAAAGAGAAATACTTGGATTTGGCGCATCAAGCTTAGCATATTGACGAAAATAAACAGGTAATCTGGTAACTCTATTTTCTACCTCTCTTACATACCAAGAACTATCCGAGGACAAGGCAAATGATAGATTCATCCATATAGAAATCACACTCACACACTCTCTAACGTTTTTTCTGCGGCCCAGAAAACTCATCACAAGTAAACCACGTTCAAAACCCCACACACAATCACAGTTCTTCCATTTTCAGAGGGATCATGGGACCCAGCAGGAGTAAGTGCAATTGTGTGCAGAGATACAAGGGATCTTTGAGTTATTTTAATCATTTATCAATGAAATGAAAATCTAAACTCCCAAAAGGATTCAATTATTTTGTCCTGTTGTGAGTGAACTTTGTGAAAAAGATCAGCTCCTCAACGTGTTCAAGCTGCAGTATGCCACGAGATCACTGTAGCTCGACAATAATGGAGAATGCATTATTTCTAATGGGGTGTTGTTGTTTTCCTCTCTTCTTCTGGTTTCAAGCAGTAGTTTCTTGATCCTGGACAAAACTTTCACAAATTTTTCCATAATCTAGATTTTTGAGAGGAATTAGTTGAATTGATGTTCTGTCTTGCAAACTAACTTTACAACATTGACTATTGGACAATCTACAAGTTCAAATGTAAGTTTCCGCGATCTGCATGCTTTCTTATGTCTAAAATCCATCTTGATTCATGATACTGCTGTGAGGTAATGTAAGAAACAAACCAAATATTTCTGCATAATAACCTATAATTAAAAATAGAGATGGTATCATAAACATCACAACTAGACTTGGTAGGGTGCGCCAGGCCCTTGCGGTAGTGCAAGACATGGGCGACACTCGAAGAACCCAGATGCACGCTATTGTCATGGCTCCTCTCCTTAAAAGGATTGATTTAATATCATGTGAACTATAAGCTCACGTATCAAATATTAAATTGATGAAAATAAATACTACACTTGATCGTAGCAAAAAGGCTGAAAAATATATATTTGTCATGGCTCCTCTCCTTAAAAGGTTTGTGGTATGTTTTTTTACCAACCGTCCGAGGTGGGACTTCTAGTAGCAGCCGAAAGCGGCATGGGCAAAGTCCAGTTTAGCTCAATGGAAGAGTCTAAGGACATTTCTTAAACTTATTTTTAAACTTATACTAGAAAGAAATCGTCAACAATGAAATCTACTAGCATATAACAGTCGAAAGCCAAAAATGGGCAAAGGAAGAACTCTGCTTTCCCTTTTAAATTTGATCTGGAACTTTTCTTCATACTGTATAGGAATGAAAACAAAACCCCTAAACTGAAGAGATTCATTGAACACTACATGAAATTTATCATTTACCATCTGTGTTGCGCTCGAAACGCTGGAGTTCTTCGAGTTGCTAACTTTTAGAGCCATTCCTAGGGGCATTTTACCAACCAGACAAGCAAATATTTAATTGGCAGTAAATTAATTCTTCTTAGCAAAGAGAAATAATTGGATTTGGTGAATTAAACTTAGCAAATTGATGAAGAGAAAAATGTAATCTAATAACTATATTTTCTACCTCCCTCGTACACCAAGAAAAATTCAATGACAAGGCGAATGATAAATTCGCTTATATAAAACTGGTCGGAGCCTACCCTCTCTCACAAGTAAACTTTCATTTGGCACATTGACATGTGAAATATACGTAACATGAAAAAATGTATTCAGGTCAGTGATCTTCCTTCTCACAACCCCTTGTAAGAAAAATGTTTAAGAGAACAATATGCCAGAAGTAATTGATCATTTTACAACATGATGCACTGCGGTAGGCAATATTATCTGAAGAATCAGAAGCTGAGACAAACTTGTATATTGAACATGGTCAGGCTTTCTTAATTTCATGCTTGATTTTTGTAACTAGTAGCAAATTCTGTATTCCAGAATTTTCCAAACCAGATCATTAACACCGAGGATCAAAAGCAACAAGGAAGGTAAACTATCTATTCGTAATTTAGCTCGAAAGCTGGATATGCATATCCTTTGAATTGCCACATTCTACACTGAGTTTAGATTATCCTTGGCATCCAAGCATTTTGATCAGACATACAGCTAAACACTAAAACATTCAAAAGGTTTGAACTTAATCTCAAAATGGTGAGTTGAGAGACATCGCCCTATAATTCCCAGAATATGAACACAGAATCTAAATATTCAGCTGCAGATAGGACACACAACCAATCCATTTTCATTACAATCAGTGCACTTAACAACAACTCTCCTCCCCCGTTTCTTGCCCACGTCTTCCTTGACAACCATCACCATTTTACAACTCCCGTTGCACTGAAAACAGGGCAAGAACTTCATATTCCCACAACCTTCACAAACAGCCCCAGTTCTTTTTCTGGGCAATCCCTCGATAATTTCCCCTAATAAACCCTCTTCCACAATCTTCATAAGGTCTTCAGCCCCACCAATGAACCTTCCTTTCACAAACACTCTTGGAGGCACCAATTCTTCTCTCTCCTTTTCCTTTAACAATTCTCTTAGCTCTTCTTTAAACCCACGATCCATTGACACGTCTCGCTCGCAGAATAGCACTCCCAAGCCTTCACATGCAGCCCTCACCGCATTGCAATCCTCAAATGTCTTTCTCACGCCTCTCAACGTTGTCGTATAAATCACTACTCTATTTTCTCCGTTCGGCGGGCAGATTTTCTCGAAACGATCCAAAGATGGATTGATCGGAGCGGATTTCTTGGTTTCCTCGTTCAATGGCTTAAAAAAGGGATAACTGTTTGAGAAATTGAACCGATTTGGGTCTGAGTTCTCTTTATCATCTTTGATGGCGAATGATTTTGGCTGAGGCAGGGGAGAGAAGCGAAAACTCTCTGCGTCAAGGCCTGCCATGAGTTCCCAAGAGTTGATGACCTCTGGTTCGGAACGAAGAGGCCTGGGTTCGGACCGAAGGGACTTGGATTCGGAGAGTGGGGTGGAGAAAATGGAGCCAAGGGTGAACCTGGAAGGTGGGGTGGAAGGGGCTGTGGAGGATTGAGGTGGATCAAGAGTGAGAAGGCCATAGGTGGTGGAGGTGAGAGAAACAATGTGGTGGCCAAGGGCGGAGCTGCCCAGTTGAGTGAACTCGTCTTCGGGGTTGAGCAAATTGGAAGAAACGCAACCCATTGATGCAAAGATTGAAACCTTCTTTCGTGGGTTTCTGGGGAGAATTTGAATTTCGGGAAGGAAGAGAATGAAGTTGAGACAGGAAGAGTGAGAGACAAGACACCACAGATGAGGAAGACCTTTTGGGAATGCAAGTTCATTGAAAATTGATTATTTTAGTATTGAATTGCGATTACTTTGTTGGACTGATTGTGTTTCTTGCTTTATGATTCTTGTCGGATTCAATTTTCAAAAGCTTGCCTGATGGGCCCACAGAATTCGAGCGCTAAACATTTGATTCAAATTGATTGCCTCTGCGTGCATGGAGCTTGGTCATTTAAAACGGCCTCCGAGAGTCGTGCCTTCCGCATGTTGGGTGTTGTGTGCTGAACTGCGTTCTCTCCTCTTTTAGCTATAAATTTCTCTTCTTTGGTTTTTTATTCATGGGGGTTTTGAGATTTATCATCAAGATGTTGAACTAAAGTCACTTACACGTCTCTTTATACGCTCTATCATTTGCAATTTTTCTCACTAGCATAATTACAGAGTTGTTATGAATAATGAAACATGAACTAAATGTTCGAATTTTCTTAAAAAAAATATATAGGGACAATTCAAACAATCCCAGATTAAAATTCAGCATATTGATATCATGGGTCAAAATTAAAATACTTGGATTATCTTTGCATTATAATTTAGTGTTTGAGATTTTTAGAAAGGAGATGCTTTTAATAGATTAAAAAAATTGAAACATTACATTTACTTTAGCTTATAAATTTTGTTGAAATTATAAATAAAATAAGAGGTTATTTAGTTCATAGTGTGAAAGTTTTATTTTCCAAGAAGTAAAAAATAAATAAGTTATTTGATTGGTTATTATCTTACAAATTGAGGAAATTAATAGAACTTCTTAGGAAGTATTATTTTTTATAAAATATGAAAAGTTATTTATCCACTTTTCTCATAGGTAAGTTCTATTCTCATGTTATTTATAAATATAATGATAAAATTATTTTCATTAAATTTAATTAATGATAATTAAAATTTATTATTTATATTATAATAATAATATTGAAATATAATAGTCATTTTATTAACACTTTTTAGGATATTCAAAGTTGAACTAAATAAGACATGAGAGATTACTTCTCAAGAAATATCACTTCTTATGTGTTAACCAAATAATTTTGAGAACTTCCTATGAAATTTACATTAAAAGTTATTGTCATGAACCTAATCTGATCGTGACTGGTGTAAAATCCCACTACCAGTTTTCACTATCTTATTTACATATAATTAACTTCATGTTGACTTATTAAATATGATACAAAGTAATAGAACTTCTTAGGAAGTATTACTTTTCATAAAATATGAAAAGTTATTTACCCACTTTCCTCATAAGTAAGTTCTATTTCTCATGTTATTTATAAATATAATAATTAAATTATTTTCATTAAATTTAATTAATAGTAACTAAAATTTATTACTTTATATTATAATAATATTGAAATATAGTAGTCATTTTATTAATATTTTTTAGGATATTCAAAGTTGAACTAAATAAGACATAATAGATTACTTCTCAAAAAGTACCATTTTCTATACATTAACCAAATAATTGTAAGAACGTCTTATGAAGTTTACATTAAAAGTTATTGTCACGAACCAAATCCGATCGTGACCAGTGTAGAACTCCTCTACCGATTTTCACTAGCCTATTTACATATAATTAACTTAATGCTAACTTATCAAATGTAATATATTTATAAAAGATAGTAGTATTTCAAAGAAAGCATTCATCAAGGTTTCTACAAAAAATATGAAAGTTAAGAATATTTATAATCCTCCAAAAATGAGGATAATTAAGCTTAACTAATTCTTAAAGAATCGGTTCAACATTTCATCGATCCAACTTTATGATAGACAAAAGGCTCAAAATATATTTCTATTAGCCTATTTACATATAATTAACTTAATGTTGACTTATCAAATGTGATACATTTATAAAAGAGAGTAGTATTTCAAAGAAAGCATTTATCAATGTTTCTACAAAAGATATGAAAGTTAAGAATGTTTATAATCCTCCTAAAATGAGGATAAGTAAGCTTAACTAACTCTTAAAAAATTGGTTTAACATTCCATCGACCCAACTCTATGACAGATAAGAGGCTTAAAATATATTTCTATGTATATGAGTTTGTGCTACCAAAATACCATTAATAAGCTTTTTGAACTTTAACTTTAAGGAAGTGGAGATGAAGGTAGAGGTGGAGGTCTAACCTAGGAATCTATAAAATAAAATACAGAGGAGTGAGTTTGGAGCTCAGTGAGTGAATAATCTATGAGAATAACAATATTTCATACTTACTTATCCATCAGACTATCCTCCTTTGATCATTCATATCAAATTTAAGCATAATAGAATCTAAGAGCAGATAACAATAGTTTAACATATAATCATTTCATTATTGATACCTTATGTAAGAATAGTCATGGATAATTATAATTAGGCTATGTCTCATTTTAAGTGATAAACAATTAATATAGTACAATTATCCACCTTTTGTCTCCCGGATTAGCCTTATACCCTCCATAAGTTTTTCATCTTTATTTCTTTAGGGTCTACCTTATACCTTCTATAAGTATGTTACCGGGATTTTTTCATCCAATATTCACAATATTATCCCATCACATTTCTCATCTCTAATGCAATTTGCGGTATAATTTATAATTACAATTTAAGTGTTAGAGCTCAAGCTCTATTATTCAACATAATCACAATTCAATTTTAATGTACATTACAATATTTATCAATATCATTATGCCCTCTAGTATAACTACAAGTATTCACACATATTATGGTACTTATTTCATAAAGCAGTTCTTAATATATATATATTTCACTCCATGAGTAATGCAATAAGTTCATCACATCACATGTTATATCACATAACTTCTACTTTCTCATGTTATGATTATCCAACCCATGTGATCATCTTATACTTATCATGAACCACACTATCTTTAGTGTTTAGTGACTAAATACTTATATTGGGCAAATGAAAGTCATGAAAACATAGTACAGACAAGGTATGTGTTACAATATGGTTATCTTAATTATGACCTTTGAGTGATCTTTTATAAATAACTCAAAAATTGTAAATATGATATCCATGAAACTCATTTCATATGAAAATATACTTATTTAGGTTTTTATAGGTTGGTCATTTGCCTAAATTAGCTAAGTTTTAGAAAGGTTATGCCCTTTTAAATATAGATACAAAAAGTCCACTTTTTAAATCCAGAGTTTTTGACATCTATCTACTCTTTTGATGATATTTTAGAATATATATGATATTTTAACTTAAAACTAATTTCATTTGAAAGTAGACTCAATTTCCTTTAAAAGAATAGGTGGTTTGTTTAAAATAGACATAAGATGAAGGAGTTATACCCCTCCAAAATCGGCATAAAATTCTACAATCGATAAATTAATTGGTGAATTGATTCATCAACCCTTGGAACCTTAGAATCAATTGGTTACTCAATTTTAAAGCCCAAATTTTCTTTTGGACCCTTAGAATCAATTGGTGAATTGATTCATACATAAAAAATTGAATTTTCTATGAAATATTTACTGTATAACCAATCCAAAATACCTCATAAATACATATAATGCACATAAACCCAAGTATAATTATCAATATACTTATCTAACATCTTATATCACCTCTTTCTATTATTTATTACTTTTATGACATCAAAATAAACTAAAATCAAGCAAATCACAAACCAACCCATATTTCATCTATATCCTCATATAACCTCAAAATCTATAAATTTAGTTAGATTATCTACTCACCTTATACGGAAGAGGATGCTATAAGATTAGTTTGAAGATCTTTCAACTTTAACCATATCAAAATTCATGGTTTATAGAGTTAGGGTTTAAAATACTCAATAAAATCAATTACACTTCAAATCCTTCATCAACTAAGAAGAAATATGATGGATTCTTGATGAAAACATTGTTCTTACCTCAATTAAATGAAGAAATCAAGAAGATTTGAAGTCTTCATTGCTTAATTAATGAAGTAGTGAGAGGATTGTATAAAGAGAGTGGAAGAAATGGAGAAATGAGAGGGGGATGGAGGTTTTAGGGCTGAAATGAGGAAAGTAAGGCCTTAGGAGCATTTTTGAAAAAAATGCTCTTAAACCTCTTTCATATTCATATACTCACTTATATTAATATATAACTTTAGACCTCAAAATTCTAGTAAACTTTTCTTAATAAAATTTCATCCGAATCACATTCTCACATTCTTACTTGTATTAGTTTTATTTTTTTTACACATAATATTCTTAATTCACCTGAATTTACCAATTGCTTTAACTATTCTTCCTTATATTATAATTTCTAATTTATTTATAATTAAGGAGGGTGTAACAATTATTTCTTACAATATTTAATTTTTTGTAGAAAGTTATTTCTTATATGAACCAAATGATTTCTAATTTCTAGTTGATAGTTTAAATGATCACTAATTTAAGTGAACTTTATGGAGAGTTAATGTGCATACAAAACAACTGCATCATAATTTTTAATGTATTTAATCATTTTTTCATAAAAGTTAAAATTTTGGATAAAACTACAAATTTTTTTTAATGAGTTTAATTTAAAGGGGTATTTTCTTTTTCCAATTGTTACACATAAATCTCTAAAAGAAATTGTAATTTGTTAACATAATGATCAGTTAATACTTTTTTTTAAATGATTGTGCTTGACCTTCCTCCCATAAGTGTAAGTATTCTTCTAATTGATGAAATTATTGGGGTCTCTATTCTTTATAAAATTTGCATGTAATTTTCATTTTTAGAGCTTGGGCTCCTCTCAATTATATAAAGAAAATTATAACATATATAAAATTAAAATCTTAAAAATTCAAAATATTATAAAAAAATGCTTAACTGGGCGGTTTGAAAAAGGAGACTTGCTCCTCGTTAAAAAAGAAAAGAACAGGATAGCATTACTTATTTAAAATTTTAACAATATCAGAAAAATAAAAATTTATTAACAATTTATAATCACATCATGAAAAAGGGTGGTAAACAGATTTCAACGTGAAAAAAGGATGCACTCCTTTGAGCAAATGATATCTTTTTAGGTACAGATAGAACTTTTGACTGCCATGTGCGGTCCCCGGTTACAGCCAAATTCAATTATAAGAACATACCTCTCATTTTATAGGGAACTAGTCATTAAGCCCGTGCGTAATATTTAATAAAATAATAATATGTCTTATAAAAATATAATAATTTATTTATATAATAAAATATATTATGTAATTTATAAGAAGGAACAAAATTCTAAAAAGATAAATTATGTAACTCTTTATTATTTTAATTTTACTATACATAATTTATCTAATTATATAATAGTAAAAAGATAATAATAAAAGGAAGGAATATTTATATCATCTTTGATATGATAAAATGAGAATAGAATGAAAAGGTGTTTTTATAATTATATTTGATATATGAAAATAGTATAGAAATAAAATGGAGAATAAGTATTTAATGACAATAATATTCTTAATAAAAATATAATTTTTATTAAAAAATAAATTTTATATTTAATATTTAAATAGATTTTATAACACCACTTACTCATATATTATTATATTGTAAGAAAATTACTTTTTTTTACTTTTTGTAAAAAAATTTAGTTGCATTTATATTATAATATATAACATCTTTGTACTTACTAATAATACAAATAAATTTCATTTTACAATAAATTAAAATAATTTAAATATATACGACATCATTTGATTAATTAAAATAGTATTATTTTTGAAGTATTTTTATATCATATATTTCAATATATATTTTTTTCAAATTTTACATTCAAATAACAAACTTAAATTCAAAAGTAACAAATTATATGTAATATTTTAATAAATAACTTTTCTTAGTTTGTTTATAATTTCTTATCCGTTTCACATTGATGAATTCACTTACTTCCTTGATAAAAATAAAATAATAAAATAATTATAATCTATTTGAAATAATTACATAATTTAAATACTTATAAACCATATTTAAAGAAGAGTTAGTTTAAATAAACTTTTGCTAACAAACATAGAAAAATAACATATAATATTAAGAAAATGCAAGAAAATTTAAGTAAATTAATTTAATTTGAATTATAAATATTTTTATTGAAAAATAGAACCTAATTTGCTAATTCAATTTATATATTTTATATTCAATTTTTAACATATATAAAATACTTTTATAATGAAAATATTTGCAAATCATTATATATAAATGTTAAATGGAATTTAATGTATAAATGTTAATTTTTATCTTTTATATAAATGCATATCATGATAGATAATAAGAAATAAATATTATTTAATTTACTAAATATAAAAACAAACCAAAAAAATGTAATTAAATTTGGATGCTCGAAAGAATGTACATGTCTATATAATTAAATTTGAGTTTGAAATGGATATCCTTATTGAAAATGCTTTATTATCAATGTATGCAAAGTGTGGATTGGTGTTTAATGATGCATATGTTGTCTTCAATAGTATTATTCACAAAGACGTTGTTTCATGGAATGCAATGAGTGCAAGTTATACTGAGAATGGATTCTTTGAAGATGCAGGCTTGTTGTTTAGTTCAATGGTGAAAGATGCCTATATAACCTGATTATTCAACTACCTGTTGTTGCTTTGTTTAATAAGCTTGTTGCCTAACAGTGTGGAAGACAAATCCACTCTTACGTGTTACAACAAAGTGAATTGTTAATTGAAGTTTCTATTTCAATGAAATGGAATCTGGTTAATTAAAATATGTCAGTTTCTTTACAGGAAAATAAAATTTTCAAGATGCTCATGATGCATGACAATAGTTTTCAATATTTGTGAGATACAAAGTTACCTAGGACTGGTAGATTAAAGAGACTGAGAAAGTGTGTATAGAAGTTGTGTCCAACATTAAGAGAGAAGAGTGAGGAGGAGCGATAGAAAATTGAGAGAAAGAGGTGAGCAAGGAGGAGCGATGGAGGAGACGCAGCCATTGAGGGTAGCCTCACTAGGTCTCAACAAGAAGATAGAATAAACTCCCCAATATTGCGAGTGAATGACATAGTCATGCGGAAGGGGAAGAAAGTAGATACTAAAGCACTATGTCAAGAGCATGGGAACAACTCACTATAGGAATTTATGGGTCAAAAAAGTTTTAAAAACCTAAAGTTATGACAATTATATAATTAAGTAGATTAGTAGTGGATTCAAAATAAAGTTTAATGACAATAAATACATATAAATAGCATAAAATATTTATATAATACAACATTATATGCATTTTTCTACATGGGGTCTTTGGGAAATACAATATAGTAATATAAAGTACAATAAAATTGGTGAAATTAAGATTTTTTGTCATAAAAAATAATTAATAAATTTTATAATTTTTATTGATAAAATAATCATTCTTAATGACTAAAATAGTAGTAATAAACTAAAATTAAAGCACAAAATTAAATAAATATATAATTATTACTCTTAATATATTTCTTCGAGCTACACGCATATAATATTTAGTGTAATAGAATTGTACTACTAATAAATGTAACAGATTTTATTAATTTTTATTAATAAAGTAGTTATTATAACAACAAAAATAAACTAAAGTTAGTCAATTAAGTAAATATACAATTATTATTCATAAATATATCTTTGAAATATGAGCGTATAATATTATAGTAACATTATTTTCAATTTTTTTTTGCACTTAATTAGATTCAATATGAAATCCAATGCTTATCCACGATCAAGTAAAACAGAATTAATCTTAAAAAATAATCATACTTTTTAAAATTGATGAGATGTACTAAATATAGGAAAATTTTCGATAAACTCACCAATAAAATGAGTCTTTAAAATTTAAACAAAAAATTTAATTTATTAAATAATTAAACAAATAAATTTCTAGATGTACTTATATAAATAATTCTTTTAGTGTTTTTGAATAAGGCTAACCATTTTTTTTAATTTTGTCGCATTTGACAAAGTCATTGAACCACTGCACAAGTAAGTTATTGGACTTAAATGAATTGGGTCAATTGAATTAGATATATTATTAAAAGTAGAAAGTTCTAATTAATGTGCCATAAATTACCTGTTGATTTATTATTTATTTATTAAAATTGAATTAATTTGTCGGTTAAGATACTCTTATCCAAATATTTTAGTCTAGGTATGGAACGAATCTAAAAAATAAAAACAAATTTGATTCACATGTATGATTATAAATAGTAACGTTACTTTATCTTTTATGTTGTGCCACTTTCTTTATAAAAGCATTATCCTACAATAGATGTCATGTGAGAAATACCGAGGTTTAATTGTATCTAATATTTTTGTTTATAAAATCATTATGCATGCATTGTCGAAAGTGAAAGAGTATAAAAGTAGGCTTTTTCATAATTTACAACTTCATATCAACTTTTCTTTTAGATAATTCTTTGAAGAATTCAAATTTGTAGACAAATTAGTATTTTTATTATTGAATTATTAATTAATATTGAAATTTGTATATAAATAAAATAATTCACAAATCACAAGATAAAAAAAATTTAATGATAAAAACAATATCTATCGGAAATTTTATAGCTTTTCATAAAATTTCCATTTTTTCCCCTTTTATGAACTGTTTTGAACGTAAATAGTTCTCAGACTAAATCCATAAAGTGAGAGGAGGATGCCGGATCCACAGACTACACGAGCCCCGGATGCTCCACACGGGCTACGGTTAGTGTACAGGTATGCCACAAGTTTATTTATATTTTATTATACTACTTAAGTTATAAATTAATTTTTAAAAATATTTTATATATTAACTTATAAAAATAAATAAATTTTACATTTCCTTCAATCTTTTAAGTATTATCTTAAAGAAATTTTTTTATTTTTATTTATCTGTTATTTTAGAAATTTAAAAATATAATTATTTTCTTCTTTCAGATATTATTCTTATAATTTAAATAAATATTTAACAATTTTATTTACTAGTTAAATTTTAATAGAATATATATTAATGAATTACAATCTATCACTTTTAAACTTAAAGCTATTTATTACTTTCGTTAATTCTTTTGTATTTACATTAAACAACACTCACAGAGAGTATCTTATAATTTACTATTTTTTTATTTTTTAATTTATTTTTTATTAATTTAATTTTAACATAATTATATTCTTATTTTAAATTATAAATATATAAAAAATATGTAAATAATTATCTAATGTTATAAAATATAATTAATTATATTTTTAATAATTATATTTTTACTATAAATAATAAAATAAAAATTATATAATTAATTAAATATTATATTTTTATTTTGATCATATTAATTACGTTAATATAATTTAATTTTAAGATGAGTATAAATTATTTTAATTTATAAAATTATTTTTATTAATATATTCTTTTATGTGATTTTATAATTTCATTTAATTTAACAAATGATTTTGTGAAATACTTATTATATAATTAAATAAATTATTAATTATTAATTAATTTATTAACTATTTGTATAAAATAAAGTCTATATTTTTTTTCTAAAACTCTTTCATGCACAATTTTCTTTTTTCAAAATAAAAATTTTTTCTCACCAAATAATCTTAAAAAAATTCATGTCAAAGACTGTTTTAATAGAATGTCTACCAATTTCATATATTTTATTAGACTAATTTATTTTCTTTCTAAACATAATATATTATGATTATTTAATTTTTATATACTCTTTTTAAGTAAATAAAAAATTTCACAATTTACTAATAAAATATATTTAATATTTATCCTAAAAATCTTATAATTATTTATTTTTTATTCCAATATATTTATATTCTTAATAAATCATTTATATATACTAATATTGTAAATCATTATAATGCTTTTGCATATTTATCTAATATTATTATAATTATAATTATAATGCTCATATGAGCATATATTTTATATTTGTCACCATTTTTTTACTAAAATTAATTTAATTTACAATAAATATATATTTAAAATTTATACTACAAGTGTATTTTTAAAATATTTTATTTACAATACTATACCTTATACTATTAGTTAAATTTAATAATTGTTAAAGTATATTTCTCACTACATTTTAAATAATATTAAACTTTAAATTATTAATTTTATAATTTTACTATGATTTTTATTAGTTGGCATTTCAACCACACCAAATTTAAAATTGTTTTTAAGTAGAATATTTGTGTAATATAAAATAATTAAATTTTATTCAAATATATTTTATATTCTTAATAAATTATTTGTATGTATCCATGTTATAAATCATTATGTTACTTATGCATAATAAACTAGTATTAATTGATAAAAAAAGTGTATTATATTTTTAAATTAATTTTTCAAATATTAATTTTTTATTTAATTATTGATTTTAATATCTTATATTAAATTTTTCATAAAATAAAAAAAATTTATAAAAAAATTAAAGAAAGAGAATAATATGTGTATTTAAATATGTGTATATTTTTGTATTTCTAAGTGTAATTTTTTTAAATGTACAAATTATATTAACATTATAATAGTTTTTTTGATAAAATTTATTTATAAAATATGATACATATATATATTTGTGTGTGTGTGTGTATTAATTTTGACTAAAAAAAAATTCGTGGGCACTGGATGAGATCTGAACTAGTGTTTCTTTTATGCAGATAACAAAGCTCTAATTTTCACACACTTTACCCAAAGATAACCCCCGCTTGAATTTTAATAGAAGTATGCATTGTGTTATGCTTAAAATATTAGAAAAAGATAAATACAAGTCTTGCAGCAGTAACATGAAACGGTAATTGCTGAAAGTGGAGAGTCCTACAGTTAGCTTTCCAGCCCAAACAACTCAGAGAAGGTCACCATGCACTTTCATTAAACCACTTTTATGCCTGCTTTTTCTTCCATTCACTGTGGGGAGAGGGCAGAGCGAAGCACAGCAATGCATAGTATAAAAAGCTTCTGAGAACGTTAGATCAAAATTTATGAATCAGGCTTGAATCAAGCATGGACAACAGCAACCTTTTCCGTCAAGCCATCTACTGCCTGATCGTTGTCCTCAGCAATTGGCTCTTCCTGTCGTCATAAGAACAAGGGAACAAGAAAAAAACAGCAGAGAAATGCACTGCATGAGTATAAAACATTGCAACCTCTCAAAAGATTTATAGTTCTTGACTGAAATAACGACAGACAGACCGAGCAACAGAACTATAAACTGCTTGATTTTTCAGGAAAGTACAAATAATGTAAAATGAACAAGAAATGGAAAGTTCTGTCACAAGAACACAAAGCACAATCAATAATTTGATCTGCTACTGATTTCAAATTCTCCAGCTGATGCCATCCACTGTCTCCAACATAGGACAGAAAACAAGGTCGGAGAAAGGCAGTTGAAAGTTTAACGGGGTTACCTCTGGATCTTTAATTGAATTTTCACCTATGCATTTCGAACCACTAATGGTGGCACTCTTCAACAGGCTACGTGCACTGTAATTCGGCTTGGAGTATCCATCTTGAGCATCCGAGTCCCCAGCATCTTCTCCATCAGATCCTGGAGGGTCTGTTCGCCCTTCATTATTTTCTTGATTATCAGCCTTGGGAGCAGGAATTCGCTCTCTGGAAAAGTGATTGCAAACTCTCAATACATGACTTACGTTTAAGTTCACAGAGTTCAGAGAACTTTGTCACCAATGTATCTAAACCTTAAAACTACCCTAGAGAAATGCAACTAAAATTTACCTAGGTAAGGAGGCATGCTGTCTCAATGAAGGAGTACCTCTTTCACCCCTGCCAGAGTGCTCCTCAAGATGCGCGAACTGCCGCTTGAACCGATCAACCCCACTATGTAACAAGAAAACATGTGAATCACTGACAAAAAAAAATAGAGCGTGAAAAGATTAAAGTTCTTAGATGACATGCAAAACACATAACTTGCCATTAGTAGCTTCACAGAAGTTAATCATTTTTAACATATAACACATAAGGATGAGCATCAAGATAAACTAAAATTGATAAGGAATCTAGCTGCTAATAGTAAGGACAAAAAAACATGCATGGCATTGTTATGCAAATGACACACAACCCAATTGGGACACACATGGATGCTCAGTTTTTCACAGTAATGTGATAAATTCTATGAATCATTACGAGAGTCTGAATACATAGTGACTGGATAAGAAAGTTTCGGCAAGACACATTAAGAGAAATTCCTCAAATCAGATGAGGAAAAAAGGCGTATGGCAGAAGATAATCACTAGAACATAAAAAAGAGCGAATTCTTAAGTGAAAACAAGGATTACAACTTATGTCGTATACCTAGGCAAATATCAAGCACTAACAGAAAATCAGAGAATTTTGACAAACAAATAAAGTCAGATTCACCTCGGGTACATGAAGCTAGTCTGTTCTCCACCACGAAGATATTCCTGCAGCATCTGGGGATGATACTCTAAAATCTGTTTACTTCAAAAGTATTAACTGATTATTATTACAGCACAGAGAAGACAATAAGTAGAAGCAACTAAAACCCATCTTTATGTCCATACCTCCCGGTAAATCAACTCTCTAACATCATCTTTCGTCAATTTCCTTCTCTCAAACTCAAACTCAAGTTTTGAAATGGGTTGAGTGGATGGTTCACGATCCACATTTGACAAACCATGGAAATAAGGATCTGATAGTGCCTGAAAACATAAGCATTAGAAAGAAAAAGGGAGGAAATGACAAAAGCAATGTTGCTCCCGAACAGATGTGTTTAAAGATGTTTGATTCAGAAAGAAATCATCCAATGAAATTTCAAATTATCCAGGTAAATGAGACCAACCTCTTCAGCTGTCGGACGATCTTTAGGATCAAATGCAAGCAGACGCTCCAACAAACGAAGAGCCAATGGATCTGCATTGGGGAACTTTTGGGAGAAAGGAACTGGTTGCTTTTTTCGCATGCTACTAAGATACCTTCTGGCCTTCTCATTTCGAATCTGTGAAATAATGATTAATTATTTACAAGAGTACAAGGGAGAAAAAAAGTAAGACTAAGCTTGAAAGATATTTTAATTTTTATTATAAATAAAAAAACAGAAATAAATTAAATATAAAAAGAAAAAGATGGAAAGATTTTAGAAACAAGAGATAGATTAAGTCTAGAATTAACATTACTGCAAAATACTAGCTTGCCTATCAAGCTTAGAAAACTGGAAAATTGGATTTGGATAAACTAACCTTTGAAATGGATTCAGCAGGAGGAGTACCAAGTAAATCAGTCATGAGATCCAGTTGGTGGACCACATTTCTCCCGGGAAACAGTGGCTTCCCCAAAAGCAATTCTGCAAATATGCATCCAATGCTCCAAATATCAATTGCTGGGGTATACTGCAAAAAACAAAGATTTTAAAATTATGTACATTGATATTTTCAACTGTGTGCAACCTCTTGTCCTCAAACTAGGTCCTTAAAATATAATGAGGTAAATTAATATAGTACATAAAAGCCTTCCATAAAAATGATATTAGAGAAGCAAATGAGACAATAACTGAGATAAATGCATAAAAATTGGTTAAACATAACAGTGCGGTGTCAAAGATGAAAGGAAGCTTACTTTCGAGAAAAAAGAACCACAGAGTTCAGGTGCTCTATACCACCGTGTCGCAACATAGTCCTTTGTAAAAGTAGGTAAACGAGGTTAGCAAGGGCTACAAGACCAACTTCTGGACCAGAAAAACAGCATTGATTGTGGTTTCCCACTAAAAGACTTGAAAGGCGGACCAGAATTGATAAATACAACAGGTTGGTATGCATAGTAGACTACTTACAGTCCAGAATATAGCTGATGGAGCATCATTGAAAGAAACTCGAGCTAGCCCAAAATCACAAATCTTCAGTTTGCAATCAGCATTGGCAAGAATATTTTTTGGCTTTAAGTCACGATGAAACACATTTGCTGCAATAAATTCGTTACGTTAGTTCACTATCGATTATCTACAAAAGCCAAGGGAATAGTTAAAAGGGTAAACCTGTATGTATATATTTCAGGCCTCTAAGGAGTTGATACAAGAAAAATTGAAAGTGCTCAGGAGTGAGATCATCATTTGCCTTAATTACTTGATGAAGATCAGATTCCATCAACTCAAACACAACATAGATATCTCTGAAGTCTCGTCGGGAAGGAGGAAGCATTATATGCTTAATCTCTACAATATCAGGATGTCGGAGCAAACGAAGGAGCTTAATTTCTCTTAGGATCCTAGTGGCATCAGAGACATGCTCAAAAACATCATTAATTTTCTTTATTGCAACCCTTTCCCTAGTACGAGTGTCAATAGCAGAACCCACAATACCATAACTTCCTTTTCCAACGACTTCCTGCACCTGGTACTGGTTTGCCTCGCCATACTCAGTGAAAAATTCTGTTTGCAACTGACCCTGTTTGATGACCATAAACCATTGTATGACGGGCAGAGCAGTAACATTTTGTTGAATTATACATGTAGAAAAGAGAGTTTGTGGACCCACGAAACTAACAACTGTGATAATCCATTTACCCTCTAAAAAATTTATCTTTCATTTTAGAGGAGCCGGACACCAACAGAAACTGCAAACTCATTTACACGGTCAAATAGACAAGTTAAGAATGATGAAATCAGTCGTGTCTTATCGTTCATAGATAATGTTGCTGAATTGTACCTCTTCTCATAAACAAGCACAAACTGTTTATCTCTCAAGGGGTTCCTTGTTCATTTTTATTATCTCATACAAAAGGTCTGATAATTGTTTCCAGGACATCGAACAGACCATTAAAAAATTCAAATAATCAAATAATAATAGATAGCCAATACACCAAAAGCACAAACAAGCCCAACATAATCCATCATTTCAGTAATTGATAAAACAAAACAAGAATCAAACAAATCCGAAAAGACGATAAAAATAAATAAAATTTTGATCGGTACCCGATAAGCTAAACTACAAAATACACAAGATTTGAAAATCAGATCGCGTCGCAGACAAAAACCAAACAAATCCAGATCCCGGGAAAACTAAGAGAGGCACAAGAAGGAAAGGAATTAAAAAAAAAAAAAAACCTTTTTGTGAGGATCCATAGAAGCAGCAGCTTTGAAGTAAGTCCGCGTGGGTACTTTGATATTCTTCAAGCCGGAGATATCAAAGTCCTCCTCGATCGTAAGGCCGTCCTCGCCTTCCTGTTTGGGAATAGCTGATAATTGTGCGCGCAAATCCCTCACAAACGGGAGGCTATTATTTTTAGGATTATGTTCGCCAGCATTATCGTCTTCATCGGACTTAATAGGTGCAGCAGATGAATTGCGACGTTGGAACAAGCGACGAATACCGTCCACCAGTGTTCCTCCACCACCCATATACACTAGCCTGTTTCTTCGGCTTTGACTCTGCGCCAGTCGAATCCAGCATTGCCCGCTCGCTCTTTCTCTCTTACTCAATTGCCCATGATGGATTCATTTTTCGAACTTTATTTATTTTTTGGTCGTCTGAGAATAACGTTCGATTTTTGTCACCAGCCCGATGAGTGCGGAGAATTGAAGCAGAAGGATAATATAGATAGAGAGAGAAACAGAAAATCTGCAATAAGACTAGTGAAAAAAAGGTAGCCGCGGTTGCGTTCAAGATATAATATAGACCAAACCTTGTTTCATAGATGCTAGAATTTAGAAAGAGTAATACTTACTATGTCAGTCTGCATCACGATTAGCAGAAAAATTGCCATTTTCTTAAAAAAAATAGTTTATTTACGTTAGTCCATATATTCAGCGCCATCAAATTAAAATTCATCAGAAAAAAAAAAAGGGGCGAATTTTCTGATTCTACGGGCCAATATTATTTGATGTGGTGCACAAGCATCATTTATGAAGAACATCTTAGGTGTAAAGATGTTGATCAAAGGCAATTATTGTGCCCTTTCATTATAGTTTAGCGTGAATATTTTATTCAATCATTAAAGTTTAGTATTATTTTGACTGCGTTAGTTTAAATTCGACCTATCCTATCATTACAACTCCGATGCGGTCCAAATCTTATCATCATCGAGATCACTGGATTTAGACGATACAGACAAGGATAACGGTATTAGTTTTTAAGTATTTTTATTATTAAATTATGTTTAATATATTAAAGTTTATATTTTTTATTTTAATTTATCGATTTTAATATTTGAAATGAAAAACAATTTAATGATAAAATATTTAATTTCTTAAAATATAAAATTTCGCATAATGTTACTTTACAAAAAAATGGATCATGCGTATGTACATACTTAGACACATAAATGGTTTCATAGAAATTGTGGTAAGAATTTATACTGTTTATATACGCACCGTTCTTATGAAAAGAGTATTTTATTAATTTAATTATAATAAAATATATTTAAATCAATTTCATTAATTCTATTTTATATTCACAATAAAGACATTCATAAAATTAAAAAATTAATGATAATAATAAATTAATTATAATATTTTTTTTTTATTTTATTATCATTAAATTAGTAGTATAATTTTTTATTGAAATAAAAGAGCGAGATTGTTAATCTAAATATACAAGGTTAGCAATCTGCTTTACATAATTAGTTTTCTATTTATTTATTTTTCTACGTATTTGAAAATATAACGTGTTAAATATTTTCAAATCAAAATTTGTTGTGTATTCATATATAACTCATCTATTCCTATTATTGGTTTGTTAAGATGTTGAAAAGTATGAATATTATAATTATAATATATTTTTAATTGAAATCAAATTATCTACCCTTTAAACCCATCCACTCGTTCAAAATCATACCAAAACAATGAGATGGTAAACAAATCTTTGATTATGCTGTGAGAGCACTGCTCGGATTATTTATATAAGTACATGATAGAAAAGATATCCGAGATTATCGAACCTTGTATTAACAATTAAAATTAAAATATATCACACAAAAAATTCACCTGATTTTATATTCTAATTCAATGGCATTAATAAAAGATCTGATATTAAGCTAAACGAAAGTAATGAAAAAAGAAATTGATGTCACGTATGCTCCCCCATTTCCATATAAAAGCAGTCGTCTCACCTTATACGATCATGTTTATAGATAATCAAAATCAAAATTGAACATATTATGCTTTAATAGCGCATGACTTACGAGCATTTAGGCACATGAGATTAAAGTTTTGGCTCTTCATGCAAGTAATTAATGTCCATTTTATTTCTTCTTTTTTTTATCCCAAACTTTGACAATTATATAGAATATACTTCAAAAATAGAAAAAAGAAGAGAAATCATAAATGAAGGAAGGTTCTTCAATGATATGAAAGAGTCTATCATATAATACAAAAAAAAAAAAGAGTGTATCATAATATTTACTCATCATAATTTTGCTTGTTTAATTTATTTTTATGCTTTTATTGAAAAAGACAAGAAAAGAAAAGAAATCATGTGACGAAAATATATAAATTTCATTTATTTTTTTTGCAAAATGTAGACGTGGGGTAAACTCATAATGGGGGACCCACATCTTACATATATTAAATAGAAAAGGAAAATAATTTTATTCATTTTTAAATTACATTCAAATTTAGAGGTGGTTATTTTGACAACCACCTCCCCCATTTTTTGAAAGTGGAAAAATTGCTAGTGCAATTACAGAACCATGATCAGGAGAGGAATAAAACTGCTGTGTTTAGTTTTTTTTTAAAAAAAGAGAATAAAAAAAGAAAGGTACTACTCTGGTCTTCCCCCCTCTTTCTCTCTATTCTCTGTACGAATGTAATTTGAGTGTTGGGTGAAATCATTGTGAAACTCAAGCAAGGAGTCTAGTGTGATTCTTGTACACCATGTGAATCAAAGCATCAGAGTGAAAATCAGCATCATTTCCGAATCAAGTAAGTAATTCCACATTAAAATTCTTTGTATTGAATTTTTCTAACATTGGTATCAGAGTCAGGTTAGAAATTGATGTCTGTATTTCTCCATACATGTGATGAATTGTATGAGATGCTCTGAGTTAGATGATTGTATAAGATGCTCTGAGTTAGATGAATGTATGAGATGTTCTGAGTTCAATGTTTTTAATTTTGGCCCAAAAGCATGTTTAACTAATTTTAATTCTTTTGATAAACTGATTTGGCCATTGATATGAATTTTTATTTTAGTTGTATAATTTTATTATGTCTGGAATGATACTGTCAAGGATGAATTTAATAGTAATGAATGCACATAAAACTTTCATAAAACATCCCTGAACATTAGAGAACAACCAGAACACATAAATTGTCATAAAATTCATAATTTTTTAAATACTGGGTCCCTTGGGAAATTAATTTTTTTAGGCCATAAAATTACCCTAGAATGATAGAGGATGAAACTCTGAGTCCATAGGCTTTTGAATCACTTAAATCGAACCTCTGAATTAAAAGTTATGGCCATTTGAAGTTTTTGGGTTCACGAACCGGGTCGGGTAGACTCGGTCTGACCCGTTGGAGGTTGAAGACAATGTAAACGACACGTCGTTTTGGGCCTTTGGTAAACGACACATTATTTTGACTAAAGGGGTTGACCGAATGCACCAAAACGACACGTTATTTTTGATAAATGAGTAAACGAGACATCGTTTCATAAAAAGAAAAATCTCTTTCCTCTCTTCACTCTCGGGAATAGTGCGTGGAGCCTACCACCACGTCATTTTGCCACGTGTCACACATCAATGCATAAAGTACAAAAAACTAAACTTTCTGGTATTTTTCGATGGCCGGAATCACCGCATCGACGGCGCGTGGATCGCAATCGTCGGTTGGGCGCATGGTTCTGCAGAATTTTTAATTTTTTGCTAAATTTTCGCATGTGGTGGCGTGTGGAGGCGCATGAGGGTGCGTGTGGTGGTATTTTTTACTGCTGTTTGTTTCTAAAATTTTTAAAAATTTAGTTCTATGCAATTGTAATTTTTCTAGAATTTTTAGAATTTTTTGTGACACTATTTGTGATGAAAAAGGTAGTAAATTGACATATTTTTTAACTAAAAATTTATTTTTCAGTCATGGAACAATGGTTCTTGAAAGAATATGATCCGTATGGGTTTATGGAGAACTATATTGAGGAATCGAGAGAATTTGATTAGGTGGACACATCAAATGACCTTAGAATCATGCTTCACCAACTGTACGAAAGAACCTCCGATACCTTACATCCTATTAGTGCTTATTTGGGAGAAGTAAGAAACTTGAAAACAGACCTCAAACAAAGAGGAAAAGTGTTTCCAAATTACCTTTGGGTTTGTCGCATGTTGATCGAGATTCCGAATGACAATTTTTGAAAACCAATTAAAAAAACCATTTGGCTATGCAAGGACAACAAAGCCGGAGTCACAAGATGCATGGATCTTGAAAAATGTATGGAAGAATTGAGATTGCAAGAACTCTGATAATTCAAAAATAATTAGAGTAGGACAATCCTTCTTTCACAATTCCCTAATATGAAAAGTGCACGATGAGTTGGTCACAACACTCTAGAAAGGGGATTAGATCTTAAAAGTCCACTCAAAGGTATAAACTCACACTATTTTGGACTAGCACACTCCAGAACTCCACTTAAACTTTTTAATACTTTTGAAGAAATGAAGAACCTAAGTTCTGAGTAGGAAGCTTGTTTAGAAAATTTATGTATTGAATTTGTAATTCCTTTTGTTGTTTGTTGCAAGTTTTTTATTGTTTGAATTAGCTTCTTGAACTCATTTTTATTATATTTGAACTTGGTTATCAATCTATACATGTTTATTATCTTCATTTCAAATGTACATATCTTATGAAATTCTATATTTAAGTGGGAGCTCTTAGATTGCATTGTCCTGAGAGCGATATAATATTTACATAAGTACGATCTCGTTGGGAAATAATGATAATATTTAGACACACATGCAATAAGGGTATGACAAACGTAAACTCCCGACCATGAACTAAGTAGTATCATTATTATCCTATATAAGAACCATGTAAACAAAAGACATTGTATACTCATAGGAAATGTTCATGAATTGTGATTCAACAGAATGGCTAGCAAGAGTATAATTGCTGAGTTGAACAAGGGTGATAAGTTAAACGGGGATAATTGGGACATTTGGCATCAAAAAATTTCTTACATTTTAGAAGAGCAAGACGCTCTAGAAACCCTGATCCATATCATGATTAAGCCTGAACAAGGGAACTCTGCTCAACATAGGAGAGATGCTGAAGCTTATACTATTTAGAAAAAGAAGAATAATATTGCTCGTATCACACTCTTGAGTGCAATAACGGACGACCTCATGTGTGAATACGGAAAATACCCAACTGCTCAGGGAATGTGGATAGCCCTGAAAGAGAAATTTAGTAGTACTTCAGCCTCCAAATTAAGAAGACTCACAATTAAGTTTGACACTTATAAACTTCAGCCTAATACGCCGATGAAACAACATTTGAGAGAAATGTCAAACATGATTCGTGAACTGAAAATAACAGGGCATGCACTTTCTGATGAGCAGCAAGTGCAAGTAGTGATTAGATCACTCCCTGCTAGTTGGGAACACATGAAGGTAAACTTGACTCACAATGAGAGCATTGTTACATTTGATGATGTGGCGCGACATCTGGAACTTGAGGATGAACGTTTGGAGGCTTATCGGTCCTCCGAACAAGCCTATCTAATAGAGGGTTCAGGACCCTCACATTCTAAGCCTAAATACAAGAAAGGCAAGAAATTCCAAAAGAGAAAAATTGGACCCTATTCTAGGGGCAAGAAAACCTTCAAAAAGAAGAAGGGAAGAAATGGCTCAAAGAACTTTAATCTGAAGAAGATCAAGTGTTATGCATGTCAAAGAATGGGTCACTTTGCTCGAGATTATACTCAGCAAAATGAGCAGAACAAGGTATTTCTAGATACTAAAAATTTACATTTTTCACATGTTTCCAGTATTATTTTTCTAACTGAATCTCATCCATTGTGGATTTTGGATTCAGGCGCCACAGACCACGTGAGCAAGGATAGAGGATCCTATGTGAATTATCGTTGATTATTAAGTCATAGCAAGTGGCTATATGTTAGAAATAACGCAAAGATTGAGGTTAAAGGAATTGGGACATGCAAATTAGATTTGCGTGAAGGAAAGACCTTAATTTTACATGATTTATTGTATGCACCTAATATTTAACAGAATTTAATTTCTATTAGTTCCTTACTTCAATACAATTTTTTGATTAATTTTCATGACAATATTACAGATATTTTTAAAGACAATATATATTATGGTTCTAGTTTCATTTTCGATAGATTTGTCATTTTAGATACAGTTGATAATTTTGCTTACGATTGCTTTACTACTTCTACTTCCAATCTAAATGATGATATGGATATTTAGCATGCTAGACTAGGACATATTAATCAAAATAGAATGATTAAACTAGCAAAAGAAGGCTTGCTAGGACTAATTTCAAAATTGAAAATGTCCTTGTGTGAACATTGTTTAACTGGTAAAGCAACTAGAAAACCGTTCGAAAAAGGGATTAGGGCAGAAACTCCATTACAACTAATTCATTCTGACATATGTGGTCTTTTGAGTGTGAGGGCGAGGCATGGAGCTTGATATTTCATCACTTTTATTGATGATTACTCACAGTTCGGTCATATCTATTTAATTTCACACAAATCAGAAGCATTATAATGCTTTAAATGCTATTTGAGTGAAGTTGAAAATCAAATGGATAAAAAAATTAAAGCGCTTAGAACTGATCGTGGACGTGAATACTTATCGGAATAATTTAAAGAGCTCTATGAAAAAAAGGGAATAATAAGACAATTAACAATCCCTAACACTCTATAACAAAATAGAATAGCTGAAAGAAGAAATAGAACTCTTCTGGACATGGTTAGGTCAATGATGGCGTAAGCAAATCTACCATTTTCATATTGGGGAGATGCTTTATTAACAGCCACTTACATACTTAACCGTGTGCCCTCAAAGTCTGTTATATCCACACCCTATGAACTCTGGATAAAATGCTAACTTGATTTGAGTGTGCTCAAACCATGAGGGTCTGCTGCGTATGTCCATGATACTTCCCATAGATATGAAAAATTAGGTTCAAGAGGGAAGAAATGTATTTTTATAAGATATTCAGATCTATTTAAGGGTTACGCTTTCATCGGTGAAAACGAAGATGAAACAGTAATGGAACTTGAATCAAGAGATGCCACATTTCTCGAAAATAAATTTCCTAGCAAAGGTGAAATTGATCGTACTATCTCATTTTATGAACAGCAAGATCAAATGGATAATAGCGAGTCTTATCCATCTTATCCGAGTGGGAGCTCTGAGAGAGAATAAGAAAATCCTATTTTTAGAGATGATATAATACAGGGAACCCCACTACGAAAAAGTAAAAAAGGAAGTGTACCCAAGAAACATTTTTCGATTGAAGGATTAGCGTTTATGGTTACTCCTCAAGATGAAGAAGAGCCTAAAATAATACAAAAGGCTCTGAGTTGCCCTGCTAAGGAACAATGGAAGAAGGCAATGGAGGAAGAAATAGACTTAATGACAACTAACTAAGTTTAAAAATTAGTTAACTTTCCATTTGGTCAAAAGATAATTAGGAACAAGTGGGTTTTCAAAATTAAAAGGAAAGCAGATGGATCAATTAAAAGATATAAAGCTCAATTAGTTACAAATGGGTATACACAACAGGAAGGAATAGACTATGAGGATACATTTTCACCTGTTGTGCATTTTAATTCCATAAGATTGCTCCTAGCAATAGTAGCAAATTTAGATTTAGCATTACATCAAATGGATGTAAAAATCACTTTTCTTAATGGAGAACTGGATGAAGAAATCTACATGCATACAAAAAGGAGAAGAAAAGAAAGTTTATAAACTTCAAAGGTCCATTTACAGACTCAAACAGTCATCCAGACAATGGTATTTGAGGTTTCACCGAGCGATAATCTCATTTGACTTTCAAATGATTGAGGAAGACTATTGTATTTACATCAAGCGGTATGAAGGCAATCTAGTAATATTATCCCTTTACGTGGATGATATACTATTAGCTGGGAATAATCTGAAATCGATTATGGCCATTAAGGAATGGCTATCCTCAAATTTTGAGATGAAAGACATGGGTGAGGTAAATTATATCCTTGGAGTCAAGATCATTAGGGATCGCTCCAAGAGATTAATTTCTCTTTCTCAAGAAACTTACTTATGAAAAATTCTTGAGAAATTTAACATGAAAGACTGCAAACCTATGGATACCCCTATAAATAAGAGTGAGCCATTGAGTCAAAACATGTGCCCTCAGAATGAATCTGAAAAGAAAGCAATGGAAAGAATTCCTTATTCCAATGCGGTTGGTAGTCTTATGTATGCAATGATATGTACAAGACCGGATATTTATCATACGGTCAGATTCGTAAGTAGATATCAGTCAAACCCCAGACAAAAGCATTGGAAAGCTGTTAAGCGAATACTGAGATATTTAAAAGGCACGGTTGATTACGCGTTACGCTACCAAGGCAAAGATTTGTGCTTAGTCGGACATTCTGATGCGGATTGGGCAGGAGATCTGGATGAGCGAAAGTCCACATTAGGATACTCATTCTTGCTAAACAATGGCGCCATATTATGGTGTAGAAAGAAGCAGACATGCATTGCATTATCGACAATGGAAGCTGAGTTCGTAACATGTTCTGCAGCGGTACAAGAGGCTATATGGCTAAAAGGATTTTTAGAACATCTGGGAATTTGTGGAGAAAACTTAGATCCCATCCTGATATATTGTGATAGTCAAGCAACCCTCGCCTATACAAAGGATCCGAAGTACCACAGCAAGACTAAGCACATTGATATAAAATGTCATTTTATCAGAAATGCCATAGCACAAAAGGATATCACCGTTCAACACATTTCTATGTAAAAGATGATAGCAGATCCATTTACTAAGCCAATACCTAGAGATGTATATATTGAACATGTAAAGTCTCTTGGTATGCGTAGAATATAATCAAACATTTCCAAATTTGAAATGAACAAAGTATATTTCATTCAAATACAATTTTTTTTATGTGTGTATGAGTATACAAATGTCTCGTATATATGTCGTACAGGTTGATAAGGTCAATTCTCTCACACGAACAACCACATCTAACACTTATGAGGAGTGGGCAGAGATGAGACATGTGTTCACCAACATGATAATATGAAATATTCATTTGGTAGAGAAGTAACACAAAATGAAATATGTCGTCTCCAAAGTGGAGATGAGATCCAAAGTACAAATATGGATCGTTTTGTGGATACTCCCACTTTCCACAATACCTGTAACCAGATAATGAATTCCTCACATACAGACATCAAGAAAAGTCAATAATGTGAAAGAATTCAGGTTAGGTACTGTGTGTGCCTGAACTAAAGTTTGTACGGTATTACTAATAAAATCGACATGCGCCCTTATGCTAAAAGGGAAATACCATAGCATGTGATTCATACCACATATGTAAAAGAACTGTAAACGGGAAGCAATTGAAAGATCCCTGATTCATTGCTGTGTGAGTCCCAGAAAAGAAAATTCTTTTCATGGATACCCTTCAACTTTGACGATATCATGGAGAGATGATACAATACTCGCTACCTTAGTATGCATCTTATGATCATGATATAAACGGTCTAAGAGATAAAATACTAGGAAAGCAACTGTTTTCAAATTAAAACGAAAGAAAGATTTCCTAACATATACACAATTATGCTAGTGTCTGAGATGTCCATTATGAAGTTAATTTCGGTAACTTCATAAGTGTGGATACTATGCATATATGAATAGTAATCTGAGCTTACATTAAAGCTTGCGAGGAATCAGATTTACAAGTGGAAAGTGTATATGGGATAATCTAGGGCATCCAAGGCATAATATAAACAAATGGAAAATAGGGTTATTTTGTGTTGATCATTCATTAGGATTTCTAATACAAGAACACCCGAGAAGACGTCATGCTCACCCGATCACGATGATGCACCAAGTATGAAAACCCAAAAGAGAAATGAAGGTTATATAATATGGCTCATCCCATTATGTGCGAGTGAGAGTTATAAAATGTAGATGTGGGATACACCCATAATGGGGGATCCACATCTTACATATATTAAATAGAAAGGAAAAATAATTTTATTTATTTTTAAATTACATTCAAATTTGGAGGTGGTTATTTTGATAACCACCTCCCCTATTTTTTGAAAGTGGAAAAACTGCTAATGCAGTTATAGAGCCATGATCAGGAGAGGAATAAAACTGCTATGTTCATTTAAAAAAAAAAAAGAGAATAAAAAAAGAAAGGTACTGCTCTGGTCTTCCCCCCTCTCTCTCTATTCTTTGTACGAATGTAATTTAGGTGTTGGGTGAAATCATCATGAAACTCAAGCAAGGAATTCAGTGTGATTCCTATACACCATGTGAATCAAAGCATCAGAGTGGAAATCAGCATAATTTCCGAATCAAGTAAGTAATTCCGCATTAAAATTCTTCGTATTGAATTTTTTTCCAACATTTTCTAAAAAAATTCATTTCAAATAAACTAAGTAATAATAAATGAAATAAATGATAAATTAATCAATTTTGAGGTGTTAAAACAAATATGAAGAAAGGAAAATAAATTGTATTTTTTTTCTTAAATTTTACGAGGACATTTTGTTAAAATTTGACTCAAACTTTAATTTGTGCAATCTTTGTTGTTTTTAGTTGTGAGTTACTTTATTATACAAATTAAGTTTCTTTGTGTTAGATTATAATTGTAAGTACTTGTCAAGTAAATATTTTATATTATAAATTTTTTGTCTTGGATAAAAAAATTTAAGGTAAGAAAGAAATTTGATGTGATCTGTTGTAGGGTTATGTGAGAACTTCACACTAATTTAGCAAGAAATTTATGGATATTGATTTAAAAAAATTATAAGATTATAGGTGAGAGTTTTTGAATATATTATTTTGTTATTCGAAAGCCATTAATTCAAATGCTATAATGTTGCCTGAAGGCATTCCTTTTCATTACAATTTGAGTTTGATTTTAGAACTTATAACTATACTTCTATCAAAAGATGCTTTATATTAAAATAAATACACCCTAATTAAATTTTTATTCTGTTTTTATTGCCTTGCGGGCATCTACATTATATGACACTTGTTTCTTTGAAAATTTTATATTTTTTTCTAAAATCTTTGGAAAATTATTATTAACTTCTAAATAACCTTTTTTATGTCTAATTTCCTGTACACGAAGAAGCTAATTTCTTGATTGCCGTTGTCTCTAACATCATCCACAGATATGAATACGATTCGTACTCACTTTAGAGTTATTATAAACGATATAATTCATCATGTGAAGCCTCACTTGATTAATTAGCTGCTTCCCTCTCTTTTGAGGATATGTCAAAATCAGTTCTACTTTGAACTAAAAAATACCTAACCCATGTGTTGCGCAAGTTGAAAGTATATGTAATGATTATGGTATATCTCTAATTTAAATTCTTAAATTTTATTTATTTACATAATATTATATATAATAAATAAAATTTAATGATTAAATTTAAATTTAATATTGTACTTATATAATTGGTGTATTAAAATTTCTCCAGAAAATAAATGGCTGTTTTCGGTTATAAATCTACAGATCGAGAATGTTCGCTGTACAATGACTTACTCTTCACCGGTTATAAATCTACAGATCGAGAATGTTCGCTGTACAATGACTTACTCTTCACCGGTCACCATCCTTGTCTATTCTAGGCTCGTCGCACATAAAGTCCCAGATCAATTATCCTTCAAATCTAGATAGCGACAAAATCTCAACTCCTAATTCTAATTCATTACAACACGAGGGAACTTCTATTCACTACAACATTAAAAGCACTAGAAGAAATCTACTTTCATTTCAGGCTAATCCTTTTTGCTGAGAACCTGGGACAGAATGAAGTCGAATATTACTATAAAACTAGACTTATCATAAGAGAAATAGAGAAAAATGCATGGAAGAATTGTAGGAAAAAAATCACATATTCATTCTTTTTTTTTGTCATATATATATATATATATACAGAAATATAAGTACATAATTAGCTAATAGTACATATTTTGAAACCATACTGAGACATGGCAAACAAAATAACTTTTCCATTAATAATGTACCAAAACAAGTTTTTCACGTTGAAATACAATTAGAAAGGATAAACTAAAAAATGAACTAAATTTAGTTGGCTTAATAAAAATAATGACTAATTATTAGGTATTAGAGAAAAATCTTAGAAGTCTAACACTTTTTTGAAAATTTTCTTTGAGACTCTAAACTTTGCTCTAATTTAAGATGAGTCTTTGTTATTACATCTGTAATCTGATTTTCAAAATAACAATATATTAACTTGATTTCTTCAATTTTTATAACCTCACAAATTGAATGAAACTTCGAATTTATTTGTTTTGTTCTTACATGTTGTATTAGATTATTTGCAATGGTAATGCCTAACTTGTTACCAACTCCAATGATTGTAACTTTTTCCTGCAAATGCCCTAAATTTGCTAAATTTTTTTTAAAGTAAATGATATGATTAGTAGCACTAACAATACAATTACATTTTGCTTTAACAAAACATTGAGCAACCATTTCTTGCTTCTTTGTAATCCAATAAAAAAACACCAAAACTAAAGAAGAAACGATAACTTGAAGCACTTTTAGAGTTATCAACACTTCTACTCCTATTAGAATCTACATTGCCTTCAAGTTAATCATTTAAAGTTTTTAAATCACAAGCCATAATTATATGCTCTTTGATGTATCAGAGAGTTCTCTTAGCAGCATCAAAATAAGTTTGACTTAGAGAGCTAGTAAACCTTGAAAATAAACTTGTTAAGAACATTAAAGCCAGTCTAATTGCTAATAAGTTTAATAAGCCTCCAAGTATGCTTTTATAAACAAATACATTAACTCTATTTCATTGTCTTTACTAGACAATTTATGGTTTTCTACTAATGGAATAGAGACTGGTTTTAATTTTTTTGCTTGAAACTTTTTCAAAATCTCTTTAGCACATTTGTCTCGAAAAATGAAAATACCTTTAGTATGTTAGTAAATCTCCATTCTCAGAAATCACTTCATCTTTCTTAAATTCAATATCAAATTCTTTCTCCATGTTTAGCTTGAATTGCTTGACAAATTCTAGATTTCCTCTTATAACCAAGAGAGCATATCCATACAATGAGACAAGAAGTTTTGTTTGAGATTTAGACTTCATCACATAGAGAATTACTTGATTTTCACTTCTAGCGAAGCCTTGATGTAGCAAGTATGCATTAATTTTGTTATACCAAGCTATTAGTGACTTGTTTAAGCCATAAAGAACCTATTGGAGCTTATAAACTTTGTCTTCACTTCCTAAAATATAAAAACCTTTAGGTTGTTCAACAAATATATCTTTCTTTAGCAACCTATCTAGAAAGGCTAAGTTCAAATCCAAGTGATAAATTTTTGAACCTAGTTTAGTTGCAAGAGCTACAAAGAGTCTTATAGGGTTATGTCTTGCAACTAGGGTAAATGTCTTAGACAAATTCATATGTTATTGCAAATAACCTTTGACCCCCCTAATCTAGCTTTAAACTTATTTATAGGCCTATCTAATGACTTGCATATCTTTAAAATTATCAATGCAATAGTATTTGTACACTAGACCCCTTCCTACTCCCCACTCCAACTGGTCATACCTCAGGTACTCCTTATCCTATTGCTAATTATGTCACATGCCTAAGTTTTTCTATACCACATATAATTTTTTTTAGCAATTGTAAATGTAGGAGTTGAGCCTTGGAATTTAAAAAGGCAATTAATGACTCTCGATGGTGTGATATAATAAGTAAAGAAATTAAAACTCTTAAGGAGAACAATACATGGGTAATTATTGATCTCCTACCTAATAAAAAGGCCATTTCAAGCAAATAGGTATACAAAATTGAATATTAGTTGGGTAGAACTATCGAGCAATTTAAGGCATGCTTGGTTATTACTGGAAACAATCAAATTGAAGGTGAGGACTATACAGAGGCATTTACCCTGGTTGCTAAAATGGTTAGTGTACAAGCTTTTCTTGTCATAGCAGTGGCTAAAAGATAGGAGCTCTATCAACGTGATATAAACAATGCATTTTTCATGGTAATCTTGATAAGAAAGTATACATGATACTTCCACATGGTTTTTCTACCATTCATCCAATTAAGGTCTATCATTTATAGAAGCCCTTGTATGGCCTTCGTCACTTGCCTTATAATTAGTTTACCAAGCTTCGATCTTCACTTTTAACTTATGGTTTTAATCCATCCAAGGCAGACTACTCTCTTTTCACTTTCCATAAAGGTGACATATTCCTTGTTTTACTTGTCTATATGGATGATATTGTCTTCGCAGGTAATGATCATGCCGTATGCCAATGAGTTAAAGATTACCTTAATTCCTATTTTCAAATTAAAGATTTTGGAGCCTTAAAATATTTTTTAGATATTGAAATCACTCGTAGTCCAGAAGGATTATTCTTGTGTCAGCATAAATATGCTCTTGACATTCTATCTGAGTCTAGTTTGTTGGGATGTAAACTTGTCAAGTTTCCCATTAAACAAAATTATAAGTTAGCTCTTGCTAATAGTCCTAACTATAACAATCCTAGCCATTATCATCACCTCATTGGTCGGTTAGTGTACCTTAATATTACTCACCCGGAACTTAATTATACAATTTATATACTTTCTTAATTTATGAAATGACCCAAGTAGGTTCATTATGATGTTGTACTCTGATTTTTTCGCTATATCAAGAATGACTTATGTTGCAATATATTATTAAAAATAAACAGTGACTTTCAACTATATGCCTACTATAACTTAGATTGGGTAAGTTGTCCACTTACGCATTGCTCCCTTGGTATTTTGTTATACTTGGCACCTCTCCTATTTCTTGGAAAACTAAGAAGTAACATACAATTTCTCCTTCATTCACAGAAGTAAAGTATAAATCCATGGCTATGAGTACTTTTGAACATTTATGGTTGAGATTCTTCCTAGCCTCCTTTAATGTGTTCCATTAACAACCTATGCATTTATTCTATGATAATCAAGCTATCATTCATATTGTAGTTAACCTAGTTTTCCATGAATGGGCAAGCACATTAAGATAGATTGTCATTTTATTTGAAAATACTTATTAGCCAAAACCATCTTTACTGCCCATGTTTGTTCAAGCTTTCAACTTACTAATATTGTCACTAAAGCTTTAAGAAAGAAGCATTTGATTTCTTATTTATAAAGTTAGGCATTCGTTCCCTGTATACTTTAACTTAAGGAGGAGTATTAGGTGACATTTTTTCCTTAATATTTTTAGCAATATTTTTGGCAATTCTTTAGTTACAATGTTAGTAATTTGTAAGTCGTAATATTTGTTGTAAATACTAGCCATAATGTTAAGTATTGATAATTGTAATATTTGCTATTGTAAATGCTCTATAATTATTAGATAATTGTTCCTATTATATAGCTTGTGTATGCTTATATATATAGGCGAGTTTTGACAGTAATACATCAGATTATTCTTTCACAATTTTATCTCTAAGCTTGTTAGTATAACCTCATCCCCACTATTACACATTATATGTATTGTTTAGGCACCATATTCCAGTATAATTAAGCTAAAAAAATGAACTTTTAATCCAAATAGATGCATTAAAAATCATCCTTTGCTATAAGTCATCCTATTTTATCCTTACACATACACATGTATAAGAAGCTACCCAAATTTAAAACTGTAAACAAAACACAAAGAAAGTGAAAAGTGGGATGCTACAACCAAAAGTTACAATAAATTTATAAGTTATCATATTCTTGCCATAACCAAAAGTTACAGTAAATTTATACTAACAACTAAAAGCTTGTTAGTATAATCTCATCCCCATTATTACACATTATATGTATTGTTTAGGCACCATATTCCAGTATAATCAAGCTAAAAAAGGAACTTTAAATCAAAATAGATGCATTAAAAATCATCTTTTGCTATAAGTCATCCTATTTTATCCTTACACATATACATGTATAAAAAGCTACCCAAATTTAAAACCACAAACAAAACACAAAGAAAGTGAAAAGTGGGATGCCACAACCAAAAACTACAGTAAATTTATAAGTTACCATAATGTAATAATCAACCTTAATTTGATTCATGGTTATGTTTGTTACTAATTTACCTTTGTCTTTTTCTATATGCATTAGTGTAACATGGAAAGTGTGCCTGTACTTTGTTTAAATTCAAGTTACTTATTCATAAAAAGTAAGTATTAAGCAACTTCTATCATTGCATCTTTTATACACTACTAACATAACATTTAAAATTAAAGCTTGTGACTCTCTTAATACCTTTAGTTATATGTTTTGCTACTAATAGGGCAACATTTCCTTAATTAATGATACTTTATAGTATTCACTTGATATTTATTTAATTTATAATTATAAGGTTATAGAATATCTCAATTATTATGTAATTTTTTTAATTGTTTTTCAATTCATGTTTATACATGACATTATAAGGAACATAACCTATTGTGACAAAATTTGTCATTGTAAAAAGTCAAAATATCATTGCTATATACCTATAGTGATGATAATATTGTTAACAATGTATCGTTAGTATAAAGTCATATTTATAGATCATGTGATCCTATACTGACAACAATTATCATCATAATATCTCACCATCTTTGTTGATGTGCCATGTTAACAAAATATATAATAATGGCATATCATCGTTATATACGTTGCTAACATGGCACATTTTTTACTGATAAGTTTTATCATCCTTGAATAAAAAAATATTTGTAAAAATTTAAAAATTAAAAATACTATATTGATGATAAATGTTGTTACTATAGATATTTTTAAATATAATTTAATTTTTTAATTTTATTTTTAATATGAAAATTTATTAATTAATTCTATATCATAATTAATATAATTTAAAATTTAACTATTTATATTATAGTATAACATTAAAATAAATAAAAAAAGAAATATATATAATAAATCTTAAGTGATATATAATAAAAATAATATTGGTACATAAAAGTATAATATAACTAAATGAAAAAATAAATTACACAAGATTAATGATGGAAACCACTTAAATCTTAATAAACAGATTGCTATACATGAAAGAGAATTAATATTTTCCATTAAACATAAATAATATTTATTATAATGTATAGAAAAAGGTTTTAAACTTAAGATAATGTTTACATATTAAAAAGTAAAAGTCTTTAAATCCTTGTCTAAATCAATATTAATAGAAGTAAAATGTCCATCTTGTTCTTCATTAGTTTCAACATTATCATTATATTATAACTTCTTCTCTTTTATGTAATTACTAATCATTTCATATTCAAATATGTCATCATCATATATGAAACTATCAACACGTTGTGTGCAATATGATGAGTAGATAACTTAACAACAATAACAATTAAAAAACTTATCCTAAATTGTCCAAGTATATACTACAATTCAAGGGTTAGTTATAATTTATAAAAGTCAACTAACCCTTAACCCTTAAATGGGTTTAAGGTTAAAGTGAAAGTAAAAGTGAAATTGATTTATGATGTATCTAACATTTTATTTCAAATTCTTTCCAATTCCTCTAACAAATGAATAGTTTCTTTAAAAAAAGTACATTCAAGTTTTAATTATTGAATATTGTCCATTGGTAAAATTTTTTTACATTAATATTCTTATTATTCAATTATGATGATCTTAAATTATAGTTCCTTTAAATTTATAACTTTTCACTAGTTAAAATTATATTGTTCATTTAACATGATTGACCTTACTTTTTAGACTCATTTACTATTATGTATAATAATAGTGGGAGGTTTTTTATGACCTTGTTTAGAATGGTCTCTCATTTTACTTAAATAAATATTTTATTTCCCTAATTTTTTTCTTTTTATTTAATTATTGTATAGTATATTAAATTTTATTTCTTTCCATTATATAATATTGTCCTATACAATGCCCTAATTAGAATAAAATCCTTATTCATTAAATTAAATATAATATATTTTTTATTATAAAAATATTTTAAATAAATTAAAATTTTTAATAAATAAAATTAATTTACTACATATTATATTTTTAAGTCTTGTTACTTTATGGTTCATACATTATTTCTTTTATTTTTATTTAATTCTATTATAAAAATATTATGGCTAATATAAAATTCTAAAAATATTTTTTAAAAATTTTATATTATTTTACATCTCAAATATTTTCAAAATTTTATATCATGATGACTCTTTCATATTTTGTATATTTTGACATTTAGAAAATAACAAAAAATTCAAAAATCTCATACTAAATCTAAATATAACACAACTAATAATATATCATTCTAACATTCCCATACACATATCAAGTGTCCAAAAACTATGCTAAATTCATATATAACATAACCACAAATATCTTATAATCATACAATATGTGCAACTGTAGGATCATGGTAAATATATTAGATGCAATACATTCATTAAATGACTAATTCAACAAAAAATTATAGAACTATTTTCTACAAATATATCATAGTCTATTATTAAGCATTAAATAACATTGTATAAAACACTTTTTACGAATGTCAATGAAAGAATAACTACTAGAAATAATAGATGAACATAAGTAGAAATTGGCAAATATACAAAATTAAATTTAATGACAACATTTAATTCTATTGTTGTTGATTAGAAAATTCAATCATTGGAGTAGGAAGACTAAATATATTGGTGCTAGATTGCACCGATTCACCTTCTAGTAACCATATTGTGGCATTATAAAAGGATCAATGAAATTCAAATTTTAAAATTTATAATTTTTTGAAAAATATTTTATGATAACATTATCATTGATAAATAAGTTTAAAGAATTTGGTTCTGATTATGTCTTTTCCTTTTGCCAAGATACCTTATTACAATGATATAATTAGTGTACGTAAATTTTAATTTTTACTATATGGGCTCTATCAATATGGCTTTGATTGCATTGTCTTATTTTCCCAAGCAACCATATTAAGATAACTTAGTTGTTAATGTAAGTGAAACTCAGTTGTTATTATATGGTTAATGGAGAAAAAAATCAACTACATTTTTTTGTATTATATAATGATGACAAGTTGTTGTTAAAAGTCAAATTTTACATTTTAAAAAATTAATTTATACCATGTTTATGTAGCTAATATATATTGACCATAATGTCATCGTTATAAATCAATCTTTATTAAAAAATTAATTATTTTATTTTTAAAAAATTATTTTTATTTTATATTTTCCCTTTTTATAGCAATAACTTTATCATCAATAAATAATTACTAGACTTTATTTTTGGCATCAAGTTTCTTTACCGTATAATTCTATACATTTAGTGACGATCGAGAAAAATATTATCGTGATAAGTGTTATCACAATAAGTTTGATTTATTGTAATGTGATTATAAGAAATATTATTAAATGTCTTATAAATGCAAAAATATTGTATTATTTTTAATGGGAGATTGTATCTCATGGACTATAAGCTATAATTGTAGCAATTTTATAAAGGAGTTAGTTGTCATATTTATTTATTGCTTTAGCTACTTTTGATTATACAACTTTGCATAGATAATTGAAAAATAAATATTAGAACATCCATTAGAACAATTTCAAATATAATATAAATTTTATGTTATATTATTTTCTTTTGATCATAGCAAAAAAATTGATATTTATGTATTTGCACAAAACACAAGCTAATAATAGTATATAGAAATGGAGAATTTATATATGTATTCTACCTATTTAATTTCCTTCCACCTCTCTCTTTCCTTCTTTCCCTTTCTTTATGTCCCATCCACTTAATTTTAATTCATATCTATTTTAAGATGGATACTAAAATGTACAATTGACAAAATGGGATATCCATGCTCCATTAGATATATGGTTGAGGTTGAATTTAAGCATTTTAATGGTTTAATTGAAGAGAAAAATTATTACATGGCCTTAGCAAAATACAAAATATCATTTTATGCATTGGTCAGAGTATGTTTTTTGCCTTTTAGCCTAAACCAAGTTAACATTATGAGTCATAAGAAAAATGCAAATAGAGAAGGGAAGTGCTAGGAGTGTGGTCGTTGACTGTGCAAGTAAGGAGGAGAGTAGCAAATGGTATTGATAATGAATAACCAAGAGGCTAAATCACTTGTGTTGGAGCTTAACAAACTGATGGGTCAAAATTCCTTTAATATTGTTAATTGTTGAAATTCCTTTGATCTCATTAATCGCAAGGTGTTAGATTCATCATTGTAAGCACTACATTATTATGAAAGGTGTGTTATAACATTGCCTACCTATTTGCATCTATGTCCATAGAATTTGTTTATAGTTATAAATGCATCTAGTATTTATTAAAGTATTATACTTTCATCTATAAAAAATATTAGTACCAATGACTGACTTCTCGTGAAGTTTGTTAGTTTACTAGGTTCATTATATGTTGTTTGCATATTTGATATGTGTAGGAGCATTACTATCCATAAAAAATTAGCATAAGTAAATGAAATATGATTGAGTACTTAAGTTAATGATATATGGATAATTTAAATAGCCATTAAAGTGTTTGCTAAAATGCCTTAGTTGATTGCTTAATATGCTAGTGGTTAAAGAATTTATACTTTCTCTCAGTTATCTTTTTGACATAACATAGTCTAAAATTAACATAAAATTGCATTGTATAAATTTTATCAATTGATCATATGTTAATTTACTAATTAGTTTCATATATACAAGGATTCCTTTTTGCTTATCGAAGCTCTTACTAAAATATGTATGGATTTGGGTGCCATGATTTGATTAGAAATTGAAATGTATATCGAAATTTGTCTGTTTGATGAGAAGACGGTAAATATTTCTTATATAAGTATTTTAATGCACATTCCATAACACTTTTCTCCTTTTTTTTGAATTAGTCAATTAGTGAAGTTTTGTCAACAACTAAGTCATATAATATAATTCTAATGCATACATTAATCAATATCTTAAGATGTTAAAATGCTTGTGATACTCAACAATACAATTATGTGTTTTTATGTTCTCATAAAAAATGTGACCAATTTGAAAATGGCATTATGCACAATTAAATCTATAATTTGTATTTTAATAAAAATGTAAACAAATTGATAAGTTCACTTAACCTCTAATTATAAATTTCTAAAATTGAATGGTATTCTACTAACCATAGTTATGCAGCTGCAAGCATGTGTAAGATAAGGCAAAAGTCAAATGAATTTATATTTATACATCCATGTTGTGTAAATATATTACCTCTTAATGTCATACTTTTTGCATATATCTATCTATGACTTTGATATTCCAAATGAAGTTTTAAATGCCATCGCAATACTTATTTTAATTTTTTTGTCAAAAAAACATGCATTAAAGCCTTTAGTCTATCATGAATTAGCTTAGTTTATAATAAATTTTCTTTACTATAACCAAACGATGCATAAATTTACTAATTTCTTTTTTTCCTTCAATAATAAAGATTACGTGATGCTCTAATTTTTATAGATAAAGCTACCAAAGGATATGTAACAATTGTTTATTGCATGAAGGGTACAAAATTGAAAGAGCCATATGAAGGCAATAAAATGACAAAGATCTATTTATGATGAAGGGGAACAAATTAGATTCTATAATATTTATACATGTATCTTGAAATTAATGTTGTAAACTACTTCCATTATTGTCTAGATTTTTCGGTTGAATGAAGTGTTAATGTGTTTCAATTCTTTATTAATAAAATGTTAAATTTGTTTCATAGCATAGCCTTTGATTGTTAGATGTAGATCAAACTTATAGAAACATCACAATAGGAAACCATAAAGCAAGATATGAAGCTAGAGTTGTTATACAAGTTAACAAAACTAGAAGACTAGTGTAAAGAGCTATGATTACTAAAAGATAAAAAGGCTAAAATAGCATCATGAGCAAGAATTAGAATTTAGAATTAATATAATGTTAATGTGTCATTCTTAGCCATTTTCTTGTTATACACAAACTGATTAGTAGAACAAAGTTCATCAATCTAAGATTTTCTTTTAATCATTACATTTTTACTATGTTATTGCTAATACCACATAAAAATTAACTTAGACTAATCAGTGGAATAAAGTTCATCTATTAAGAATTTTCTTTTGACCATCATCTTTTCACTATGTTATTGCCAATATCACATAAAAATTATAGTTAGTTTACCTTTTAATTACCTTATTTTTCATATACAACTTCAATTAATAATTTTTTAAACGTCATTTTAAATTACTAGATTTTTTAGGTTATTCTATTATGGATTGAAATACAAATAATACATATTTTCCTTCTTGATTAAGCCAAATTCACTCATACTACTACAATTGAGACTACTATTTTTAAGTTTCAACATAATGGATTTCCTTTATTGATTAAGGGATGAATGTTCATACATCTTTAAAAATAAATTCTTAAGAATAACATTTCCCATTTCATTTTTCAAAAATTAGATTAAACAAAAATTCTATTATCTAAGCCAAAATTGTTGTATCAATAATAAAGATCATGTGAAAGATAGACTATGAGAGATATATTAAACTCAAACCTAAACTTAAAATACATTAAGCTATATTTTCCTTTAAAAAAATTTATTTAAGTTATAGAAAATGGCCAAACATTACAATCCTCTATTAACCATTATGGCATAATTCAAAGAAATCTCTACTTTTGTTTGTTACAACCTTCCAGAACTACACATCCTTTTAACTTTTGAAGCTATAAGCCATGCATGCAAAGACTAGATTATCACTAATACAAATTAATTTAAATTATATACTATCTTATAACTTTTTAATTTTAAATGGAAACTGAGGTTTTACATGACTATGTCTGTTCAATATCAAAATCATCCGACCCTTTAATATAGAGTTTAAAATCAGTAGGACCTATATGCAAATGTAGCTATCTTGATTCCTAACAAACATTGCAAAGAAGAGCAATCAATTTGTTAGCAATAAAATTAATAGGATGGTTATATCATCTTCTAAAAAAAAAACATCAACATTTAATGATTAAAATGCATTTCTAGTATCTTTAAGAACCACAAACTCAATTCCTTCACAAGTATCATGACATCAATAGTTTGGATGAGAGTAAGTTACAGTTAAATTTAGTAAGGAAAAAGTCATCACTCACCATACATATATATTTTACAACAGAGCCCATTTTGGGAGCTTCCTTTATTCTAATATTATTAGCTTTATACTGTGTTTGTTGTATTAATTTAGAGAACCACTAAGTACAATGTTTCAATTAAAGGGTATCCTCTAGTATTCTATTTATTGTAACATTTAACTTATTCATTATATTTACAGAGTAACCATATGAATAAAATTCATTCTAACTACCCATATCCATTTTTAGGTAGATTATCTAAAAATGCCAAGATATAAAGAATGTGATTAATTAACTAATATATATAAAATGTTTAACAATTAAATATTTTCAATACCTATTGCAAAGTATGTAGAATCATTGTCGTCCCTTACCTTTGTGATTGATTACCATTATTGTCCTTAACAGTTAATCTTTTTATTGTCTTTGATGCTCTCTGCAAATAGTTTCATCTATGATGAAGTTCACAATTATCTCTGTTATATGAGAAAGATATTACTCTAATTGCATATAGGCTAGGCTATAGAAATGTGGCCTAAAAATAAATACTTATAGTCAAATATAAATAAGAAAAATTAAGAGGCTAATTTGCTATTTCAATAACTTGTTAAGAGCAAGTTACATTTTAGTCAATCAAATTACAAGATTAAATAAAAGTTGTTGATTAAGTGGTGTATTCATGCACTAGTATTTTGCTGATGCATGGAAGTCTTTTCTTTATTCTAAGATTTTTTTATTTTTTCTTTTCTTTTATATTTTATTCTTTTGTTAAAATAAAAATAAGTTTACTTTTTGTAAGAGAAGTTTAGACCTCTCTCCCTTTATAATGTTATTTGCACAATAATATTTAATTTTTATTTTTTTTCATTTTCATTTTTCTTTCTTTTTTATTTTATCTTCATTCTTTAATTTTACTTAAAATAGAAGTTTCTTTTCTTTTCTTTAAGAAGTTTACTACACCTTTTAATACATAAATTCATATAGTAAGCAATTTCGGTGTACCACAGATAAAGTAGTATACTATTGCACTAAAAGATTAATGGTTAGAATTTATTAATATAATGAAAAAAAAAGAGTAACCTAAAATCAAAATATTTATGAAATAACCCTAAGAAAGCAATGGGTAAGAAAGTAGTAAGTAGAAGACCTCTTGTTAGGATTGTTTTGATATCATTACTGTGAATTTGATGCAATCACTTATGGCAGATTGTTCTATCACCATGGATTAATGTAATTAATCAATGTTATGTAAAATTTCTATAATAATTTATTCCCTTTTATGTCTTATTTGAGCATGAGGATGTTCAACTTTTTGTTGTTTGTGTTTAGATGTATCATTAAAAGAATAAAAAGTGTTTTATTTTTAACAAACTCATCTTTAGCATTTTTAATATAGCTTATGAGATATACAAGAAGATGGCTACTAAAAGTAAATAATGGCTATAGATTGAAGTTTTTAAATCATCTTTCTTATCGAAAATCTTTATGTTTTTAGCTAAGTAGTGTTTTTGTTCTACTATTACATTAAAAATATCTACAACATAGAGGCATTTATGGGATTATATTATTGCATTTCTTTAACTGATAGATCTAAGTATGTATAACAAAGATGAACTCCAATTCTATATACTTACATGTTTCCTTGCATTGCAATTTACTGTTATATTGATATATTTATAAATAGTAAGTTATGCCAAGATTGAGCTTAGCATCGAAAACTAGATCCCGTGTGTTATTAGTTGTAGGAGGTGTTTTTCCAAGTCCCATGTGTTATTTTAGAAAACAAAAAGGCTAATATAAAAATATATTAACTTGCCTATTAAAGTTTCTCAAAATCAATTATTTTCTTGTATGATGTAATCCTAACTATTAATTTAATACTACAATGATGTATTGCTTCATCTGTAGTACATAAAGTCTCTCCGGTTAATATAACATGGTATGCTTTCTCATTTTGCTAAACTAAATTCCCCTTACAAACTCCTTTTTCTTCTTTAATGAGTAGTAATAGCCAAGCCATTAACTGGCTTTGCTTTCCTCCTCTTCCTTGACACTAGTTAACCTCTAAACTAACAACTATTATCATTTTCTTTATTAGATTAGTTTGCTTACAATGGTTTACAAGCAAGCTAGCAACAACTTATAAAACTAGTGCGACTACCCTATTTACTTGGCAATGGCCCACTATATTCTGACTAAAGTTGAGTTACAAGATTGCTTCATAGCTATGGATAAATGATCCTATACCTTTAATTTAGTGTTATACTAAAATTTATACGGATTTTCAAGATAAGAATATATAAACCCTAACCTCCATTTTACATAAATTGAAACTTTTATAGTGTTAGAGAGCAAGAAGGTATTCAATCTAACAATACCTAACAAAATTGAATTATTTCTTAATTCTATTCATGATAATTTTTAGAGTGGGAACCATTTACAGATTTGACACCATTCTTGAAAAATTAAGCTCCAAAAAGAATTAATCAAAGTGAGTAATATCCTAGTCAAGTTTCTGATACTAAAAATTATATTTTTATGTATGCATATATAGAAATAAACTTGCTCTTATGCTTATATGTTTAGTACTAATTCTATTTTCAAATGTTAGATTTTCATTTTTATATTGATTTACATAATTGTTTCTATGATTTGTTGAATTTTTTTATCTTGTTTATTAATATGTTTGAAATCACTATTATCTTTTATGATTGATGTTAGTTATTTTAATTTTATATCATTTTGCATGTAGATTTTTCATTGTCTTTTATAAGTATTCTTTGAAATGAAAATGTTGCTTGAATAGCAACTTGAAAAGTACCATTTTTGAAAGAGAATATTAGGTGGCTTTCTTATGTAAAGAAAATGAAGTATGTTTTGGATTTGTGAAATAAAAGGTTCCTTAATAGTTTTTTTTTTTAGAAAATCTTAAGAGCACTTGGAATTCTATTTGCCATGATTATTATAGGAGGTATAAAGGAAGACTTATGTGCAAAGTTATAAGAGAGAGTTTTATAGTATATTGAGACTTTTGATTAGGTTTTTAGATTTAACCATAACTTTAAAAAAGGACTTAACCTTTCATATTTCTAACTTTTGATTAGGATCTTCAATTTAAACTTGACTTTTAGAATGGGATTTGACTCTTTATACTTCTAACCTTTGTAAGGTTATTTATATGAAAATTCCAATTAGATCTTGTCTGATTATTTTACATAAGCATTTAAATTATAATGTTGGTTACATGAAATTTCTCAATACTTTTGTTACACTTTCCTTAGTTATAAATAGATTAGAAACTATGATGTGAGGAAGAATGATTAAAGCAACTGATAATTTCAAGTGAATTAAGAATTTTATGTATGAATTATGAAATAAAGTAAAGTTGATGAAAACAAAAGTGCGAGAATATGATTTGGGTGAAATATATTGGAAAAAAGTTTGTTAGAATTTTGATGTGTAAAGTTAGACACTAATATACGTAAGTATATGAGTATGGAAGAGGTGTAGGACCATTTTTTCAGAAATGTCCCTAAGGCCCTATTCTTTCCCTTTTTCAGCCCTAAAGACCCTTACCCCTCTCATTTCTCCATTTTCTTCCACTTTCTCTAAAGAATCCTCTCACCACTTCATCAACCAAGTAAGGGGGACTTCAAATCTTCTTAATTCCTTCATTTAATTAAGGTAAGAATTATATTTTCATTAAAAATCCCTCCTATTTCTTCTTAGTTGATAAAGGATTTGAAGTTTATTTAATTTTGTTAAGCATTTTAAACCCTAACTCTAGAAACTATGGATTTTGATGTGGTTAGGGTTGAAAGACCTTCAAATTAGTCTTCTAGCATCTTCTTCCATACAAGGTGAGTGGATAATCTAGTTAAACCTATAGATTTTGAGGTTATATGAAGATATATGTGAAATATAAGTTGGTTTGTGATCTTGTTTGATTTTAGTTTATTTTGATATTTTAGAAGTAACAAATGATGGTAAGAGGTGATATGAAGTGTCAGATAAGTGTATTAATAATTATACTTGGGTTTAATGTGCAATATATGTGTTTATAAGGTGTTTTGGATCAGTTGTACAGTGAAAATTTCATAGAAAATTGAGTTTTTCATGTGTGAATCAATTCACTAATCATTTCTAAGGGTCTCGAGGTAAAATTAGGTTTCAAAATCGAGTGGCCAAGCAATTCTGGGCTTCCAGGGGTTGATGAATTGATTCATCAATCGATTCTAGGGTTTTAGAGGTGAAAACTAGGTTGGTGAATTGATTCACCAATTGATTCATCGATTGCAGATTTTCATACTAGATTTGAAGGGGCATAACTCCTTCATCTTATGTTCATTTTAAACAAACCACCTATTATTTTAAATCTAATTGAGTCTACTTTCAAATAGAATTAGTTTCAAATTAAAATTATATATATATTTTGAGATATCATTAAAATAGTGAGTAAAGGTCAGGAACTCTAAATTTTAGAAAAAAGCACTTTTATGCCTAATTTCAAGAAAATATAACTCTTTCAAAACTTAGTTGATTTAGGCAAATAAGTAGTCTATTGAAAGCTGATTGAATGTACTTTCATGTGAAAAGAGTTTCATACATAATACATCTATAATTTATGAGTTATCCTTAAGATATCACTCATAGGTCAGAACTATAGTTATCATATAACCCATATTCAACCTATTTTATGTTTCCATACCTTATAATGGCTTACCATGGATATTTATCCTTTAAGAAGTAAAGGTATAGTGGTTTATGATAAAATATAGCATAAGAGCTATGATATGTATAAATGCTTGTAGCCATACAAGAGAGTATGATAATGTTGAATATTATGATGTACATGGAATTGAATTGTGATTGTATTGGAAGAAGCTTGAGTTCTAATGTCTATATTTGTATTTTGAAACATGCCATGAATGACAGTAAATATGAGTAATGTGATGGGAGTGATATTATGAATATTGGATGGAAAATTCCCAGTGACATGCTTGTGGAGGGTATAAGGTAGATCTTAGAAGGACAAGGATGGAAATGCTTGTAGAGGGTATAAGATTGACCCGAGAGACAAAAGGAGGAATGTATTTCATTTGTTACTTGCCCATTCAATAAAACATGATGTTGAGTGCATTTGTCATGAGTATTGTTATATAATATATTGAAAATGAAGTGAGCATGTGTTAATCTTAGTATTGATGGCTCTTATTTACTAATATGTCTGAACATGATATATTTGGTTAAGAAAGGATAATTCGATGGGTAAGTTATTGTAAAATTATTGTTATTCTTATAGATTATCTACTCACTGAGTCCCGAACTCACTCCTCTGTGTTTTATTTCGCAGATTCACAGGTTGAGCCTCCACTTTCACCTCCATTTCCTCAGAGCTAAAGTTCAAGGGAAACTCATTAATGGTATTTTAGTAGCACAAACTCATGTAAATAGAAGTATATTTTGGGCCTCTTGTGTGTCATAGAATTAGATTGATGGAATATTAAATTGTTTCTTTAGAAGTTAGTTAGGCTTGCTTATTCTTATTCTAGGAGGATTATAAGCATTCTTAACTTTCATATCTTTTATAAAAATTTTAATGAATGTTATATTTGAAATACTATTCTCTCTTATAAATGTATCACTTTTGATAGGTTAGTATTAAGTTAAATGCACACACATAGGCTAGTGGAAACTGGTAAAGGAGTTCCACACCAGTTACAATCAGTTTAAGGTCGTAACAACTTTGAATTTTTTGTACATAGTGGTTGCTTTAAGAAAATAAAAATGAGTTACAAAGTGTTTAACAATGTTAAATTGGATTCTAAAAGGAAATGGTATTTATAGAGATTGGATTTCAACCTTATATGATTTCTTTAATCTTTTATTTTTTTTTTAATCTATGATGATTGAAATGTTAAAAAAAACAAGGTCTTTTATTAAATTTTTATATGTGATCTTCTTAAATGGATTTTTTTCACTAAGTTCTTATAACTTATTATCTCTATTTCTACTTTCCCCAAGTTACAAAGATGAATAAAAGACATGCTTTCAATTATGTAACACCTTTAACTAAAAGCCTTATAGTGTGATGGCAAGTTAAAAACAATAGTTGAAATAGGAATTGTGGTATTACATGTACTTTGTTAAAAATGCATAGTTGTTGTGGTCATGTTGTAATTGTGATATGAATAGTCACAAGCTCTATAAGGGTATGTGACTTTTTTGTTTATTGTATTGTTACCCTTAGCTAGTGTTGAAAAAAGAAGAGACTTTGATGAAATTTTGACAGGTCTGATTAGAAGGCTATCTTTGCATTATGAGTCATTAGTTAATGTCTTGTTTGTGATTCATATAAGTCATAAGTAGAGTTTATTAGGTTTGTATGAGGCCATTTTGTACTAGATTTTTACACTAATCATGTACTAATTATTAAGGCGTGACATTTCTCTTATTTTTATTTTATTAATTTTTTTATTTCATGCGATTGTATAGTGAATTTTGTTTTCTAACTTGTGTAATGCATAAGGTAATGCTAGTTTATTTAAAAAATTTATATCTATCATTTTTACAATCATTAGTTCATTCCTAGAAAGATCAATTATGATACAAGAGTTGTTTTAAAAGTGCAAAACATAATTCTTTTCAAGTATATGAGAAACACTAAGTAGGTTTTGATTAATACTTAGTGTATGAAGGACATTTGGAATAAACTAAATACTTAAAGGTGTTTCAATAACTACAACACCTTTCTTTTGATGTCTAAATACTTTCCATTTCTAATCTTAATTTTGGAGCAATAAGACAGATCAAAGTCTTATAAAGTGGTTGAATCAAAGAATATCTAATTCTTATTTGCCAATTAGATTCCTTTGTTAATATGTGCATTATAGCATGTTATTATAAGTAATTTTTTTCATTTTTTTCAACTTCTTCTTAATCATCAATAACATGAGCTAGTTGCACCTCATGCTCTTATTAATTTCCCTTATTCTTGCAAACTTTTTCAACATGGCTAAGTTGATTACAAGATCTATATTTTACATTCAACCTTCATGAACAGAATTTTTTTCTGACTCATTTTCTTGTAATAAAGGCATGGAGGATATTTGCCTTTTTGTTTCCATTTTTTCACTCTTTTCCATTTTTATCTCCATATTGCTTTTCCCCTCTACTGTTTACTTGCTTCTCTTGTGCTTTTATTTCAAAAGATCCAATTGCTATTGTTTCCTCCATCCTTATTGCTTTTAAGCTTGAACAACATTCATAAGTTCTATTAGAGTTAGCTAAAACGTGTCTTTAGAGTCTTCTAAAGAAGAGATCTTGATTTCAAACTTAAGAGAAATACTAGCTATCATTTTTCTGCTAATCTCCTCTATGATAACTCTTCACTAGGCATTTTGATCTAGTTTATAACTCTCATCATATGATAATGTATTCTATAATGGTTTCAATCATCCTTAAGGCCTCAAATTCTTCCTTAGCTTTAATATTTGCATTTGTTTGGTCCTCTTATTTCCCTAAAACTTCTTTTTCAAATTATGCATGCCATATTTCTTTGGAAAAGAAAATTTATAACCCTTATATAAAATTTATCTTGAACACAAGATTGAATGGCAAACAAAATTTTATACTTTTTTTGCATTTCCTTCACTATGATATTTGATTTGAATTAGGGTAGGATTTGTCGATGGAAAATTTAGTCTTTTACTAGTTTCTAATACCTCTTAAAGATCATAAGCTCTAAGGTAGACCTTCCTTTTTCCAGCTTAAATCACATAGTTCTTGCTTATGAAATTTAAAGGTGCAAGAGTGGAATAATCATTGGAATTTATGAATAAACCTTCTTGTCTCTAAGGTTTATTAGGAGGGGAAGCCTTGCTAGTTTTTTTTCAAACTCACAACCCTTAAAGATCACTAATGCTCTTGATATCATGCAATGTAGGGAAGAATTGTAGCAGAAAAGGATCATATATCCATTTATTTTTTTTATCATATAGAAAAAGATCACATATTCATTTATTTTTCTACCATATACAAAAACATAAAGTACATAATTAGCTAATAGCCCATATTTGAAGCCATACATAACCATGGCAAACACAACAACTCTTCCACCCAACTTACATAAAACAAAGCAATAATATTCTATCACGTTAAAACACAATCAGCAAAAATGAACTAAACTTAGTTGGCTCAATAAAACATAAGAGCTGACCATTAGGTATCAAGGAAAAATATATCAAGTCTAACAGATATACCGCTAGAAGCCATCGGCAGTTACTATGAACTTTCTGTTTCCTTATTTGCTATACAACATGCATAACCATTTCTTTAACCTGAGGATAAAATTCCTCAAATGTAATTTTTACTTGAGAGAGTTTTCAATGTCTATGACAAATCGGTATTTAACATCCCTTTTGATTACTCTCTCGATAGCTTCATTTGCATACTGGATTGGGATCACTTCTATGTTTGGATAAACTTTGTTTGCAGCACAGAAGTTAATCATCTCTTGTGTGTCCTTCATACTGCCAGTGTTACTTCCAGAAATGGATCTCATACCTGTCATGAGAGTTTATGCATTTAGACTTACTCTGCTTTTAATTGACCTCATAGATAAAAGCCTGAATCTATTGATTCTAACATACTTGGAGAAAGCAAACATACCCAAAAGAAGACTTAAAGGACTGAGTTTGACTTCACTTGGGGCTCCCACAAGGACTAGAACACCTTTTGTCTTCAACAGTGACATATAAGGATCAAAGGGGTGATCACCAGATGCTGTATCAATTATGAAATCCAATGACTTAACCAGTGCCTGCATTTAAATCATTATATGCTTTCAGTTCTGACAAACGAGAGAAAAAGAGCATCGGTAATCAATTTCAGTACAGGCTTAGTAAAGAAATATACACGATCTTCCAAATTTTGGCAAAAATTTCTTGGGTCACATTGGACATAAGATGTTTTTGTTCTGTTTATCTTTGATAAAGCTAAGCACTCATTCTCTTTTCTTCTCCTAAATCATCACTCAGTTTACACCTGGAAGGATCTGATTTAGAACAATTTTACTTATTTCTGTAGGTTTTGCCAATAGAATAAATGCATTCAAGTAGATAAAGTTAACCGTATCAGTTTTGTAGAACTTACAAATGAGAATCCGGAATCTGAAGTCAAGAAAAAGTGTTGCTTGATAGAGTATTTAAGTTATGCTTACCGCCATCTGTTCCTCATCAGAAGAAACAACAAAACTGTCGGCACCAAGCAGAGTAAGGGCCTCCTCTTTCTTGGATATGCTAGTGCTGAAAACTGTAACCTTCAAACCAAAGGCTTTGCCAAATTTGACAGCCATATGACCAAGACCACCGAGGCCAATCACTCCCAATGACTTGCCAGGTTGATTCATCTTGTGCTGCTTCATCGGAGTATAAACAGTGATCCCAGCACAAAGCAAAGGAGCTGCTGAGGCCAATGGGTAGTCTTTGGGTATCACGAAGCAATACCTGTAGATTCAACACCAAGTATATCAAAATCCAATAAGTAATGCTACGCAAACTCGATCAGTTGTTTGACACAGTGTTTTGCATTTAGAGATATATCACAACCTAATTCAAATTGACAATTTCGTCTGTTCAGGTGTTGTCGTGGAAACTGAATGACAATAATCTCAGATGCAACAAGCATTTTGCATAATTTATACAAAACCAGCATCTAATTTATAGATTTACCGCTCATGGACTATTATGAAGCTGGAGTATCCTCCCTTCGTGATGGTACCATCCAGATCAAAACTATTGTAAGTGCCCACTCTCTTGGCGCAGTGAACCTCTTGCCCATCATCACAGTACTCACAATCCCTGCAGGAATTGACGTAAGTGCCCACTCCAACATGATCACCAACCTTGAAACGGCCCACCTTGGAACCAACCTTTTTCACAACTCCAGCGATCTCGTGCCTGAAATATGTAAAAAAGAACACAAAAAAATAGATATATCAGTTCTGAAAAATAGATATAACCCGTTGAGCAATACAGCAAAACAGGCCACATACCCAGGTACTACTGGATACTTGGAGTCTCCGTGTAGATTCCTGGTCCAAAGCACATCAGCATAACAGACTCCACAATGTGTGATCTTTATATAAACATCATCTTCCCCAACAGCCCTGAACAACCATTGTCATATGATCAATAAACACCAAGAAATTTAGGTTCATAAGAGAAGAAGAAAATTAATGTTAGATAAGTCGTACCTGCGACTAAATTTGTAAGGTGACAGAAATCCAGATGTATCTCTTGCTGCCCAGGCAAGGCATTCTTCATTGGATCCTTCAGAACTCATTATGCTTCTATTACACAATAGATATTAGTGCAATTAGAGATATCAGTTGTTTATATAAAACAGGAAATGAATTGATCATTTCACTTTGTTTGACATCATTTAACTTTTACTTTCTAGAAGCATTACAGCTTCTCCCACTTCCTCGTTTTGAACGCCCAAGGCCTCACGAGCTTCTTTTCCGAAGACTTGTTCTTCTCTGCATTACCTGTGCTCTTACGTGTAGTTCCATCCATCTGCCAGTCAATATGCGTCTAATCAAAACCTAACAGTCTTGATAAAAATTAACTCTTTTTTAGAAAGTTCCCGTGTTCTAATTTGAACGATTAAATTAAAAATAAAAATATCATGTATTCAATTATTCATCTATTTAATTCGCCTCTTTTTTCTGCTTAGTATTATTATTATTAATACTTATTACCAGACATCAGCTGGATGCACGGTCAATTAATTGATTTCTGTATATTTTATATACAAGATGGTAAAATTCGTGTGTACAATTAGAAAGGTCCTACTTATGATCATGGACAGAGTCAGCGTCATTCCTCTCACTTCAGGGAGGTTGGGGTTTCGTGGAGTAAGCCGCTCTTTGGTCGGATAAAATTAAATTGTGGACTGTAACATCCAATCAAGTTGAAGTTGCTTGTGGTGGTTTTCTAAGAAATTATAAATGTGATTGGCTGTTCGAAATTTAAGCCACCGTATTTCTTTTGAGACTGAGATTTGAGGAGCTATTGAAGGTTTCGCATGGGAGATGAGTTTTCGTTTGATAATCTTACAATTGAATTTAAGGGTTTTTGTCAATATTTTGTAAGAATTTAATAATCTCAATTCAAGGTACTACTTTATTAAAAATTATTTTTATAATCTACTTATAAAAAATTGATAAATTTCTATTTTTCATTATTTAAAGAAGGCAATAAATGCCCCAGTTAATTAACGGCGTATAGTATTACTCGTGATGATGTTGGTGTGAAGAGATCTAATATCGTTTTTTGGGGGGAGGGAAGAAAAGTCTTCCTTATCTGCCAACAACCAATTAATTAAATATATTACGGCATGTGATTACCAAAATATAAATATACATACATGCCATTACCATTATATATATATATATATATGGGGGAATATTCCTTATCTACCAAGCGCCAATTAATTTAAAAATTGCCGACGATATGTATTACTGCATGCCTACGTGTCTGCTTACAAGTCTGGATGTGACGGAGTACGGTATAAGAAATTTTATTTCATTTGGTGGCCTTGCTCGTTTAGAGAGGGATTAGTCACTTATCTCCTTTTTAAGGTAGGGGTGGGGAGTGCCTTTAATTATCCCAGAATTTTATTGAAATTTTAATTTTATTTTATAAATTTTATTTAAAATAAATTTATTTTTTAAATTTTTTTGAAAAATATGTAATATTATTCAATTAGTTAACATTATTAAAATTTTTTGATAAATGTATTTATATAATATCTTACATAATATACATAAGTTATATTTTTATATTTTGATAAAAAAATATTTTTGATCCTTTAACTTTGATTAAAATTTCAATCTCGTTTTTTAAATTTTACTTAAATTGAATTTGCCCTTTAATTTTGTAAAAACTTGATCACTTTAATCATAATATAAGAATAAAGTATCATTATGTAAAAACTTGATCACTTTAATCATAATATAAGAATAAAGTATCATTATAATATGATGACTTTCACTGTTATTAATCAATACAAATATTGAATAAATGCAAATAATAATTTGAAGAATTTTAAAAATAACTTATATTTATCTTTTTGAATTGTTTTGCTCATTAGAATAGTTGTTAAATAACATGTAATGTTTTAGAAATACTTTTTAAAATTTAAAATTGTATTTATTCAAATTCATTGATATTAATAGATTTACTAAATATATGTTTTGGTTTCAAATACAATAACTTCAATGATCCTGAATTGAAATGATTGATTTCATATAATTTTGAGGGTTGAAAAAAGTTAAAATTTGATAAAACCTCATTATAAACTACAATATGAAGCAGTTTAAGGGAAAATGAAATTATGGTTTAAATAAAATATAGGAAATAAGATTGAAACTTTTATGAAATTGAGAGATAAAAAAACTTTTTTGCTAGAAGAATATAAAAATATAACTTATGTGTGCCATATAAAATATCATGCAAATAGTTTTATTAAAAAAAAACTAATAGTGTTAGGTTGCTAAGTAATTTTGTATATTTTTGGTAGTTAGAGAGTGAAGTTGTTTCAAATAAAGCTTAGAAGATATTTAATGAAGGTTGGGAGACTACATTTGTCCTTTTACCCCTTTTAAAATTTTTTTTTTTAATCTTATAACCTTCATGCCATTACGGCATGCGATTAATTAAATATATTACGGCATGCGATTACCAAAATATAAATATACATACATGCCATTACCATTATATATATATATATGGGGGAATATTCCTTATCTACCAAGCGCCAATTAATTTAAAATTGCCGACGATATGTATTACCGCATGCCTACGTATCTGCTTACAAGTCTGGATGTGACGGAGTACGGTATAATAAATTTCATTTCATTTGGTGGCTTTGCCCGTTTAGAGAGGGATTAGTCAGTTGTCTCCTTTTTAAGGTAGGGGTGGGGAGCACCTTTATTTATCCCTGAATTTTATTGAAATTTTAATTTTATTTTATAAATTTTATTTAAAGTAAATTTATTTTTTAATTTTTTTGAAAAATATGTAATATTATTCAATTAGTTAACATTATTAAAATTTTTAATAAATGTATTTATATAATATCTCACGTAATATACATAAGTTATATTTTTATATTTTGGTAAAAAATTATTTTTGATCCTTTAACTTTCATTAAAATTTCAATCTCATTTTTAAAATTTTACTTAAATTGATTTTGCCTTTTAATTTTCTAAAAACTTGATCACTTTAATCATAATATAAGAACAAAGTATTATTATAGTATGATGACTTTCACTGTTATTAATCAATACAAATATTGAATAAATGTAAATAATAATTTGAAGAATTTTAAAAATAACTTATATTTATCTTTTTGAATTGTTTTGCTCATTAGAATAGTTGTTAAATAACATGTGATGTTTTAGAAATACTTTTTAAAATTTAAAATTATATTTATTCAAATTCATTGATATTAATAGATTTACTAAATATATGTTTTGGTTTCAAATACAATAACTTCAATGATCCTGAACTGAAATGATTGATTTCATATAATTTTGGGGGTTGAAAAAAGTTAAAATTTGATAAAACCTCGTTATAAACTACAATATGAAGAAGTCTAAGAGAAAATGAAATTATGGCTTAAATAGAATTTAGGAAATAAGATTGAAATTTTTGTGAAACTGGGAGATCAAAAATACTTTTTTGCTAGAAGAATATAAAAATATAACTTATGTGTGCCACATAAAATATCATGCAAATAGTTTTGTTAAAAAAAATTAATAGTGTTAGGCTGCTAAGTAATTTTGCATATTTTTTATAATTAGGGAGTAAAGTTGTTTCAAATAAAGCTTAGAAGATATTTAATGAAGGTTGGGAGACTATATTTGTCTTTTTACCCCTTCTAAAAATTTATGTTTTTTTTAATCTTATAACCTTCATTAAAATTTTAATTTTATCTCATGAATTTTATTTGAAATAAATTTATTTCATAATTTTTTTAAAAAAATAAGTACTATTATTTAGTAGCCTAATTCTAATAGGTTGTCTAAAAAAGGTGTTTGTATGACATTTAACTTGGCATCCTATAGGGCTATATAAGTTATATTTTCACAACTCTTATGGTAAAATATATTTTTGAACTCCTAATTTTCATTCAATTTTTAATTTTATCTTCTAAATTTTATTTAAAAAATTTATTCTATAACTTTTTAAAAAGCTTCTATCATAATATAAGGACATAATGTCATTGTAATGTGATGACTTCCATTGTAATTAGTCAATACAAATACTAAATAAATTCATATATGGAAAAATATCATTTAATATATTGGAAATAGTGTAGAAACTAATGTCTTGAAAATTGAACTAGACATGAAATAAAAAAAACTTCCTATTCACAATTTGATTGATTTGACTAGTTAAACCAATTTTTAGATTAGATAATGTTATAATAAGGAAATTGTATATATTATATAAAATTTTATAAAAAAATAAAATACCTACTTTCAAAAGGTGAGTCTTAATTTACATAAATTAGTAAATTTAATAAATAAAACTATCATAAAATTAATAAAAACTAGCATATAGTGTTGCTAAGTTTCAATCTATTTAATTTACTAGTTTACTAATGAAATTTTATTTTTAAATTTTTTATGGACTGGGCTACTGAATGCTAATTCAAAATTATCAATTTTTTTAAAAAGTAGAAAGATTAAAAAAAAGAAAAGAAAAGAAATGAGCCAAAATTATTTTTATTAATTGGATCGATTTAATCTAGTTCTTATTGGTTCTATCCTGTTCAAACAAGTTCGATTGTTAAAATGGCTTTAAAGATTAGCTTAAACTACTTGCAGCATCATTGATGATTGGATTGGTTCGACCATTTGGTTCAATTCGATTCTACAAATATTGGTATAAATTATGTTTTTATAAAAATGGAGCATAACATTGAGATTCAATTCCAAGTTATACATCCAAAGTTACAATTTTTAAAAGTTATGCATATAATAATAATTTCAAAAGATTGGATCACATCAAAGTGAAGTTCTATCATTACTTGAAAAATAAATTTGTTTCAAATTAAATTTAGGAGATAAGATTAAAATTTCAGTGAAAAATAAGGGACCAAAAATATCTTTTTATTGTAAAAAAGTGAAAATATTGTTAGAAATTTTTAATGTGAGTTCTAATTTAATTTATAAATGATAACTAATGTTAATCTTAATTATATGGGTTCAAAATAAAATGATTGTTTGTAATTGACCGTATATGGTATTTAAAGTCCAAATATGAATGAGTTGAATATAAATTTTATAACAAAAAAGATTTATGATATGATGTAATTATTTTTTTATAGGATCTCCTATCTCTATTAACTAGTCATAATCATCATTATCTTATTAGATTATAGAATATGTTCATTGGAGTTAGAGAAGAGACTAACTAGCAAACCAAAAATGTTGAATAAAGTTGAAAATCTTATATTCCAAGTATTTAATTCTCAAATTTCATTTTCTTCATGCTGTAGTTCAAAGTTAAAATCTAGATATAATAATTAAAAAATAATTTATTCTTGCAAATATGACTTATATAGATCATATAGGATATTAAGTTAAATATAATATAAAATTGGATTGTTAAGTCATGTTGCATATTTTTTGAAAGTTAAAGGATAAATATGTTTTAAATAAAACTTCAAAAAAAGATTAAAACTTTGGTGGATATTAGGAGATTGAAAATGCATTTTTGCTTTTGAGAAATTTTAAGAAGTTTTCAAACTTCTAGACAAGGAGAATAAAAATTTTCCTTTATATAGTATTTCGGAGAATAGAAAATGAAATAAAAGAATTTTGAATTTTAGTTCATAAAGAAAATAAGAAGATAAAATTTTAAGAATAAAAATAAGGTTAATTTATTTTTTGTTCTCTCCTTTTCCTTTCGATAGACAAAAGAAATTTCAAATTTTAGAACTTTAATCTCTCTTCTTTCCCTTCTTTACACCCAAACAAAAGGTTGAGCATCCCTTTTTTTTTTTTTTTACCATTTTCTTATTTTTCAAATTTTATTTTGCCTTTTTTTCCTTATGACTTCCAAAATATAGCATAAAATTTTTACATAAGAGAGAGAAAAATAACCTATCAATCTCATTGAAAATTATTTGCAAAACTTAATTTTTAAAAGCATGGGATAATCATTAAGGATGCGTTTGAAATGTACCTTTCAGCATTTAAACATTTAAGCGATAAATTCATTTTTATTTGTTTGGTAATGTTTCACTTTCACTGAAGCGAAAATTAAGAGAAAATGTTTGCTTAATGACTTCGGCATTTAAAGGCACACTCAATGCGTTAGCAACAGGCTGAACGAGCATTCTAACATAAGTAAAACAACATTGTTGTATTTTAATATAATGGTCCATCTTTAATGGCTGTCATTCTGTCATCTTTACTTAATACAACTATTTTTCTTCTTCTTTCTCTTCTAATTAATATCTCTTTTTTTATACTTATCTTTGCTTTTGCTAATTTGACAAAGAACCCTATCTTTACCTTAATTATATTCTTATTTTTCTTTTGTTAATTTATTATTTTATAATCTATTTAATAAAATTATTTAAAGTAAATTAATTTATTTAACCATATTAACAACATACATAAGTGTAATAAGTGTAGATAAACATACAAAATTAAACACATATTATTTATTAATGAACTTTACAAAAATTATATATGTTGTGTGTTATGTTTAAATACAATTGTTGTAAAATATTTGTACATTATATTTTTACAATATTTATATCTCTGTTTTTGTTATCATTGGTTAATTTATTAAGGATAATGGTAGATTGTGAATTTTTTTAATTAAGAGCATATAATTTGGAAATAGTTAAATTAAATTTAGTGCTTAATTTCAAATATTTTTCATTATGGATTGAATATTTTAATATATTTGGCATTGGAACTTTTAGTGGTAAAATTTTTAGTGTTATCAAATAATCCAATTTAGAAATCTCTATAAACAAACATATAAAAAGATGTAGACAATATTTTTTAGTAGGTTATAGGGCAAAAACCTAAAAGGAAAACAAAAGTAAAAATAAAGAAACTAAGAAGTTGAGCCTCCTGCTTAAACCCTTTTATTATCTTGCTGAAGAGTTAGAAATAGCTCCATAGGAGGATTGTTAATAAAATAGTACATGAAAAGTATGAAAAATAAACATCTATTTGTTGCGTAACATGTTGCTAATATTCATTCATAGTGCTGAAATATATATTAATTCAAAAACATGGACTATCATGTGTTGATATACAAAATACACTAATTTAAGTTCACATAATCCTACAAGCAGTCTAGCTATATTTTACCTAACATAATAATTAAAGTTGATCATATTAGACACAATATCCTGACATGAGTGATTAAAAGTATTTTAGGAAAGCCTCAATTATCTATCAAGGATTGTGCAACAGTCAAATATCATAAGAAAAGTAGTCAGCAAAATGAATGAATTTACCAGTAGCTTATTGGTCTCACTTATTGCAATAATGGTAGACTTTCCTTATTGGCACTCATGATTAATCTTATTAAACAATAGGTGGAATAAAATGATTGATAAAGATGAAATTTATGTTATAATAGAGATTGTAAACATTTGACTCAAAATTTAGCTCATGATATTTTTATTATTTTTTTATTATGAGTTACTTCCTTATTTAAATTAAGTTCTTGTATTAGAATAAAATCTAAGTGCTTGTCAAGCAAGTAAATTTGAGTTTGGCAAGAGCTTGTAGTATGAGAGAAATTTGATATGAATCCATATGAAATTATGTGAAAACCTTCTTATAATTTTAGGAAAGATGAAAGGATAGTGATTATTAGGAAGTTGTAAGATAATGATTAAGAGTCTTAACATATATTATTTTAGAATCATTTTATGGCAATAGATCTCTTTTCGTCCATAATTTTTTTCTAAAATTTTAGGGGTTTTTTGTATTAAGTTGTTGGCATGTTTTTATTGCTTTGATATGTATTTTAATTACAAAATGCTTGTTTACCTAGTGGGAGGGTAAACATATATTACAAAATTGTTATTCACTTACGTGTTGCCATTTTAGGTCTGTATCATGTAGTAATGTAACTATACATACAAATTTCTTTGATAAATAATTTATGAAGTGAGAAAATTATGGAATAAATGGATCTTATTAATTTTTGAATAATGTGAGTACAATATCTAATTTTGAATTCTTGAATAAGAATAAAATCATTTGATTCCTCTCTTTAAGTTGACATTCATTGAGAGCTTTTACAGTTTGATCTTGCATTGGACTACAGATATTGACTTTGAAGGAGGATTATAAAGAAACTTGATTTCCAATCAAAAATTGAATTTTAACTTTGAAGAAGGATTATGAAGAAGGATTGACCTCCAATTTGAAGGTTGAATCTTTACATAAGCTTTCTGTTTGAAAAGATTTAAGAGTGTAAATATTGTTGAAGTCTTCATCTCGAGATAGATGTTTTCAATTGAAGCTGGAGATTTCAAAAAAAAGCTTCACATCTCTTCTTTTAACAACTTGTTGTTATTGAATGACATAAATAAGCTTTCTATTTATAGAGTTAGTAAGGGATACTTAGAGATATGCATCATTTTTTTAATATTTATCGCCTTTAATTTATTAAAAGGTGATTATTTTGAGAATTTCTTATTGGTTAAAATGATTCATCGTGACATGTGGCAATTTTTTATTTGTCCATTGACATCATAAATATTTATCATCAAATATATATTTATGAGTTCACTTATTTTTCAAGTGCGATTTTAATTTTGATAAATAATTTTTTTCTAATTGGTTATAATTTATAAAAAAAATTTAGAGCATAATTATAATATATTTAGATTAAAAGTTTGAGCATTGATACTTAAGGCTCATATCTTCATATTTATTATTAGATTAAAATATTATTTAGATCTATGATCCAGAAAAATGGGTAAGAGAAAGGATTAACTTATGAAAAATGATAACATAGTATTTTTCTTATTCTACTCATATATTTTAACTTATTTATATGTCTAGCAATTATTTAAAATAGACTTTTGCAATGGATTGTCAATATTGGACCAGTATTATTGGATTTGTAGTGATGCATATAATAATTTGTTGGGTCACAAAATACATTCAATAACTAATACATTTGATTTATAAATAAATTATCTATATTAAGCTAAAGCTATAAATGATAAAGTATGTGTAAAACATATTGGAGAAAAAAAATTTAGAAAAAATTTACAAGAAAAATTTTGATTCGTGAAATTTGTTTGGAAAATAATCCAAATAAATCATGACATAACTATATAACATATAATTAGTAACACCTTGCTAATGACAATAACATAATTATTTATTTATGATATGTATAAATAATGAAACTAATTTTTAATAATGGTTAAAATAATGTGAGATTTAGAAATTTAACACATAAATATGTTGCAATAATTTGGCGAGAATTAAATTGATATACCATAAATTGGTATGCTTAATTAATTATTTATTTATAGAGTGCTTAAGTAGAAAAAAATTAATTTTTGAAAGTGATTAATATGTTACTTAATTTAGTTAGCCAATAATCTTAGTATTTAAAGATATTTAAAAAATTATAATAAATTAGTTTAAATTTACTTTAATCTGAAAAAAATTCAATACATTATATCACGTATTTCATAATGTATTTATGAAAGTTATTTGTTGTTGAAGTTAACTTTATCAAAATTGTAGAAAGTTACAATGAAATTTTTTAACTTTCATTTTCTTCTCCAAATTTATTTTGAAAGTTTAATTTTTATTTAAAAATTTTTGAAATACATGTAAAAGTTTTTTTTCTCAAGTCTTTAAAACTATACAAAAAAAAATTGTAGAAACTTATTTTTATAAGCCCATAAATTCATTAAAAAAAAAGTCTAAAGCAGAAATGAAACTAGGATAAATTTAAAACTTAAATTATAAGATTTATAAATAAATAAATCACTTGAAAAGCCTTTTTCATATATGGATAGATGTTATTTACTCATTGATTTATTAATCAATGTATGGATATCCAAACTAAAACCTAGAATTTTAATTTAGGAATAGAAGAATTATCTTATTTTTTTCTTTTTTATATTTTTTTTATCTACAATAACTTGTATAAAGAGCATTTTACATTTGCGGATTACAAAGAAGTTGTTTATTGGTTACCGTTACCTCTTAAGAGTTAAAGCTACCCTGTTTTTATATACTTCGCTCTATCATAGTCAACACATATGATTTGGACTCACTTTAGTTTTGTTATAAAAGACATAATTCGTCATGTGAAACCTCCACTTGATTCAATTAGCTGCCTCCCTAATCTTTGAGGATATGTCAAAATCAATTTCAACTGTCAACCTTAAACTAGAAAATAGAATTTTATAGACTAAAACCATGTTTTATGCAAATTGGAGCAAAATTTTTATTTTTGTTGCATGTAAAAGTCTCCAGATTACAAATATTGAACTTTAATATTACCTATTAATTCCAATTCATTATAACATAAGGAAACTTTATTCACCACAACATCAAGGCAGTTGAAGAAATTAACTTTTATTTCAGGCTAATCTTCCTCGCTAAGAGAAACATGCATAGAAAGAAGCCAAGCATCCAGCTTAAGACACCAGTAGTTACTATGAACTTTCTGTTTCCTTATTTGCTCCAACACATAGAACCATTTCAGAAGTACAGATTGAATTCCTGAAATGTAATCATTTACTTAAGGGAGTTCTCGATGTCTATAACAAACCGGTATTTAACATCCCTTTTGATTACTCTTTTGATAGGTTCATTTGCGTATTAGATTGGGACCACTTCTATGTTTGGATAAACTTTATTTGCAGCATAGAAGTCAATTATCTCTTGTGTGTCCTTCGTACCGCCGACGGCACTTCCAAAGATGCTTTTCATACCTGTCATAAGAGTTTATGCATTTAGACTCACTCTGATTCTAATGAACATCTTAGCTAAAAGCCTAAAACTATTGATTGTAATAGACTTTATACTTAAGAAAGCAAACAAAGCTGTAATAAGACTTAGAGAAAAAGAGAATTTATGTTATTCTTACCCTCATCTGTTCCTTGTCTGAAGAAACAGAACTGTTAGCACCAAGTAGAGTAAGGGCTTCCTCCTTCTTGGATATGCTAGTGCTGAAAACTATAACTTTCAAACTAAAAGCTTTGCCAAATTTGACAGCCATATGACTAAGACCACCAAGGCCAATCACTCCTAATGACTTCTAAGTTACTTTGACACAAGTATATAAAACCAGAATCTAATTTGCAGAAAACCAGAATCTTCCCTTTTGTAACTTTGCATGACTAGAATTTTGCATGATTAATAGAAAACGAGCATCTAATTTGTACCTTTATAGCTCATAAACTCCTATGAAGCGGGAGTATCCTCCCTTTATGACGATACCGTCCAGATCAAAATCATTGTAAGTAAAAACTGCTTTCTTGGCGCAATAGATCTTTATCCCGTCGTTACAATAATCACAATCCTTGCATGAATTGACGTAATTGTCCACTCTAACATGGTCACCAACCTTAAAATCATCCACCTTGGCACCGACCTATTCCTCAAGTAATCTTGTGCCCGAAATATGAAAAAAACTAAAAAAAAATAAATATGTTAGTCCTGAAAAATATAATCCAATAATATAGTAAAATAGGCCACACACCCAGGCACTATTGGATACTCGAAGTCTTGGCTGACAAACTAATTAGGAAAGAGGAAGAGAGAAAACTCTTTAGTTAAATAATAAAATTTATTCATATCTGAATATAGAACCATAGTTTTCATCCTAAAACTATAGAAAATATCTCCCCATTTTTAGAGTTCCAATGCAATTCTTGAGTTTCCTAAACACTAGGTTTAATGTTTTTTTCACTTCTAAGACATATCTGAAAACTTTAAGAAATATCTTCTAGAAAACACTAAAACATTTCCAAGTTAGGTTCATTGTATCTAGGTTAGGTTCCATACTATTCTCCTTGGGTTAGATGAAACTCACCTTCAAGTTTAATTTTCATCTTTGTAGTACAGTGAAAGATCAACAATATTGAAGGTAATGGGGACACCATAGAAGTCTGATAACTCTATTTTGTAGGCATTGTCATTCATTTTCTACACAACTTGAACTGGTCCATCTACCTTTAAAGGTAACTTAGCATTAGTTTGATTTGAGAATTTTTTTTTTTTGCAAGTGTATTCATACCATGTTTCTTTCTTTAAAAGTATGCTGTCGTTGATATTTATCTCATCGAGCTTTATATTTAGAATTCTATTTCTGAATTCTTGCATGGACTCATTTGTTGATATTTATCTTTGCTCTTTACTCTGCATTTATGCTATATTGACAACTAGTAAAAGATGATGCTAAATTAAGTAAGCTAAGGGAACGAGTACCATATACTACTTTGAACAAGTATCTTACAATTGAAAGTAAAGTGTGTTTTCTACTAAAAGCATTTGCTACAGCGTTCAAACTTCCAGCCTTGGATATTAAGGTTACTATCGGCTTGGCTTTACCTTTGGCCAAATTGAATTTTTCAGGTGGTATTAGGGCTAACTTGATCTTTACTCCATCTTTTTCGAAAGAATAGATGTTTGTATAATCATCATATATAGCATGAGAGTCATACTGCCGAGGTTTTCTTAAAAGAAGGTGACAAGCTTCCATAACAATAATGTCACATTGTACTTCATCTTGGTACTTTTTACAAATTGAAAAAGTAATAAGCAGTGTTCCATAACTTTTACTTCATTTTCTTTGTTAAGCCATTGTAACTTGTAAACATGCAAATACTTTTAGATAGGTAATTTGAGCTTTTCTACCATGAATCTCGATACAACATTCTCATAACTTCTGCTATCTATGATGACATTGCAAACTTTACCATAGGTTATGTGACCTTAGAATCCCGCAAGTGCACGGGTTAAGTCGAGTTATAGTATAAAAGATTATCGTTCTCCACAGGGATTGTAGGTTGAGTACTAACTAAATCTTAAATAAAATTATCTAGGCTGATCAATTAATTTCGAGAATCAAGAGTGAAATGTAAAATAGAGCTTATCTATAAAAAATAAGGTTTAATTCAATGGAATAAAAGCGTACTCAGCTTAAGGATCCCTTGTGTACTTCATTATGGAATGAATTTACTTCTCTAACTTGGTTTACTGTTAATTAAGATTGCTGAATTACCAAAATTAAGCTATACCTCATTGCAAGGCTACTAGCTACTAACCAAGAGATTAAGTGCCCAGAATTACTCTAGTAATCACTCATCTAGGTTACATTAACTTTGCTTAGAATCCATTCTTGGACATTTCATCCTATGCAAAAGAATCCAATTAGCTTAATTCCTAAGTCTAATTGATATTCCTAATGATCATGCAAGATCCGATTAATCAATTGGTCATTTCAACCTAGAATCAATTAATCCAAAACATAAATCCAATATTCTGGATATATTAGCTTGTTCCAGTCAAATCAGCATAATCAAATCATAAATTAATAGTAAATCAAGCTAGATTATATAAAATTCAAGTCCATAAATCCATGAACAAGTTCACCCAAGCTAAGTACAAAGGTTTAGTGTGAAAACATTACAAGATCAGAAGAAAACAAGAAAACAGAGAGGGAAGTCAAACAGTCCATGAAGATATACAAATTTCTTGCTTGATTCTTCAATTTCTTGCTTGAATCCATGCTAGATGATGCCCTTGGTTGATTTGAATCTCCCCTAGGGTTTCTCTCAGTAGCTCTCCTTGTTAATTCTCAGTTTTTCCTCCTCTCCTTCATCTCTTCTTTTCAAAATTTTGCGCAAAACTTATATTGGTGATGTACACGGGGGTCAACACGGCCCGTGTTGTACCCCGTGTTCTTCAACGAAGACTGATCAGCAAGTTACACGGGGTGTGATACTCCCCGTGTTTACCTTAGAAGCGAATGGCAGTAAGATACACGGGGTAGTACACGTCACATGTTCAACACCGTGTTCTTCTCTGGGCAGCTCAGTGAAGTCTCGAAGCAGTCCAGAATGAAACACGACCCTGAACACGAGGTTCCCATACCCCGTGTTCTTTTCTGAGTGAACAAATTTTGCTTCAATTCTTCACAATTTGAATGGTTTTGCTTCCGGATCCTTTTCTAATGCTCATATGTGTCATTTCAAGACCTGAAAAGAAGATATAGAGCATCTAAGTATCCTTTTCAATCAATTTGCACAAAATACTAAGTAAATGAGTGATGAAACACATAGAATTTAGGTGCATTTGTGCATTTATCATTATGCATCAAGTGAGGAAAATGTTATGCCTTAAGTAAGGTTATTCCTTTTTGGCTATGGTGTGTAAGTTCCGTCTAATCACTAGTGATTCTCTATGATCAGCAGGGTTGAATTCTTTGTCAAACATTGGTGGCTTATTGGATTCATCTTGTGTCTACTTGAGCTTTTCTTCTTCTAATACTTCTTGAATTTCTCCCTTAATAATAGTAATGACTTTTTAATTTAGGCAATTTGATGCAATATGGCCATATTCTTCCCATTTGAAGCATTTAGATGGTTTAGGTTTGGTGAAGCATTTAGATGGTTTAGGTTTGGTGGTGTTTTAGGGTTAACATCTTTGGTAAGTTTAGGAGGGGTCTTATTTGAGGTATTGGATTATGTGATTTGAGTTTTGCAAGTATTAGTAAGGTTTCTTGAGGAGGAAGGTTGGAATATGAGCTTTTTGGAAAGTTATTTCTCGATCTCAATGACAAGTTGGATAACATCATCTAAGGTCTAGTATTATTGAAGCTAGACTTGTTATGCAATTATGAAGTTTAAACGTCCAATGTAGCAGGCAATAATCTATTCCTTTTTCTCTTGAATATCATATTTCATCATCACTTTTTCAAATTCCTTGGTATATTCTTCCATATACATGGACTTTTGGTGAAGGTTTTGTAATTGGATAAAGTTATCTTAATAATAGTGATTAAGTAGGAACTTACATTTAAGTTCTCGTCATATTTTCTCTTATATCTTGATCTTGTTTCATCCTTCACATTCTTATTTCTTCTTCAAATTTTCCTACCAGATGAAGGCATTTCTTTAACTTAATAGCAATAATTTTTATCTTTTAGTTATCTGGTATATCTTTTAGCTTAAACACTATTTCAACTATTTGAAGCTAATTTATGAATTTATCTGGCTGGATCCTTCCCTTAAAATTTCAAATGTTTACTTTAATACCAATTCTTGACGTTAGCTACCTTTAGGGGCAATGACTAGTTGCTAAAGAGTAATTGTTGCCATCAAAATCATATTATGGATTCCTTCTTTGATTTGGTAAGTCGTGTTAGGCACTAACAATCTCTTGTAGTAGTTGAATTTGTCTCTACATTTCTTCCATCTTAATCTCTTAAATGTTTCTTTTGTTTTGTCTTCTTGGTGGTATTTTGATAATTTATGATGTGTTATGGGATCAAAGTAAAATTTTTGAAAAATTTAAGGGGTATTAGTAACAATAAGACTAAGTTTAGGATTAAAATTGAATTTTGGCAAGGTTTGGGAGTGTCTTTGTAATAATAGGACAAATTCTAAGGTTAAAATATAATTTATGAAAGGTTTGGGCACACCTTATAATTTTAAGGAATACTGGGGTAAAAAAATAAAAATTTAAAGAAGTTATAGGGTAATTCTAAAATTCTAAAAAATTCTATTGAGGGGATTGTTGACGTGACTCAAACAACATATGACACAATCTTTATGGTTAAGGTAGTGTTGATTGTGTACTGAGAAGTTGACTTTTTCGTTGATGTCGACTAACTAGGTTTATTGATGTAGCGATCCTTGACATGTGACACCTATAAAGTGAATGATGTGTTACTTACATATCGCTAATGTGGTTATATTCAACCTCAGTATGGCATGTGGAGCATGTAACTAGTGCATGACTTTTCTAGCATGGCGTATGGGGTATTTGTTTGACACAAAATTTGGTAGTCCGCCATTTTGGACCACTTCGAACTCAGCTACTGTGTTGTTTTGACAAGAAACTAATTAGAAATTGGTAGTTGTTGAACCTATAAAAGTATGAAATTAGGGAGAATTCCAAGTGCTTTTGACCCAAACACTTGTGTAAAGAGCTAAGAAAACTAGTTTTGATACCCACATGGCGCAGAAGCCAATTGGGAAAGGAGAGAGAAAACTCTTCAATTGAACAATAAAATTCTATTTACTTCTAAACGTAGAATTGTAGCTTTTTGGGAAATATTTATAACGGTTTACATGAGTAAATTTGTCCTAAAATTATAGAAAATATCTCCCCATTTTTAAAGTTCCATTGCAATTCTTGAGCTTCCCAAAGATTAGGTGCAATGTTTATTTCACTTCCAAGACATATCTGAAAACTCTAAAAAATATGTTCTAAAAAACACCAAAACATATCCCCAAATTGGGTTCATTGTATCTAAGTTAGTTTCCGTACTAAGTCTTGATGTAGATTCCTGGTCCAAAGCACATCAGCATAACAAACTCCACAATGTGTGATCTTTATAAAAACATCATCTTCCCCAGCAGCCCTGAACAACCATTGTCATATGACCAATAAACACCTGAAATTTAAGCTCATAAGAGAGGAAGAATATTAATGTAGGATGAAGGTGCCTGCGGCTGAATTTGCAAGGTGACAGAAACCCAAATGGATCTCTTGCTGCCCAGGCAATGCATTCTTCATTGGTTCCTTCAGAACTCATTATTTTTTATTGTATTACACAATAGATACTAATGCAATCAGAGATGATTTGTTTATATGAAGTTTACGTGTCGAAATGAACCTAATGGATAAATATTCTATATCAGTTAACCTTTACTTTCTAGACAGCTCCTCCCTCTTCGTTCTTCCCAGCATTACGTGTGCTTTTACGTATCATTACCTCATACAGCTAATAACTATGCCTCTAGCCAAAGTCCAACCATTGGTGTTAATCTTTTATCTTCGAAAATAACCAATTGTGTCAGTAAGGATTCTCACATGTTTAAATTATATACTTTGTTTTTAGTTATGATTAATAAATTTAATCGTCAACTTATTTTTCAAAAAAATAAATAAGTAAATGAATAAATAAAACCAACCTAGTATTAATCCAATTGGAGTCTTCCTTTCCATGAAAGTAAATGCAAATGGGCTGATGACTTGGTCAATAGAACCCACCTTCCCACGATAACATCAAGAAATTTGTTTCATCTTGTTACTCGTCAGGCACTCTCTGCTCCATCATCTTCATTTCTATATCTATATATTTTATATAAAGATAAGCTTGAATTCTTATCTACAACTCGAAAAGTCTTATTTATCTTCTAAGCACCAATTAATTGAAAATTGCTGACGATATATCAGTGCGTGCCCGCGTATCTGCTAACCATTACAAGTTTGGATGTGGGACTACGCAACAAGAACATCGGAAGAAAATTTTTAAACAACAAACAAAAATGGTTTTATTAGTAAGCTTTGATTAGGGGACAACGGGAATTGAAATTAATAATGCCATTTGGCAACATTTTTGCCAAAAAAGAAAAGTTGACAACTTTGAAGATGGTTTATGCCATTTGAATCCTTCCATGTATTATTATCATTTTCTTGATGTTTACTGTAATTATATTTATATATTTTTTATTTTTTAAATATATATTATCTCTTCTTTTTATATATACTTATTTCCCATTTTTTTTTCTCTATTTTAAACATAGATCTATCACGGTGCTGATTTTTTCACCGATGGTGGTTTGCAACAATGCTTTCTGTCACAATAAAAGCTTAGGCAGAAGTCTCCACCAACGTCACTCTAATGCCAAATTAAAGAATAAGGTGGTGAAAACAAAGTATGAAATGAGCATTAGAAATTCAATCCAACTATGTATGTGACCATTTTTTTATAATCATCAAAGATGACCTACGGTTAATGAGAGATGCCAATCACATTGGCAATTGAGGAATTGTCACCTTATCTTGAAGATATTGTCAATTCCTAAGGATAAATCAGCCATCACATGAGTAAGCTGTTACCAGTCCTTAGCCACAAAATTTAAGATAATCATTTCTGTCAATTAAACGTAATAGCCTAGCATTTTTTGCGGTATCACATGTACGATTGTGATTATCAACAAACAATTCACATTACAATCGATTCCCATGTCCGATCATAATTGTCCTTGAACAAATAGTGGAATTATCACACCTTTCCTTTTTTAAAAAAAAAATATAAGGGGGTAGGTACGTATTTCTAAAAATAAAAAAATATGAATATAATTAAAGTTTCATTTATTTTGACAGAAAATATTTTTTTGTAAAATATAATTATGAAATATTAATATGAAAAAATATTTTATTTATTTAATATTAAATATAAAATATTTATTAAAAATAAAATTTTATTTTTAAAAAATTACTTTCTTTATTATCATATCTTTAACTATCATTTTTTTAAAAATTATTAGTACAAATAATATATCACTCATTTATTAATATATATAAATAAATTTTTTTATAAAAATACTTTTTAATAAAATAAAATGGAGTTTAAGTTAAATATAAAAGAAAAAGAATTATAATAAACCCTTTCAATTTTAATAGGGAACTTTATGCATTAATGGCAAGGTCGAGCATAGCCGCCCAGAGGCAGCAGCCCTTCCCACCGTCTTGCTCTCTTCCAACTCATTTATTATTCTATTCTTACCTTTCTACATTTAATATGAAGTGATGTTCTAAAGTTCTTACTCATGGATTCTATTCTTTTTTTTTTTTTGGTTTATTTTAGTCTGAGTTGCTAGAGCATTGCATCCGTAAAGTTTCATCTGTTAAGATTAAGTATTTTATTATTGAATTTTTTTTCAAATTTTAAAAGAAATGAATTAAAATTAAAAATATAAATATCATCACATTAAATATAATTTAATAACAAAAATATTTAACTTCTTATAAGATAGAACTTCTAATAACATTATTCTTATATTTAAAGGATAATGTTAAACATAGCACTTGAGGCAATGATTAAATTGTAATTAATAGTTTCTAATTAATGATAGCACAGTCAATTTTAGAATTATATTTAATATTTTAATTTTAATTTTAATTTTAGTAATATAATCTATAAGAGATATTAATTTTAATAATAATCATATACTATTAAAATAGAAAGAAAATATTACATATAATTCTAATATTAACTATAATATTATTAATTATGAATTAGTAATTGCACTCTAATGGTTCAGGGAATGTGGTTAGCATCATTCATATTTAAATTACGATTATGATATGAATATGTTTTACCTATTTAACCAAAAATAAGTAAGTGATGGATTTCTGCTTTATTTTACCTTTTTATCGGCGGTGCAAAGTCACTTTTAAATTACTAAATGTTGAATATGTGGAATATAGAACATTGATTACATTAAATTGACATCTAAAATAATATTGATAACTAATTAATATTTGTATTTAAGATACTATTAGAAATCATAAAGAATATTGGTATTTTAGACATCGGTTGTATGGAAAAATTGATGTCTAAATGTTATTTACAGCTAATTAATATTTATATTTAGGATGGGGATCAAGCACTTTAGAGGTATTACATCCATTAATTTTAAAATTAATGGCTCATAATTTTTTAAATATAAAAATTCATAAGATATTGATTTTGAAATCAATAAGTGTGATGTCACACTTTTCTCTTTAAAGTGCTTTTAGCACTTTCGAGGATCCTGATTCTTATATTTATGATGTTATTAAAAATTATAAAGATTATTTGTATCTTAATGGTTTACTTATTTAAAATGCACTATTACTTATAACATCAATATTTATATTAACTAATGTTAAAATTGATGTTTCTTTACTTATAAATATCGCTTGCATCATTTTCTCATATTTAGGTGAAATTTAGGTTCAATTCACTTATTTATTAGAAATACTTCAAGTTTATTGGAAGCATTCTATCTATAACTCTAATGTTTCCGACTTTCAAATAGTATGAAGCATTAAAAAAAGTCTTTGATGGGTGAAAGTAGGAACCATTAAAGTTGTGGATGAGGTGCTTCCACAAATTCAAAGAAATTTTAAATATGAATGAGTTATCCTTATATTTCACCATTTTATTGCAAGGAATGGATGATTAATATTTGTAGAAACTAGTAGAGTACTTCAACATTAGGAAAATAGAGCAAATCTTTTTGATAAATGAGAATTTGCAATAAGCATTTTAATCTCTTTAATATGAGAAATGAGTGGTTATATTGTGAATTGCATTGATGATATATTATAATTTTTACGTATGTCTTTATTTTATAGGAAAAATATAATGTATAATAATTTGTAAATTTTATTAAATGATTAATTATAATATTTCTATATATTGTTTTCTAGTTAATGCTAATAATATTGTTAGAAAAATGATTTGTAATTGATATCTATTGTTAGAAAAATGTTAGGATACAAAAATTTAGTTTAAAAAAAATTAAAAAAGAATAAACCGTATCAATTATTTATAAAAAAATTGATGTAGATCAAGAAAATTGAAGGGAAAGATAAAAAGTTGGATTAAAAATAAAAAGGTAATGAATTGCATTAATTTTTTAACCTAACCCATATACAAAGGTATAACACTGGCATCTTAACTTATAATAAATAGCAAACATTTATTAAGGATAGCATTTATGAGATAGGAATAGACAAAATTTGCAACATTAGGCTTTTGAAGTCATTTAAACTAATTGTCTAATGTCAAAAGTGAGATACAAAATCTTTACGCATTAGTTTTCTTTTAATAACCAACATCTATTTTAAAACTCCCTATCTATATATTTCTCTTTCACTTCATCTTTTGTTCAAGTTAATAATATGATAACACACCTATTCTTGTTGCATATTTAGAAAAGCTTTTTATTTTATAATCATGAGCATTCTATCAAGTCGTATTTATCCTCTACCCTTAAATAGATGATCATGAGTAGAAGATATCTATGATTTGATATAATTATTATGATCATAAAATTCGAAATATTTCTAATTATGCACCAGATATGGTGTGTGTTATCCTTATATTCTACATGATACTTTAAGGAATAAATGGTTAATGATTATAAAGTTTGGTAGAGCACTTCAACATATGAAAAGTTAAGAAAATTTGTAGTTTTTAATTTGTAGTGATTCTAGTTTTTTAGGATGCAAAAAATTAATAATATTATTTAAGAAAAAATGGTACCTATTATTAGATAAATGTTAAGATTGATGTAGAAGTTGTATTTAAAAAAATTAAAGAAAAACCATGTTAGTTATTTATTCTAAATTGATATGATTTGTATGATGTAGATACCATGTCATTTTTTTTTTACAATCTGACATTTATGAGGTGTATAGGTTGTATTAAAAGACGAAGAATTAGTTTAGAAAATTATTATACATTTAATGCATAACAAATACTAAGCATTTATTAATACAACATGTCAAGAAACTGCCAAAACTTAGAATATTTCAAGATATATTAATAATTAAGTTATATAAAATAAAATATACGTAGTAAGTCAGTTTTAGTTAATGACCAATGTCTAAAGTCTTGTATATTGCCTATAAATTTCATTCACACTCTCCATTTGAAACATATTTTATGATAAAAAAATTGATTACAAATTATAATGGAAAGAAATAGTGTGTCTATTTCTACATTGTAAGACATTAGTTTATTGAAAAAAATGGATATGTTATTTTTTTTCTTATTATAATTTATCATGAGTTTACAACTATTTGCACCCTTCAAAGTCATTTTTATTATTCATTATAAATTACAAATTTAGGTTTAATATCAAGACATAATATGAGAAAACTCAAAGATATGCAAATTAATGAGAAATTATAATGAAAAGAAGTAGTACAGTCATTCTTACATTAAAAGACTTAACTTTTTAAATTTATTACAAGATTGATTGTACTGCTTCTTCTTATTATAATTTATTATCAATTTGCAACCATTTATTGCACCATTTAAAGTCGTCTTTATTAATCATTATAAATTATAACATTTAGGCTATATTTCAAGAAGGATGTGGAGAAAATGTAAAAACATGCAAATTGATGAGAAATTGTAATGAAAAAAAGTAGTATGCTCGTTTTTATATTGGGAGGCTTGAGTTCATTGTAAAAATAATTATATTGTTTCTTCTCACTATAATTTATCATTAGTTTGTAATCATTTACATCTTTTAACTTAGAAGGCCTTAAGTAATATAAAAAAATTATGAGAAGAGGTATCCCACTATTCATTTCATTTAAAGTCTATCATTTATTATAAATTATAGTATCTAATTTATTTGTATTGTTCAATCTATGGTTGTTTATATCAATTTAATTTTATAAAAATGTTATAATGTAAAAAAATAATTTTAATATTACTGCCTTCACTTAAATTAAGTTGAATTTAAAATAAAATTTATTAATTAATAAAATGATGCTAGTTCTTTCAATATTTATGCTAAAATTATAAAATTATTAATTGAAAGATAATAAAAAAAGTTAGTAAAAAAATTGGTTTATGATATTGGTTGTTAATTGATAATTAGTATGTAAAATTCCATAGTAGAATGATATCGTTTATGATATCATTTTATTATAGGCGTTAGGTTTTTACTAATTAACTAATATAAAAACTTAAATCAAAGCATGAGTTGAAAATAAAATAAAATTATAGCATCATTTGTAAATTTCATCACAAAACTTTTTTAACCCTAAAATAATCCTCTCTTTGTTGAGAAATACTCACTTTCTAACCTTAAAATGATTATTTTTAATTTTATATTTATACTCACCAATTGTTTTACAATAATGAAGATCTATTAACTCATTGCTAAATCTATCAAGTTACACACTCACTAGAAAAGCATAGAATGCATACTTTCTAGAAAAGAATAGAATATAAAAGTAATTTTTTTTCTAGTTTTTGTGTATTTATTTATTCTTATAACTTAGTTTGTAATTTTATAATTAGTCATATTTTGTCATCTTTCATTTTGATATAACTTTTTCAAATTTATATATGTAAAAAACTTAATTTCATTAATTCTTTTTACCATTAGTAGTATTATCTACTATTTATTTATGTCAAATATATGTATTATTTTACATCAAATTTCAATAAATATTTATTATATTTTCAAATATTGAACTCAAGTGTACTCTTCTAAATAGTGATAGACTAATGCATATTGAATATAAATTTTTATTATTTTTATTCTTTAGTTATAGTCTTTAAAATTGTTAAATTTAAGAGTTTGTAATATCATTAGATATGCTAAAGTTAGGAAAGGATGAAGGAGAGGAATTATGAGTAAGTTAGTTTTAAGGGGTGGGTATGATATATCATGTCGGTTATTTAATAAAAATCATAATTAAATATATATATAATAATAGTTGTTTAATAAACAACTAACTTTTAATATTGTAGTGTACTTTAAAAAAAAAGCTTCCAAATAAAGAAACAATGACAACTCTTATATTATATATATATAAATGAACATTATTGTATCTTTTTCATATCTTGTTGTATCTTTTTCACAATGTTGTGAAATAGACATGCAATCATATAATATACAATGATATTCATATATATATCGGTTCATAATTGACATTGAATATAATAAATAATTGATGTTGATTGACAATTTTGTAATAGCGTATGCTATAATATCTCATTAATTTATAAGGATATGACTTGATATACTTCTTTTTAATTTTTTAATGAAAAATTAAATTTTTGAAAACTTTTATTCAAAGTTGTTAATTTTTAAGGATATCATTAAATTGATGTTTAAAAGATAAATAAGACATCAAATTAGTGTTGAAAGAGTATTTTTAACATTAATTTAGTATCAATTATAAAAATAATATCAATTTAGTACAATTGCCTCTTCTTTTATTAAAATTTTTGTATATAACATATGTTTAATAAGTTTTGGTTGACACAAAAGTTAAATTTCATTGGAAAATTGTTATTAAAGAGGTTATTAGCAATAATTTATATTGAGTCTTAAACACCTTAACCTTTTTGTTGAAAAATTCATAAACTATAATTGTTTAATTCCTTATACTTCTTAAAGACCCCTGAATTCTCTTTTATATTATCATTTTAAATAAGCCAAAGATTGTAGAAAAATGATTATTTATACAAAATTCAAGGACTATAGTATTAAATCATGCAAAAATTTAATATTGATATCAAACTAATATTAAATATATTTCAATGCTAATTTGTTATCTTTCAAACCTTTTGAGTACTAGTTTGATGTTTTATTCTTAATTTTTTTATAATGATAAGAGTAATTAAATTATTAAATACATACACAAGGATTAAAAATTAAATTCTAAATATAATAAAAATAGAAAATTATATTGTAGTGCCACATCCTGAACTTTCTTTCAAAAAGGTACTAGCGCTAATCTTTATTTCAAATAAGTGCTACTTTTATAAATTATTACTATTATATTTCTAAAACACCTTTTTTTTACTATAAAAAGGCAGTCCTGAATTAGGAATTTTGAAAGAGCATAACTCTATAACTATTTAACTAATTTTTACAAATGATAACTCATTTTCATTCATCTTCTTATGATCTTTTAACAGAAAATAAGAAAATTTAATTTTGGTAGGATCCACTTGACTGAAAATATTTAAATTGAGCTTAAAACTTTAAATAACTATAATTTTGTGCTCAATTATTTAATTAGAAAAAATTATATATTAATTTCATATAACTTTTTAAGATCTACATATTTGAAAAATACTAAGGGTGTTTTACCTACTCTACTTGGCAAAAAAAAGCCTTTTCCAATGAGTTTTTTTAATTTTTCTTTATTTTCTTATTGTTTTGTCAACCTTGACTTCATTTTCTCAATTTAAATTTATTTGAATCTCATATTAAACTTTTATTCCTTAATTCTTTTAGTATATAGTAGTATCATAATAACTTTCTTAATAATAAAATAACTAAAAATAATATGTTACTGTTTGAAGATCAAACAATAACATGTTACTGTTTCATCTTCAAATAGTAATATCAATTAAAAATTTTAAATAAATGGATAAATCAAATCTTCTTAATAATCAAATTATTAAATAATAGTATGTTACTATTTAGTTTCCAAATAGTAACATATATATTATTTCATCTCCAAAAAGTAATATCGACTAAAAATTTAAAATAAATGGATAAATAAAGTCTTATTAACAACTAAATTGTTAAATAAGAGCATATTACTATTTTGTCTCCAAATAGTAACATGTTATGATTTGATTTCAAAATAGTAAAATCGATCAGAAATTTAAAATAAAATAATAAATTAAATCCTATTAATAACCAAACTATAAAAAAAGATGTTATTGCTTCGTTTTTAAACAGTTACATGTTACTGTTTGATTTTAAAATAGTAACATTAATAAAAAAATTTAAAATAAATAAATAAATTAAGTATTATTAATAACCAAACTATCAAAGAAGAGAATGTTACTACTTTATCTCCAAATAGTAATATATTATTATTTAATTTTAAAATAATAACATTAACTAAAAATTTAAAATAAACAGATAAATTAAGTTTTATTAATAATCAAACTGCTAAGAAGAGGATGTTACTATTTTATCTCCAGACAGTAACATATTATTGCTTAGTTTTAAATAGTAACATCGACCAAAAATCATTAATAAATCAATAAATCAAGTTTTATTAAAATTAAACTGTAAAAAAAATATTACTGTTTCATCTCTAAATAGTAATATCGACTAAAAACTTAAAATAAATAAATAAATCAAATCTCATTAATAATTAAACTATCAAAGAAGAGGATGTTATTATTTCGTCTCCAAATAATAGCATTAACTAAAAATTTAAAATAATAGATAAATTAAATTTCATTAATAACCAAACTGCTAAAGAAGAGGATATTACTGCTTCATCTTCAAATAGTAACATATTACCGTTTGATGTCAAAATAGTAATATTAACTAAAAATCTAAAATAAATAAATAAATCAAGTCTTATTAATAACCAAACTACTAAAGAAAAGGATGTTATTATTTCACTTCCAAACACTAATATGTTACTATTTAATTTTAAAACAGTAATATCGACTAAAAACTCAAAATAAAAAGATAAATCAAGTTTTATTAATAATTAAATTACTAAATAAAAGGATGTTTTTATTCGATTTCAAAATAATAACATTGATTAAAACTTAAAATAATCAAATTGACAAAGAAGAGGATGTTATTGTTTCGCTTTCAAATAATAACATTGACTAAAAAATTAAAATAAATGGATAAATTAAGTTTTATTAATAACTAAATTATCAAATAACAATATGTTACTATTTAGCCTTTAGATAGTAATATGTTATTATTTTATTTTTAAATAGTAACTTGACCAAAAATTTAAAATAAATAAATAAATCAAATTTTATTAATAATTAAATTATCAAAGAAGAGAATGTTACTGTTTCACCTCCAAATAGTAACATATTATTATTTAGTTTTAAAATAGTAATATTAATCAAAATTTTAAAATAAATAGATAAATCAAGTTTTATTAATAACTAAACTGTTAAAGAAGAGAATGTCTCATCTTTAAATAATAACATCAATAAAAAATCTAAATTAAATAAATTAATCAAATTTTATTAATAATCAAACTATCAAAGAAAAGGATGTTACTATTTCATATTCCAAATAGTAACATGTTACTCTTCAAATAGTAATATGTTACTATCTTCAAACAATAATTCATCTAAAATAATTATTTTTTAACAAAAAGGACAAAAGAAAGAGATTATCCTATAATTTTATGTAAGCTTTTATACCGCTAAGTTCTTATTTATTTTTATTTTTATCTTAACTAAAAATTTATTTTAATCCTTGAAAATTATTTTTTATTAATTTTATTTATAATTAAAATTTTATATTAATTTAATTTTTATAAAATTAAAAAATCTTCAATTTTAATTTTTATAAATTTTTAATCTTTTATTTTTTATTTTTATAAGATTAAAAATTCTTTAATTTTAATATGTGATAACAAAAATTTTCATTTCAGTATTTTTGTTCTTCTGAGGATGCACTTTGAGTGTGTTGTTTTATTTTCTGAGTTTTTTAGTAAATTACTATTCATGAGTAAACTTAAATAAAATAAAATGTCATGTGACACCTCATTGATTTTTTTCTTTAATAAAAAAGTACTTGAGTCAAAAGCTTTTAACATAGTTTAATTCTTAATTTTATATAAAAGAATTTAATGCAATTTTAATGAGTAAACTTGAAACTCTTTTAGATACTCGTCACTTATATAGTTAAAATAAAATTGTAATTTTCATATATTTCATAATTTTACAATAAAATGTTACATGAAATTTTTAAGTATTAATAACTAGATGAGACTCAAATTTGATACCCTTATTAAATTTTTGTAAAAATTTTCTTATTTTTAGGCTACTATTAATTAAATTTATTTTATTTTAAATAAAATTAGATTAGGTATGTAGCTCAATTATATAAAATTTGAAAGTAATGAAGTGATCCAATGGGTTATATATTTACTTCACATTATATATATTGTGTTAAAAATATGATTTAGACCTATTTACGTATACAAGGCCTGTTATTAAGTCCATGATGAGTGGATTTTAATAGGGTTATATTATTATTTAGGCTAGAGCCCTTCTTCATACTAAATATTTACGATTATTCTTTCCATTAGAACTTCACGAATGGTAAAAAGTGTAAAAGGGAAAAATTTTGTTCTCTACATAAATATTTATATAAAAGGATTGGAGATTACAAATAAAGTCAAGAGGTACATGTCATTTTTAAATTTAATATTCTTTTATTTATGATTCTAATTTTGATATGTAATTTGTAAAATTATGAATTCTTATATGTGATATCAAAACAAGTAATATCAAACTAGAACCCAAATTTATTTAATTGTGATCTTAACTTATTTTCATTAATGATTATTAATATACAATTTTATTGAAAAGTTGAATCATAAAGTTAAAGTGATGTTTTGCCATTTGAAAGTCATGCTTAGTTTATATAATAATTTTAAATAAAATTGTAAAATTATTTTAGATTATATAAATGAATTTTTTAATTTTTTTGGCATTTTGTATATAAGATTATGGTTTTGGCAGTTTTTTTATATGATGAATTATATAAACTCATTATGTATATAAACAAATTGTAGAGAATTCATTTTGAATCATATAAATTGATTTTATATTATATATACATGTTTTGTTCCATTATGGCCTTATTTTAGATTATATTATATTATATTTTTTCTATATATTATAAATTGAAATTTATTTCATATATATATATATATATATATATATATATATATATATATATATATATATAAGCTCTGACATTTTATGTACATTTATCATATATATGTTTCAACGTTCTGTGTATATATGTTTAGTACTTTTTTTTATATATATACTCTAACATTTTCAATGCACATATTATATATATGTTTTGGTATTCTATATATATATATAATAAAAATTATAATATTATTAACATATACATAATTACCTCATTTTTTATAAATATAAATTTACAAGTCATTTTCAATTATTTAATTAAAATTTTATATATTCAATTTAATTTCTATTAATTATATGACATATAAATTATGTGATACAATAATATATAATAATATTATAATTCTTATTTAAAAATTTCTTAAAAAATACATAATTTGATAAAATGATTAATTAAGAAGATAATGAATATTAAATGTAATTTTATATAAATTAAGAGTTCAATTTACAAGTTTTTAAAGTTTATAAGAGTGAAATGTAACTACTTCAAAGTTGATGGAGATAATTCACATTTCTCTCTTTATTTTATTTTATTTTAATAAGATAAGAATAATAATTCATTTAATCTGCATATAAAAAATTTTGTATTCGAATCTTAAATATGAAAAAAAAAAAAAAAGGGCCAATGAGGTGCTGCCAATGGGCCGCTTTATATATATGCAACGTCTTTTCGCGAAGACACGGAAAGTTTTGGTTCCAAAATTTTTGAAATAATGTATTAGTATCTATAATTTTATGGAATAAAATTTATATAAATTGTTTGATCATTTGAACAATTGTTCCTTGGGAGATTTAATTTTTTATCAAGATAATATATATGACAATCTTTTTTTTTTGGGGGGGGGGGAGATTTAATTCAAAAGAAGGGTATAATTATAAGATAAAAGAATATATTCAGTCCAACCATTTAAATTCCTGATGTCGAGACTATTAGCTGTCGTGTTATTAAGTCTATTTGCATCCATCGAAGTCCACTGATTGTCCTGAAACAAGTTAAATTCCAAGGCTGAGTTTGGACATCAAAGCTCGGTATTATTACAGTACAATGGACAGAATAAAAATGATAATGGAAGGCATACATCCTAACTTAGGGGGACGGGCGGATTCTTATTTTTTCACAATATCTTCCTTGTAATCACATTTAATTCTTGATTAGAAAATTCAATCATTGCAATAGGAAGACTATACATATTGGTGCTAGATTGCACCTATTCACCTTCTAGTAACCATATTGTGACATCATAAAAGGGTTGATGAAATTTAAATTTTAAAATTTATAAATTTTTGAAAAATATTTTATGATAACATTGTCATTGATAAATAAATTTAAAAAATTTGATTCTAATTATGTCTTTTCCATTTTCCAAGAAACCTTATTACAATGATATAATCAGTAAATTTTGATTTTTACTATATGGGCTCCATCAATATAATTTTGATTGCATTGTCTTGTTTTTCCAAGCAACCATATTAAGACAACTTAATTGTTAATATAAGTGAAACTCAGTTGTCATTATATGGTTGATGGAGAAAAAAAAACTAACTACATTTTTTTGTATCAAATAATGATGACAAGTTGTCGTTAAACGTCAAATTTTGTATTTTAAAAAATAATTTATTCCATATTTATTTAGCTAATATATATTGATAATAATGTCGTTGTTATAAATCAATTTTTATTAAAAAATAATTATTTTATTTTTTAAAAATTATTTTTATTTTATTTTTTCCTTTTTATAACAATAACTTTATCATTAATAAATAATTGCTAGACTTTATTTTTAGCATCAAGTCTCCATGCTATAAAATTCTATACATTTAGTGATGAACAAGGAAAATATTATCATGATAAGTGTTGTCATAATGGGTTCAATTTATTGTAATGTGATTACAAGAAATATTATTAAATTCCTTATAAATGCAAAAATGTTGTATTATTTTTAATGGGAGACTACATCTCATGGACTATAAGCTATAATTGTAGCAATTTTAGAAGGGAGTTAGTTGCCATATTTATTTATTACTTTAGCTACTTTTGATTAGATAACTTTGCATAGATAATCGGAAAATAAATATTAGAACATCCATTAGAAAATTTTCAAATATAATATAAATTTTATATTATATTATTTTCTTTTGATCATAGCAAAATAATTGATATTTGTGTATTCGCACAAAACACAGACTAATAATAGTATATAGAAATAGAGATGTTATATGTATATTCCACCCATTTAATTTCCATCCATTTATTTCTTTCCTCCCTTCCCTTTCTCTATATCCTATCCACTTAATTTCCATTCATATGTATTTTAAGATGGAGACTAAGATGTACCTTGACAAAGTGGGACATCTATGCTCCATTAGATATGTGGTTGAGATAGAATTTAAGCATTTTAATAGTTTGATTAAAGAGAAAAATTATTAGATGGCCTTCGCAAAATACAAAATATCATTTTATGCATTAGTCAGAGCATGTTTTTGACCTTTTAGCCCAAACCAAGTTAACATTATGAGTCATAAGGAAAATGTAAATGGAAAAGGGAAGTGTTAGGGGTGTGGTCGTTGACTGTACAAGTAAGGAGGAGGGTGGTAAATGAGATTGATAATGAATAACCAAGAGGCCAAATCGTTTGTGTTAGAGCTTAACAAACTGATGGGTTAAAATTCCTTTGATGTTGTTAATCATTGAAATTCCTTTAATCTTATTAATCGTAAGGTATTAGATTCATCATTGTAGGCATTACATTATTATGAAAGGTGTGTTATAACATTGTCCACCTATTTGCATCTATTTCCATAGAATTTGTTTATGGTTATAAGTGCATCTAGTATTAATTAGAGTATTATACTTTCATCTATAAAAAATATTAGTACCAATGACTGACTTCTTGTGAAATTAGTTAGTTTATTAACTTTATTATATGTTGTTTGCATATTTAATATGTGTAGGAGCATTACTATCTATAAAAAATTAGCATAAGTAAATGAAATATGATTGAGTACTTAAGTTAATGATATATGGATAGTTCAAATAGCCCTTAAAGTGTTTGCTAAAATGCCTCACAGTGGCTAAAGAATTTATACTTTCTCTCAGCTATCATAAAATTACATTGCATAAATTTTATCAATTGACTATATGTTAATTTACTAATTAGTTTCATATATACAAGGATTCCTTTTTGCTTACCGAAACTCTTACTAAAATATGTATGGATTTAGGTGTCATGATTTGATTAGAAATTGAAATATATATTAGAATTTGTCTATTTGATAAGAGGGTGGTAAACATTTCTTATATAAGTATTTTAATGCACATTCCACAACACCTTTCTCTTTTTTTTTTAAATTGGTCAATTAGTGAAGTTTTGTGAGCAATTAGGTCATATAATATGATTCTAATGCATACATTCATTAACATCTTAAGATGTTAAAATGCTTGTAATACTCAATAAGACAATTATGTGTTTTTAGGTCCTTATAAAAAATGTGACCAATTTGAAAATGACATCATGCACAATTGAATCCATAATTCGTATTTTAATAAAAATGTAAACAAATTGATAATTCATTTAACCTATAATTATGAATTATTCTAAAATCGAATGGTATTCTACTAACCATAGTTATTCAATTGCAAGCATGTGTAAGATAAGCAAAAGTTAAATGGATTTATATTAATGCATCCATGTTGTGTAAATTTATTATCTCTTAATGTCATACTTTTTACATATATCTATCTATGACTTTGATATTGCAAATGAAGTTTTAAATGCCATCTTAATACTTATGTTGAATTTTTTGTCAGAAAAACATGCATTAAGGCCTTTATTCTATCATGAATTATTTTAATTTATAATAAATTTTCTTTACTATAACTAAACCATACATAAATTTACTAATTTCCTTCAATAATAAAGATTACATCATGTCCTAGTGTCTGTAGATAAAGCTACCAAAGGATATGTAACCATTATTTGTTATGTGAAGAGTGCAAAATTGAAAAAGCCATATAAAGGCAATAAAATGACGAAGATCTATTTATGATGAAGGGAAGAAATTAGATTCTATAATATTTATACATGTATCTTGAAATTGATGTTGTGAACTACCTGCATTATTGTTTAGATTTTTAGTTGAATGAAATGTTAATGTGTTTCAATTCTTTATTCATAAAATGTTAAATTTGTTTCAGAGCATAGCCTTTGATTGTTAGATGCAGATCATACTTACAAAAACATCACAATAGGAAACCACGAAGCAAGATATAAGGCTAGAGTTGTTATAAAAGTTAGCAAAACTAGAAGACTAACATAAAGAGCTATGATTACTAAAGGATAAAAAAACTAAAATAGCATCATGAGCAAGAATTAGAATTTAGAATTAATATAATGTTAATGTGTCATTCTTAACGATTTTCTTGTTATACATGGACTGATTAGTAGAATAAGGTTCATCAATCTAAGATTTTCTTTTAATCATCATATTTTCACTATGCTATTACTAATACCACATAAAAATTAACTTGGACTGATCAATGAAACAAAGTTTATCTATTAAGAATTTTCTTTTGACCATCATATTTTTACTATGCTATTACCAATATCACATAAAAATTTTAGTTAGTTTACCTTTTGATTACCTCATTTTTCATATACAACTTCAATTGATAATTTTTTAAACATCATTTTAGATTACTAGATTTTTTAGGTTATTCTATTATAGATTGAAATACAAATAGTACATATTTTCCTTCCTAATTAAGCTAAATTCACTCATACTACTACTATTGAGACTACTATTTTTGACTCTTAACTTAATGGATTTCCTTTATGGACTAAAGGATGAATGTTCATAGATCTTTAAAGATAAATTCTTAAGAATAATATTTCCCATTTTATTTTTCAAAAATTAGATTAAAGAGAAATTCTATTATCTAAGCTAAAATTGTTGTAACAATAATAAAGATCATGTTAAAGATAGAATATGAGAGATATATTAAACTCAAACCTAAACTTAAAATACATTAAGCTATATTTTCCTTTAAAAAAATTCATTTAAGTTATAGAAAATAGCCAAACATTACAATCCCCTATTAACCATTATGGCATAATTCAAAGAAATCTTAACTTTTGTTTGCTATAACCTTCTAGAACTACACATCCTTTTAAGTTTTAAAGCTACAAGCCATGTATACAAAGATTAGATTATCAGTAATGCAAATCAATTTAAATCATATACTATCTTATAACTTTTTAATTTTAAATGGAAATTGAGGTTTTGCATGACTATGTCTGTTCAATATCAGAATCATCTGACCCTTTAACGTAGAGTTGAAAATTAGTAGGACCTATATACAAATATAGCTATCTTGATTCCTAACAAATCTTATAAAGAAGAGCAGTCAATTTGTTAGCAATAAAATTTACAGGATGGTTATATCATCCTTTAAAGAAAAACATCAACATTTAATGATTAAAATGCATTTCTAGTATCTTTAAGAATCATAATCTCAATTCCTTCACAAGTATCATGACATTAATAGTTTGGATAATAGTAAGTTACAGCCAAATTTAGTAAGGAAAAAGTCATCACTCACTATTCATATATATTTTACAATAAAGCCTATTTTGGGTGCTTCCTTTATTCCAATATTATTAGCTTTATGCTATGTTTGTTGTATTAATTTAGAGAACCACCAAGTACAATGTTTCAATTATCCTCTAGTATTCTATGTATTCTAACCTTTAACCTATTCATTATATTTACAGAGTAACCATATGAATAAAAATTCATTATAACTACTCATGTCCATTTTTAAGTAGATTACCTAAAAATGCTAAGATATAAAGAATGTGATTAACTGACTAATATATATAAGATGTTTGGCAAATAAATATCTTCGATACCTATTGTAAAGTATGTAAAATCATTATCGTCCCTTACCTTTGTGACTGTTTGCCATTATTATCCTTAATAGTCGATCTTTTTATTGTCTCTAATGCTTTTTGCCAATAGCTTCATCTATGATGAAGTTCACAATTATCTCCCCTGCATGAGAAAGATGTTGCTCTAATTGCATATGGGTTAAACTATAGAGATGTGGCCTAAAAATAAATACTTGTAGTCAAATATAAATAAGAAAAATTAAGAAGCTAATTTGCTATTTCAATAACTTGTTAAAAGCAAGTTACATTTTAGTCAATCAAATTACAAGATTAAATAAAAGCTATTGATTAAGTGGTGTATTCATGCACTAGTATTTTGTTGATGCATGGAAGTCTTTTCCTTATTCTAATACTTTTTTATTTTTTCTTTTCTTTTATTTTTTATTCTTTTGTTAAAATAAAAATAAGTTTACTTTTTGTAAGAGAAGATTAGACCTCTCTCCCTTTATAATGTTATTTGCATAACAATATTTAGTTTTGATTTTCTTTTATTATTTTCATTTTTCTTTCATTTTTATTTTATCTTCATTCTTTCATTTTACTTAAAATAGAAGTTTCCTTTCTTTCCTTTAAGAAGTTTACTACACCCTTTAATACATAAATTCATATAGTAAGCAATTTCGGTGTACCACAGATAAAGTACTGTATTATTGCACCAAAAGATTAATGGTTAGAATTTATTAATATAATGAAAAAAAGAGTAACTTAAAATCAAAGTGTTTATGAAATAACACTAAGAAAGCAATAGGTAAGAAAATAGTGAGTAGAAGACCTCTTGTTGGGATTGTTTTAATACCATTGCTATGGATTTGATGCAATCACCTATGGCAGATTGTTCCATCACCATGGATCTGTGTAATTAATCAATGTTATGTCAAATTTCTATAATAGTTTATTTCTTTTTATGTTTTTTTCAAGCATAAGGATGTTCCACTTTTTATTGTTTGTGTTTAGATGTATCATTAAAAGAATAAAAAGTGTTTTGTCTTCAACAAACTCACCTTTAGCATTTTTAATATGGCTTATAAGATATACAAGAAAATGGTTACCAAGAGTAAATAATGGCCATAGATTGAAATCCTCAAATCATCTTTCTTATCAAAAATCTTTATGTTTTTAGTTAAGTAATGTCTTTGTTCTACTATTACATTAAAAATATCTACAAGATAAAGGCATTTATAGGATCATATTGTTGTATTTCTTTAATTGACAGATTTAAGTATGTATAACAAAGACGAACTCCAATTCCATATACTTACATGTTTCCTTGCATTGTAATTTACTATTATATTGATATATTTATAAATAGTAATTTATGTTGAGATCGAGCTTAGCATCGAAAACTAGATCTCATTTGTTATTAGTTGTGTGAGGTATTTTTCCAAGTCCTATGTGCTATTTTAGAAAACAAAAGGGCCAATATAAAAATATATGAACTTGCCTATGTAAGTTTCTCAAAATCGATTATTTTCTTATATGAAGTAATCTTAACCATTAATTTAATACTACAATGATGTTCTGCTTTATCTGTGGTACACAAAGTCTTTCTAGCTAACATAACATAGTATGCTCTCTTATTTTGCCAACTTAATTCTCCTCACAAACTCCTTTTTCTTCTTTGACGAGTAATAATAGTCAGGCCATTAACTAGCTTTGTTTCCTCCTCTTCCTTGACACTAGCTGACCTCTAAACAAACAACTATCATTGTCTTCTTTATTAGAGTGTTTACTTACAATAGCTTACAAGCAGGCTAGCAACAACTCATAAAACCAGTGTGACTACCCTATTTACTTGATAATGGCCTACTATATTCTAACTTAAGTTGAGCTGCAAGATTGCTTCATAGGTGTGGATAAATGATCCTATACCTTTAATTTAGTATTATACTAAAATTTCTAAGGATTTTCAAGATAAGAATATATAAACCCTAACCTCTATTTTACATAAATTAAAACTTTTATTGTGTTAGAGAGCAAGAAGGTATTTAATCTAACAATATGTAACAGAAAATTGAATTATTTCTTAGCTTTATTCATGATAATTTTTAGAATGGGAATTGTTTACAGATTTGACACCATTCTTGAAAAATTAACCTTCAAAGAGAATTAATCAAAGTGGGTAAATATCCTAGTTGAGTTTTTGATACTAAAAAATTATATTTTTATATATGCATATATAGAAATGAACTTACTCTTATGCTTATATGTTTAGTACTAATTCTATTTACAAATGCTAGATTTTCATGTTTATATTGATTTACATAATAATTTCTATGATTTGTTAAAAAAATTTATCTCATTTATTAATATGTTTGAAATCATTATTATCTTTATGATTGATGTTAATTATTTTGATTTTATATCATTTTGCATGTAGATTTTTCATTATCTTCTATAAGTATTCTTTGAAATGAAAATGTTGCTTAAACAGTTACTTGAAAAGTACCAGTTTTTAAAGAGAATATTATGTGGCTTTCTTATTTAAAGAAAATGAAGTATGTTTTGGATTTATGAAATAAAAGGTTCCTTAATAGTTTTTTTTAGAAAATCTCAAGAGCACTTGGAATTCTATTTGCCATGATTATTATAAAAGGTATAAAGGAAGACTTACGTGCAGAGTGATAGGGGAGAGTTTTATACTATATAGAGACTTTTGGTTAGGTTTTTAGATTTAACCATAACTTTAAAAAGGGACTTGACCTTTCATATTTCTAATTTTTTATTAGGATCTTGAATTTAAACTTAACTTTTAAAAAGGGATTTGATCTTCATACTTCTAACTTTTTTAAGATTATCTATATGAAAATTCCAATTAGATCTTGTCTAATTGTTTTACATAAGCATTTAAATTATAATGTTAGTTATATGAAATTTCTCAATACTTTGAATTTTTTGTACATATTGGTTGCTTTAAGAAAATAAGAATGAGTTACATAGTGTTTAACAAAAGGAAATGGTATTTATAGAGATTGGATTTCAACCTTATTTGATTTCTCTAATCTTTTTTTTTTTTTTTTTGCAATCTATGATGATTGAAATGTTGAAAAATCTTTTATTAAATTTTTATATGTGATCTTCTTAAATGGATTTTTTCACTGAGTTCTTATAACCTTATTTGATTTCTCTAATCTTTTGTTCTCCAGGTTACAAAGATGAACAAAGGACATGCTTTCAACTATGTAACACCCTTAATTAAGAGCCTTATAGTGTGATGGCAAGTTAAAAATGATAGCTGAAATAGGAATTGTGGTATTGCATGTACTTTGTTAGAAATGCATAGTTATTGTGGTCATGTTGTAATTGTGATATGAATAGTCACAAGTTCTATTAGGGTATTTGACTTTTTTGTTTATTATGTTATTACCCTTAACTAGTGTTGAAAAAGGGGGAGGCTTTGATGAAATTTTGACAGGTCTAATTAGAAGGCTATCTTTGCATTGTGAGTCATTAACTAATGTCTTGTTTGTGATTTATATAAGTCATAAGTAGAGTCTATTAGGTTTATAGGAGGCCATTTTGTACTAGGTTTTTACACTAATCATGTACTAATTATTAAGGCGTGACATTTTCTCTTATTTTTTTATTTTATTAATTTTTTTATTTCATGCGATTGTATAGTGAATTTTGTTTTCTAACTTGTGCAATGCATAAGGTAATGCTAGTTTATTAAAAAACTTTTATATGTCATTTTTACAATCATCAGTTCATTCCTAGAAAGATTAATTATGATGCAAGAGTTATTTTAAAAGTGCAAAACATAATTCTTTTCAAGTATATGAGAAACACTAAGTAGGTTTTGATTAATACTTAATGTATACAGGACATTTGGAATAAACTTGATACTTGAAGGTGTTTTAACAACTACTACACCTTTCTTTTAATGTCTAAATACTTTCTATTTCTAATCTTGATTTTGGAGCAATAAGATAGATCAAAGTCTTATAAAGTGGTTGAATCAAAGCATATATAATTGCTATTTACCAACTAGATTCCTTTGTTAATATGTGCATTATAGCATGTTATTGTAAGTAGTTTTTTTTCATTTTTTTTCAACTTCTTCTTGATCATCAATAACATGAGCTAGTTGCACCTCGTGCTTTTATTGATTTCCTTTATTCTTGCAAACTTTTTCAACATGGCCAAGTTGATTACAAGATCTACATTTTACATTCAACCTTCATGAACAGAATTTTTTTGTGACTCATTTTCTTCTAATAAAGGCATGGAGGATATTTACCTTTTTGCTTCCACTTTTTCATTTTTTTCCATTTTTATCTCCATATTGCTTTTTCCCTCGAATGTTTTCTTGCTTTTCTTGTGCTTTAATTTCAAAAGCTCTAATTTCTGTTGTTTCCTCCATCTTTATTGATTTTAAGCTTGAACAACATTCATAAGTTCTATTAGAGTTAGCCGAAACACATCTTTAGAGTCTTCTAAAGAAGAGATCTTGATTTCAAACTTCTGAGAAATGCTAGCTAGCATTTTTCTACTAATATCCTCTATGATAGCTCTTCAATAGGCATTCTCATCTAGTTTATAACTCTCATCATATGATAATGTATTCTATAATGGTTTCAATCATCCTTAGGGCCTCAAATCCTTCCTTAACTTTAATATTTGCATCTATTTGGTCCTCTTATTTCCCTAAAACTTCTTTTTTAAATTGTGCATGCCACATTTCTTTGGACAAAATATTCATGACCTTTATATAAATTTCATCTTGAACACAAGATTGAATGGCAAACAAAATTTTATACCTTTTTGCACTTTCTTCACTATGATATTTGATTTGAATTAGGGTAGGATTTATCGATGGGAAATTTAGTCTTCTACTGGTTTCCAATGCCTTTTAAAGATAATAAGCTCTAAGGTAGGCCTTCATTTTTCCAGCCTAAATCACATAGTTCTTACTTATGAACTTTAGAGGTGCAAAAGTAGAATAATTGTTGGAATTCATGAATAAACCCTCTTGTCTCTAAGGTTTATTAAGAGGGGAAGCCTTGCTAGTTTTCTTTCAAACTCATAACCCTTAAACATCACTAATGCTCTCAATATCTTGCAACGCAAGGAAGAATTACAGCATAAAAGGATCATATCTCCATTTATTTTTTTATCATATAGAAAAAGATCACATATTCATTTATTTTTCTACCATATGCAAAAACATAAAGTACGTAATTAGCTAATAGCCCATATTTGAAGCCATACATAACCATGGCAAACACAACAACTCTTCCACCCAACTTATACAAAATAAAGCAATATTCTATCACATTAAAATACAATCAACAAAAATGAACTAAACTTAGTTGACTCAACAAAACATAAGAGCTGACCATTAGGTATTAAGGAAAAATATCTTAAGTCTAGCAGATATACCGCTAGAAGACATCGGTAGTTACTATGAACTTTCTGTTTTGTTATTCGCTACAACATGCATAACCATTTCTCTGACCTGAGGATTAAATTCCTCAAATGTAATCTTTTACTTGAGGGAGTTTTCAATGTCTATGACAAATCGGTACTTAATGTCCCTTTTGATTACTCTCTCGATAGCTTCATTTGCATATTGGATTGGGACCACTTCTATGTTTGGATAAACTTTATTGGCAGCACAGAAGTCAATCATCTCCTGTGTGTCATTCGTACCGCCAGTGGCACTTCCAGAGATGCTCTTCATACCTGTCATAAAAGTTTATGCATTTAGTCTCACTCTGATTCTAATGAACATCTTAGCTAAAAGCCTGAAATTATTGATTCTAACAAGCTTTATACTTGGAAAAAGCAAACGTACCCACAATAAGACTTAGGGGACTGAGTTTCACTTCACTTGGGGCCCCCACAAGGACTAGAACACCTTTTGTTTTCAACAATGACATGTAAGGATCAAAGGGGTGATCACCGGATGCTGTATCAATTATGAAATCTAATGACTTAGCCAGTGCCTGCATTTAAATCATCATATGCTTTTAGTTCCAACAAACGAGAGAAAAAGAGCATTGGTGATCAATCTCAGTACAGACTTAGTAAAGAAATATACATGGTCTTCCAAACTTCGGCAAAAATTTCTTGGGTCACACTGGACATAAGATGTTTTTGTTTTGCTTATCTTTGATAAAGCTAAGCACTCATTCTCTTTTCTTCTCCTAAATCATCACTCAGTGTACACCTAGAAGGATCTGATTTAGAACAATCTTACTTGTTTATGTAGGTTTTGTCAACAGAATAAATGCATTAAAGTGGATAAAGTTAAGCGTATCTGTTTTGTAGAACTTAAAAATGGGAATCTAGAATCTGAAGTCAAGAAAAAGTGTTGCTTGATAGAGTATTTAAGTTATGCTTACTGCCATCTGTTTCTCATCAGAAGAAACAACAAAACTGTCGGCACCAAGCAGAGTAAGGGCCTCCTCTTTCTTGGATATGCTAGTGCTGAAAACTGTAACCTTCAAACCAAAGGCTTTGCCAAATTTGACAGCCATATGACCAAGACCACCGAGGCCAATCACTCCCAATGACTTGCCAGGTTGATTCATCTTGTGCTGCTTCATCGGATTATAAACAGTGATCCCAGCACAAAGCAAAGGAGCTGCTGAGGCCAATGGGTAGTCTTTCGGTATCACGAAGCAATACCTGTAGATTCAACACCAAGTATATCAAAATCCAATAAGTAATGCTACGCAAACTCGATCAGTTGTTTGACACAGTGTTTTGCAATTAGAGATATATCACAATCTAATTCAAATTAACAATTTCGTCTGTTCAGGTGTTGTCATGTGGAAACTGAATGACAATAATCTTAGATGCAACTAGCATTTTGCATAATTAATACAAAACCAGCATCTAATTTACAGATTTACCGCTCATGGACTACTATGAAGCTGGAGTATCCTCCCTTCGTGATGGTACCATCCAGATCAAAACTATTGTAAGTGCCCACTCTCTTGGCGCAGTGAACCTCTTGCCCATCATCACAGTACTCACAATCCCTGCAAGAATTGACGTAAGTGCCCACTCCAACATGATCACCAACCTTGAAACGGCCCACCTTGGCACCAACCTTTTCCACAACTCCAGCAATCTCATGCCTGAAATATGTAAAAAACCACAAAAAAAATGGATATATCAGTTCTGAAAAATACAATAATATATAACCCATTGAGCAGTACAGCAAAACGGGGCCACATACCCAGGTACTACTGGATACTTGGAGTCTCCGTGTAGATTCCTGGTCCAAAGCACATCAGCATAACAGACTCCACAATGTGTGATCTTTATATAAACATCATCTTCCCCAACAGCCCTGAACAACCAGTGTCATATGATCAATAAACACCAAGAAATTTAGGTTGATAAGAGAAGAAGAAAATTAATGTTAGACAAGCGTACCTGCGACTAAATTTGTAAGGTGACAGAAATCCAGATGTATCTCTTGCTGCCCAGGCAAGGCATTCTTCATTGGATCCTTCAGAACTCATTATGCTTCTATTACAAAATAGATATTAATGCAATTAGAGATATCAGTTGTTTATATAGAACAGGAAATGAATTGATCATTTCACTTTGTTTGACATCATTTAACTTTTACTTTCTACAAGCATTACAGCTTCTCCCACTTCCTCGTTTTCAACGCCCAAGGCCTCACGAGCTTCTTTTCCGAAGACTTGTTCTTCTCTTGCATTACATGTGCTCCTACGTGTAGTTCCATCCATCTTCCAGTCAATATGCGTCTAATCAAAGCCTGACACTCATGATAAAAATTAACTCTTTTTTAGAAAGTTCCCGTGTTCTAATTTGAACGATTAAATTTAAAATAACAATATCATGTATTCAATTATTCATCTATTTAATTCGCCTCTTTTTTCTGCTTAGTATTATTATTATTAATACTTATTACCAGACATCAGCTGGATGCACGGTCAATTAATTGACTTCTGTATACATTTTATATACAAGAAGGTAAAATTCGTATGTACAATTAGAAAGGTCCTACTTATGATCATGGACAGAATCAGCGTCATTCCTCTCACTTCCGGGAGGTAGGGGTTTCGTGGAGTAAGCCGCTCTTTGGTCGGATAAAATTAAATTGTGGACTGTAACATCCAATCAAGTTGAAGTTGCTTGTGGTGGTTTTTTAAGAAATTATAAATGTGATTGGCTGTTCGAAATTTAAGCCACCGTATTTCTTTTGAGACTGAGATTTGAGGAGCTATTGAAGGTTTCGCATGGGAGATGAGTTTTCGTTTGATAATCTTAGAATTGAATTTATGGGTTTTTGTCAATATTTTGTAAGAATTTAATAATTTCAATTCAAGGTACTACTTTATTAAAAATTATTTTTGTAAACTACTTATAAAAACTTGATAAATTTCTATTTTTCATTATTTAAATAAGGCAATAAATGCCCCAGTTAATTAACGGCGTATAGTATTACTCGTGATGATGTTGATGTGAAGAGATCTAATATCGTTTTTTGGGGGGAGGGAAGAAAAGTCTTCCTTATCTGCCAACAACCAATTAATTAAATATATTACGGCATGCGATTACCAAAATATAAATATACATACACGCCATTACCAAACCCCATATATATATATGGGGGAATCTTCCTTATCTACCAAGCGCCAATTAATTTAAAAATTGCCGACGATATGTATTACCGCATGCCTACGTATCTGCTTACAAGTCTGGATGCGACGGAGTACGGTATAATAAATGTCATTTCATTTGGTGGCTTTGCCCGTTTAGAGAGGGATTAGTCAGTTATCTCCTTTTTAAGGTAGGGGTGGGGAGTACCTTTATTTATCCCTGAATTTTATTGAAATTTTAATTTTATTTTATAAATTTTATTTAAAATAAATTTATTTTTTAATTTTTTTGAAAAATATGTAATATTATTCAATTAGTTAACATTATTAAAATTTTTTGATAAATGTATTTATATAATATCTTACATAATATACATAAGTTATATTTTTATATTTTAGTAAAAAATTATTTTTGATCCTTTAACTTTCATTAAAATTTCAATCTCATTTTTAAAATTTTACTTAAACTGAATTTGCCCTTTAATTTTGTAAAAACTTGATCACTTTAATCATAATATAAGAACAAAGTATTATTATAGTATGATGACTTTCACTGTTATTAATCAATACAAATATTGAATAAATACAAATAATAATTTGAAAAATTTTAAAAATAACTTATATTTATCTTTTTGAAATGTTTTGCTCATTAGATTAGTTGTTAAATAACATGTAATGTTTTAGAAATACATTTTAAAATTTAAAATTATATTTATTCAAATTCATTGATATTAATAGATTTACTAAATATATGTTTTGGTTTCAAATACAATAACTTCAATTATCATGAACTGAAATGATTGATTTCATATAATTTTGATAATTTGATAAAACCTCATTATAAACTACAATATGAAGAAGTCTAAGGGAAAATGAAATTATGGTTTAAATAGAATTTAGGAAATAAGATTGAAACTTTTATGAAATTGGGAGATCAAAAAAACTTTTTTGCTAGAGGAATATAAAAATATAACTTATGTGTGCCATATAAAATATCATGCAAATAGTTTTATTAAAAAAAAAAACTAATAGTGTTAGGTTGCTAAGTAATTTTGTATATTTTTGGTAGTTAGAGAGTAAAGTTGTTTCAAATAAAGCTTAGAAGATATTTAATGAAGGTGGGGAGACTACATTTGTCCTTTTACCCCTTTTAAAAATTTATGTTTTTTTAATCTTATAACATTCATTAAAATTTTAATTTTTTCTCATGAATTTTATTTGAAATAAATTTATCTCATAATTTTTTAAAAACAAGTACTATTATTTAGTAGCCTAATTCTATTAGGTTGTCTAAAAAAAGTGTTTATATGACATTTAACTTGGCATCCTATAGGGCCATATAAGTTATAATTTCACAATTCCTATGGTAAAATATATTTTTGAACTCCTAATTTTCATTGAAATTTTAATTTTATCTTCTAAATTTTATTTAAAAAATTTATTCTATAACTTTTTAAAAAGTTTCTATCATAATATAAGGACATAATGTCTTTGTAATGTGATGACTTCCATTGTAATTAATCGATACAAATACTAAATAAATTCATATATTGAAAAATATCATTTAATATATTGGAAATAGTGTATAAACTAATGTCTTAAAAATTGAACTAGATATCAAATAAAAAAAACTTCCTATTCACAATTTGATTGGTTTGACTAGTTAAACCAATTATTAGATTAGATAATGTTATAATAATGAAATTGTATATATTATATAAAATTTTATAAAAAAATAAAATACCTACTTTCAAAATGTAAGTCTTAATTTACATAAAATAGTAAATTTAATAAATAAAACTATCATAAAATTAATAAAAACTAGCATATAATGTTGCTAAGTTTCAATCTATTTAATTTACTAGTTTACTAATAAAATTTTATTTTTAAATTTTTTATGGACTGGGCTGCTGAATGCAGATTCAAAATTATCAATTTTTTTAAAAATTAGAAAGATTAAAAAAGAAAGAAAGAAGAAATGAGCTAAAATCATTTTTGTTAATTGGATCGATTTAATCTAGTTCTTGTTGGTTCTATCCTATTTGAACAAGTCCAATTGTTAAAATGGCTTTAAAGATTAACTCAAACTACTTGCAACATCGTTAACGGTTGGATTGGTTTGACCATTTGATTTAGTTCGATTTTACAAACATTGGTATAAACCATGTTTTTATAAAAGTGGAGCATAACCTTTAGATTCAATTCCAATTATACATCCGAAGTTAGAATTCTTAAAAGTTATGTATATAATAACAATTTCAAAAGATTGGATCACATTAGAGTAAGGTTCTATCATTAATTCAAAAATAAATTTGCTTCAAATTAAATTTAGGAGATAAGATTGAAATTTCAGTGAAAAATAAAGGACTAAAAATACCTTTTTATTGTAAGAATATGAAAATATTGTTAGAATTTTTTAATGTAAGTTCTACTTTAATTTATAAATGATAACTAATGTTAATCTTAATTATGTGGGTCCAAAATAAAGTAATTATTTGTAACCGACCTTATATGCTATTTAAAGTCCAAATGTGAATGAGTTGAATATAAATTCTATAATAGATAGGATTTATGATCTAATGTAATTATTTTTGAGAGGATCTCCTATCTCTATTAACTACTTATAATCATCGTTATCTTATTAGATTATAGAATTTGTTCATTGGAGATGGAGAAGAGACTAATTGGCAAACCAAAAGTGTTAAATGGAATTAAAAATCTTATATTCCAAGCATTTAATTCTCAAATTTCATCTTCATGCTATAGTTCAAAGTTAAAATCTAGATATAATAATTAAAAAACAATTTATTCTTGCAAATATGACTTATATAGATCATGTAGGATGTCAAGTTAAATATTATATAAAATTGGATTGCTAAGTCATGTTGCATATTTTTTGAAAGTTAAAGGATAAATTTGTTTTAAATAAAACTTAAAAAAAATATTAAAACTTTGTTGAATATTAGGAGACTAAAAATGCATTTTTGGTTTTGAGAAACTTTAGGAAGTTTTCAAACTTCCAGACAAGGAGAATAAAAATTTTCCTTTATATAGTATTTGGGAGAATAGAAAATGAAATAAAAAATTTTGAATTTTAGTTTGTAAAGAAAATATGAAGATAAAATTTTAAAGAATAAAAATAAGGTTAATTTATTTTTTGTTCTTTCCCTTCCCTTTCGATAGACAAAAGAAATTTCAAATTTTAGAATTTTTATCTCTCTTCTTTCCTTTCTTTCCACCCAAACAAAAGGTTGACCATCCCTTTTTTTTACCATTTTCTCATTTTTCAAATTTTCTTTTGCCTTTTTTCCTTGTGACTTCCAAAATATAGCATAAAATTTTTACATAAGAGAGAGAAAAATAACCTATCTAATCTCATTGAAAATCATTTGCAAAACTAAATTTTTAAAAGCATGGGATAATTATTAAGGATGCATTTGAAATGTACCATTCAGCGCTTAAACATTTAAGCGATAAATTCATTTTTATTTGTTTGGTAATATTTCACTTTCACTTAAGTGGAATTTAAGAGAAAATGCTTGCTTAATGACTTTAGCATCTAAAGGCACACTCAATGCGTTAGCAACAGGCTGAACTGAGCATTCTAACATAAGTAAAACAACATTGTTTTATTTTAATATAATGCTTCATCTTCAATGGCTGTCGTTTTGTCATCTTTACTCAATACAACTATCTTTCTTCTTCCCTCCCTTCTAATTAATATCTTTTTTTTTCATACTTATCTTTTCTTTTGCTAATTTGACAAAGAACCCCATCTTTACCTTAATTATATTCTTATTTTTCTTTTGTTGATTTATTATTTTATAATATATTTAATAAAATTATTTAAAGTAAATTAATTTATTTAACCATATCAACAACATACATAAGTGTAATAAGTGTAGATAAACGTACAAAATTAAACACATATTATTTATTAATGAACTTTACAAAAATTATATATGTTATGTGTTATGTTTAAATACAATTGTTGTAAAATATTTGTATATTATTTTTTTACAATATTTATATCTCTATTTTTGTTATCATTGGTTAATTTATTAAGGATAATGGTAGATTGTGAATTTTTTTAATTAAGTGCATATAATTTAGAAATAGTTAAATTAAATTCAGTGCTTAATTTCAAATATTTTTCATTATGGATTGAATATTTTAATATATTTGGCGTTAAAACTTTTAGTGGTAAAATTTTTAGCGTTATCAAATACATCCAATTTAGAAATCTCTATAAACAAACATATAAAAAGATGTAGACAATATTTTTTAGTAAGCTAAAGGGCAAAAACCCAAAAGCAAAACAAAAGTAAAAACAAAAAATCTAAGAAGTTGAGCCTCCTGCTTAAACCCCTTTATCATATCCTACTGAAGAGTTAGAAATAGCTCTATAGGAGGATTGTTAATAAAATAGTACATGAAAAGTATGAAAAATAAACATCTATTTGTTACGTAACATGTTACTAATATTTATTCATAGTGTTGAAATATATATTAATTCAAAAACATGGACCATCATGTATTGATATACAAAATACACTAACTTACATTCACATAATCTCACAAGCAATCTAGCTATATTTTACCTAACATAGTAACTAAAGTTAATTATATTAGACATAATATCTTGATATGATTGATTAAAAGTATTTTAGGAAAGTCTCAATTATCTATCAAGGGTTATGTCAAGGATTGTGCAGCAACCAAATATCATAAGAAAAGTAGTCAGCAAAATGAATGAATTTACCAGTAGCTTATTGGTCTCACTTATGGCAATAATGGTAGACTTTCCTTATTGGCACTTATGTTTAATCTTATTAAACAATAGGTGGAATAAAATGATTGATAAAGATGAAATTTATGTTATAATAGAGACTGTCAACATTTGACTCAAAATTTAGCTTATGAGATTTTTATTTTTTTTTATTATGAGTTACTTCCTTATTTAAATTAAGTTCCTATATTAGAATAAAATCTTGAGTGCTTGTCAAACAAGTAAATTTAAGTTTGGTAAGAGCTTGTAGTGTGAGAAATTTGATATGAATCCAAATGAAATTATGTGAAAACCCTCTTATAGTTTTGGGAAAAATGAAAGGATAGTGATTATTAGGAAGTTGTAATATTATGATTGAAAGTCTTAACATATATTATCTTAGAATCATTTTATTGCAATAAATCTCCTTTTATCCAAAATCTTTTTCTAAAATTTTGGGGGTTTTTTGTATTAGGTTGTTAGCATGTTTTTATTGCTTTGATATGTATTTTAATTACAAAATGCTTGTTTACCTAGTGGGAGGGTAAACATATAGTACCAAATTGTTATTCACTTCCATGTTGCCATTTTAGGTCTGTATCATGTAGTAATGTAACTACACACAAAAATTTCTTTGATAAATAATTTATAAGGTGAGAAAATTATGGAATAAATAAATCTTATTAATTTTTGAATAAATGTGAGTACAATCTCTAATTTTGAATTCTTGAATAAGAATAAAATCATCTGATTCTTCTCTTTAAGTTAACTTTCATTGAGAGCTTTGAAAGTTTGATCTTTCATTGGACTATAGATATTGACTTTAAAAGAGGATTATAAAGAAACTTGATTTCCAATAAAAAATTGAATCTTGACTTTGAAGAAGGATTATGAAAAAGATTGATCTCCAATTTGAAGGTTGAATCTTTATAGAGGCTTTTTATTTGAAAAGATTTAAGAGCTTAAATGTTATTGAAGTCTTCATCTCGAGATAGATGTTTTTAATTGAACTTGGAGATTTCAACAAAGAGCTTCACATCTCTTCTTTTGATAACTTGTTGTTATTGAGTGACATAAATAAGCTTTCTATTTATAGAGTTAGTAAGGTATACTTAGAGATATGCATAATTTTTTTTAATATTTATCACCTTTAATTTATTAAAAGTTAATTATTTTGAAAATTTCTTATTAGTTAAAATTATTCATCGTGACATGTGATAATTTTTTATTTGTCCATTGACATCATAAATATTTATCATCAAAGATATATTTATGAGTTCATTTATTTTTCACATGCAATTTTAATTTTGATAAATAATTTTTTTCTATTTGGTTATAATTTATGAAATTTTTTTAGAGCATAATTCTAATATATTTAGACTAAAAGTTTGAGTATTGATACTTAAGGTTCTTATCTCCATATTTATTATTAAATTAAAATATTATTTAGATTTACGATCCAGAGAAATGGATAATAGAAAGGATTAACTTATGAAAAATGATGACATAATATTTTTCTTATTCTGCTCATATATTTTAACTTATTTATATGTCTAGCAATTACTTAAAATAAACTTTTACAATGGACTGTCAATATTGAACCAATACTATTGGATTTGTAGTGATGTATATAATAATTTGTTGGGTCATAAAATACATTCAATAACTAATACATTTGATTTATAAATAAATTATCTATATTGGGCCAAAGTTATAAATGATAAAGTACGTGTAAAACATATTGGAGAAAAAAAATTTAGAAACAATTTACAACAAAAATTTTTATTTGTGAAATTTGTTTAAAAAATAATCCAACTAAATCATGACATAACTATATAGCATATAATTAGTAACACCTTGCTAATGACAATAACATAATTATTTATTTATGATATGTATAAATAATGAAACTAATTTTTAATAATGGTTAAAATAATGTGAGATTTAGAAATTTAACACATAAAAATGTTCCAATGATTTCCTGAGAATTAAATTGATATGCCATAAATTAGTATGCTTAATTAATTATTTATTTATAGAGTGTTTAAATAGAAAAAAATTATTTTTTAACAGTGATTAATATATTACTTTATTTAGTTAGTCGATAATCTTAGTATTTTAAAATATTTAAAAAATTATAATAAGTTAATTTAAATTTACTCTAATATAAGAAAAATTAATACATTATATCATGTGTTTTGGTATGAGATCAATGAAAATAAGTTGCTTACTCTGTGAAAGTTATTCGTTGTTGAAGTTATCTTTATCAAAATTGTAGAAGGTTACAATCAAGTTTTTTAACTTTTATTTTCTTCTCCAAATTTATTTTAAAAATTTAATTTTTATTTTAAAAATTTTCAAATACATGTAAAAAAATTTTTGCTCAAGTCTTTAAACCAATACAAAAAAAAATGCTTAACTTATTTTAATAAGCCTATAAATTTATTAAAAAAAGGTCTAAAATAGAAATGAAACTAAGATAAATTTAAAACCTAAATTATAAGATTTATAAATAAATAAATAAATAATTCACTTAAGGAGCCTTTTTCATATATGAATAGATGTTATTTACTCATTGATTTATTAATCAACGTATCAATATTCAAACTAAAACCTAGAATTTTAATTTAGAAATGGAAGAACTGTCTTATTTTTTTCTTTTTTATATTTTTTTATCTACAATAACTTGTATAGAGAGCATTTTACATTTGCGGATTATGAAAAAATTGATTTATGGTTACCATTACCTCTTAACAGTTAAAGCTACCCTATTTTTTGTATAGTCCACTCTGTCATAATCAATACATATGATTTGGGCTCACTTTAGTTTTGTTATAAAAGACATAATTTGTCATGTGAAACCTCCACTTGATTCAATTAGCTACCTCCCTATCCTTTGAGGATATGTCAAAATCAATTTCAACTGTTAACCTTAAACTAGAAAACAGACTATTATAGACCAAACCCTATGTTTTTTGCAAATTGGAGCAAAATTTCTATTTTTGTTGCACGTAAAAGTCTCCAGATTACAAATATTCAACTTTAATATTACATACTAATTCCAATTCATTATAACACAAGGAAACTTTATTCACCACAACGTCAAGGTAGTTGAAGAAACTAACTTCTATTTTAGGCTAATCTTTCTCACTGAGAGAAACATGCACAGAAAGAAGCCAAGCATCCAGCTTGAGACACCAACAGTTACTATGAACTTTCTATTTTCTTATTTTCTCCAACACATAGAACCATTTCAGAAGTGAAGATTAAATTCCTGAAATGCAATCTTTTACTTGAGGGAGTTCTTGATGTCTATAACAAACCAGTATTTAACATCCCTTTTAATTACTCTCTCGATAGCTTCATAGCTTCATTTACGTATTGGATTGAGACCACTTCTATGTTTGGATAAACTTTGTTTGCAGAATAGAAGCCAATCATCTCTTATGTGTCTTTTGTATCGCCAACGGCACTTCCAGAGACACTTTTCATACCTATCATCCAAATCTCATTAATAACTAAACTATTAAAGAAAAGGATGTTATTGTTTCATTTTCAAATAATAACATATTACTATTTAGTTTAAAAATAGTAACATCAATAAAAAAATTCAAAATAAATGGATAAATCAAGTCTCATTAACAACCAAACTATCAAAAAATAGAATATTATTACTTTATCTCCAGATAATAATATGTTATTGTTTGATTTCAAAATAGTAACTGCTGGAAATCGCGCATCATACATGCACAGCGGAATAAAATTTTTGCACAATTTCCACCAAGGATCCATGCGAATTTAGAACGCCATAGATTAGGGATTAGGGTTTATACCTTTCGGCAAAATTCTTCTGACCGCTGCAGCAAATCCGATCTGCTTCCAAATCACGAACCGGAATGGAAACCAGTAAATCAGATCACCAGTACAACGTTTTGTGGCTGCACCTCTGTGGTATCCACACGAACCCGTGAATCACCGATGAATGTCTGCTACACACACCGGTTGGAATTGATCTACTTAGACCTCGTAGTGCTAGCTACGCCTCTTCAGAGATTTTGGTCAATGAGAGTGGCTAGGGTTTTTCTATGCTTTTACTTGGGGTGCGTGAAGAATAATAGTAATCCTATTATTACCCAATAAGCCTATTTAAATAGGTGCATAGAAAAACCTAACCTATTTGGGCCTTATTCCATGTATAATTATAGGCTTACTATTGGGCCTTATAATTATAATATGAATTCCCAAATATTAAGCCCAAACAATTTGGTCAATTAATTCCAAATTCACTAAGCTCTAAGTGTGCGACCCTACAGGCTCTCATTACGTTGGCAATGACCATTAATCATATTAATGATCATAAACAAAGATTGGTGTTTAGCAACACATCATTGTTACCTAAGTAATGAGAAAGTCAGTGATTTGACTAAACCTTTACACGTGATCATCATTTATGTCCTTTTGTCCTATACATCTAGATTGAGCACGAGACATGGACCGTGTCATTTCCGTATAGCCCAATCTTGAGGTTTCTTGATTCCTAAGTAAGCTGACTGAAACAAATGTAATCGACATCTCATGTCAATTCATCTGAGCATGGCCATGCATTTTCTCAGCTTTACTTAATCAAGGGGCCCATAGATGTTACTCCTGTTATATAGGAGGGACAAATCCCATCTTGATCACACAAACCCCTCCGCATGATATGTGACATATCCAATATCTACCCTTGCATTCACTTAACCATTAGTGACATAGAATAGTATCAAAATATGAAACTCACATGTAGGGAACCTTGGTAATCTCAGGTCAAAGGACCATATTAATAATGATCACTAAGAACCACTTATGACACTCATATAATGATCCATGTAGTGTTCTTAATATGGGTCGGTCCAGTATACAAGTTCTCTAACTTGTACTCATGTGTAAACTTAATATCCCATATAAGTCTTCACACATGCTAGTCTTAACATATCAAAGCAACCTAATCCACAATGATATATGACTAGGGACATTTAAGAATACAATTATTCTAAGGTTATTATTATAATTAAATATATTACGCAGACAATATATATAAATATAATAATTGAAATTGCCATTAAAATAACATGATTCAAAATTACAATCACCAATATAATTGGTTTTAGGGCATATACACTAACAGTAACATCAACTAAAAACTTAAAATAAATAAATAAATTAAGTTTCATTAATAATTAAACTGCTAAAAAAGATGATGTTATTGTTTCATCTCCAGTTCAAATAGTAATATCGATAAAAAACTTAAAATAAATCGATAAGTTAAGTCTCATTAAAATTAAATTGTTAAAGAAAAGGATGTTACTATTTCATTTCCAAACAGTAATATTGACTAAAAATCTAAAATAAATAGATAAATCAAATCTCATTAACAATCAAACTATCAAAAAAGAGGATATTATTTTTTCATCTTTGAATAAAAGCATCAACTAAAACTTAAAATAATAAATAAATTAAGTCTCATTAACAACCAAACTACTAGAGAAGAAGATGTTGCTACTTCATCTCCAAATAGTAATATATTACTATTTGATGTCAAAACAATAATATTAACTAAAAATCTAAAATAAATAAATAAATTAAATTTTATTAATAACCAAACTGCTAACGAAGAGGATATTACTATTTTTTCTTCAGGCAATAACATGTTACTGTTATTATATTTGATTTTAAAATAGTAACATTGACTAAAAACTCAAAATAAAAAAATAAATCAAGTCTCATTAATAATTAAGCTACCAAAGAAAAGGATGATATTTTTTGGTTTCAAAATAGTAACATTAACTAAAACTCAAAATAAATAGATAAATCAAGTCTCATCAATAATCAAACTATTAAAGAAGAGGATATCACTATTTTGTCTTCAAACAATAATATTAACTAAAAATTTAAAATAAATGGATAAATTAAGTTTTTTTAACAACTAAATTATCAAATAATAGTATGTTACTATTTAGTTTCTAGATAGTAATATATTACTATTTTATTTCTAAATAATATCTCAACTAAAAACTTAAAATAAATAAATAAATCAAATCTCATTAATAATCAAATTGTCAAAGAAGAGGATGTTACTGTTTCATCTTCAAATAGTAATATATTATTATTTTGATGTTACTGTTTAGTTTCAAAATAGTAACATCGATACAAAACTTAAAATAAATAGATAAATTAAATTTTATTAATAACTAAACTGTTAAAAAAGAGGATGTTTTATCTCTAAATAGTAACATCAATAAAAAATCTAAAATAAATAAATAAATCAAGTCTCATTAACAATCAAACTATCAAAGAAAATGATGTTACTATTTTATCTCCAAATTATAACATGTTACTGTTTAAACAGTAACATGTTACTATCTCTAAATAGTAATTCATATAGGATAATTATTTTTTTAACAAAAAGGGTAAAAGAAAGAGATTATCCTACAATTTTATGTAAGATTCTATGCCTCCAAATTCTTATTTATTTTTATTTTTATCTTAACTAAAAATTTATTTTAATTTCTAAAAAATATTTTTTATTAATTTTATTTATAATTAAAATTTTATATTAATATAATTTTTATAAAATTAAAAATTCTTCAATTTTAATTTTTTTAAATTTTTAATATTTTATTTTTTTATTTTTATAAGATTAAAAATTCTTTAATTTTAACATGTGATAATAGAAATTTTTGTTTCAACATTTTTGTTCTTTTCAAGATGCACTTTGAGTGTATCATTTTGTCTTTTGGGTTTTTTAATAAATTACAATTCGTGAGTGAACTTAAATAAAAGAAAGTGGGCATGTGGCACTTCGCTATTTTTTTTCTTTAATAAAGAAGTACTTGAGTCAAAAACTCTTAATCTAGTTTAATTCTTAATTTTATATAAAAGAATTTGATGCAATTTTGATAAGTAAACTTGAAACTCTTTTAAATACTTATCACTTATATATTTAAAATAAAATTTTAATTTTCATATATGTCATAATTTTATAATAAAATGTTACATGAAATTTTTGAGTATTAATAACCAAACGAGAGTCAAATTTGATACCTTTATTAAATTTTTGTAAAATTTTTCTTATTTTTAAGCTACCATTAATTAGATTTATTTTATTTGAAATAAAATTAGATTAGGTATGTTGCTTAATTATATAAGATTTGAAAGTAATGAAGTGATCCAATGGGTTATATATTTACTTCATATTGTATATATTGTATTCAGAAAATAATTTGGACCTATTTAAATATATTTGGTATATGGCCTATTGTTAAGTCTATGATGAGTGGACTCAACTAGGGTTATGTTATTATTTAGGCCAGGCCCCTTCTTCACACTAAATATTTATGATTGTTCTTTCCATCAGAACTTCACGAATAATAAAAAGTATAAGAGGGAAAAATTTTGTTCTTTACATAAATATTTATATAAAAGGATTGGAGATTACAAATAAATTTAAAAGGTATACAATATTTTTAATTTTAATATTCTTTTATCTATGATTCTAATTTTGATATGTGATTTGTAAAATTATGAATTCTTATATGTGATATCAAAGCAAGTAATATCAAACTAGAACCCTAATTTATTTAATTGTGATTTTAATTTAATTTTTAATTATTAATATACAATTTTATTGAAAATTTGAATAATAAAGTTAAAGTGATGTTTGGCCATTTGAAAATCATGCTTAGTTTATATAATAATTTTAAATCAAATTGTAAAATTATTTTAGATTATATAAATGAATTTCTTAATTTTTTTGGCATTTGTATATAAGATTATGGTTTTGGTAGTTTTTTTATATGATGAATTATATAGACTCATTATGTATATAAACAAATTGTAGAGAACTCATTTTGAATCATATAAATTAATTTTATATTTTATATATATATATATGTGTGTGTGTGTGTGTGTGTGTGTGTGTGTGTGTGTGTTTTGACGTGCTTGTCCCATTATGACCTTATTTTGGATTATATTATAGTATATTATATTTTTTCTATATATTATAAATTGAAATCCATTTCATATATATATATATATAGATAAATGTGTATATATATATATATATATATGTTAAACATTTTATATATATCATAATTGTTATATATATAGTTTTGTGCATGTTATTCATGTTTTGGGTTTTATATGTTACTTTCTTTTCATTTAATTTGACATGCATTTATCAATATTTTGAAAAGTTAATAACAATCATTGAAATTATTTTGATATATTTTGAGAATGAGACACATCTTAGGAAAACTTAAATGAAAGTAAAATTTTTTTGTGGGTAATTTGGATATATTTTTGCCTATTTAGAATTAAGTTGGTGAACTTAAATGTTTATTATCATAGTGATTATTTAACAAACTAATGAAATTCTACTATATTACTAAAGATGTTTTTATTATTTAAGTTAATTCATATAATCACTTACCCAGAGAAAATTATTATATGAGTTAATTTGGATAACTGAGTTTTTATAATAATAAACAAGTTAATGATTCTTTCACCTACAAGTGTTAAATTTTTCAATTTTATTTATTATTACATTAATTTGATATTTTAAGATTATGTTAAAGTTTATTACTTTTTTCACCCATAAGAGAATTGGTAATAATATTTTAATGTACCTAATTTTTTTAAAAAATGAGCTATTATTTATTGCCTATGATGTTAACTAAATTTCTACTATCATTTTTTTAGTTCTATGTACTTTTTTCTTAAATAATCAATCTTTTCTCATTAAGACTCTAATTGGAGGAAATTATGAAATACAAAAGGAAGATGTGGAATCAGATTTGACTATTATGGATGTGGACATGGCAATTAGGAATGAGAAACCTACTAATTTAACTGCCTAAAGCATTATTAAGTAGAAAACTTATTATAAGAAATAAGATAGAATCAATCGCTTAACTTTAATAGTGATGAAGAAATCAATCTCTAAAGGTTTAGTTCGGGCTATTCCAACTATTAACAATGCTAAAAACCTTCTTTACTTCTATTAAGGAAAGATATATAGTTTCTAATAAGGTCAAAGTTAGTCAATTAATGGATAATTTTGTTAATATGAGGTATGATGGTATTGGTGGTCTTGGAGAGTATGTTATGAGCATGGTTATTCTTTCAACCAAATTGGATGAACTTGAATGCCTTTTTAATGATACTTTTCTTATTAATCATGCCCTAAATTTCTTACCTTCCCAAATTAATGCCTTAAATATTAATAGTTTGATATCCATTTATGCTAAAAAAGAAGAAAGTATAAAACAAGAAATTTTAGAGTGTGAACTTAGTTAATTAGTCATATCCTAATAAGCCTTTTAATTAAAGAAATTTTAAGCCTCAAGATAAAGGTGGTCTTAAAAAAATCTTAATCATAATTATCATGATCCTAAACCTATAATAACTAAAGATAGACATTAGTTTTGGAAGAAGATAAATCATAAGAAGAAGGATTTTTTTATTTATAAAAAGTACCTAGAAAATAAAAAAAGAAAAAAAATAAAAATAAATTAAGTAATTCTTTTACTCTTGTTTACTTTGAATCCAGTTTGACGAATGTTCCTGTGAATTCTTGATGGATTAACTCTAGAGTATTTGTCCATATTACTAATACCTTGCAGGGATTCAAGAGTAAGCAAAAGTCAAGTAGGGATGAAGTCAATCTATGCTTAGAAAATGGAGAACAAGTGCAAGTGGAATACATAGGAATAATTGAATTGAAATTAGATTCAAGATTTATTTTATCTTTGAAAGATACTCTTATATACCATTATGAAGTAGACAAAAATCAAATGGGGATGAAGTCAATCTATGCGTAGAAAATGGAGAACAAGCGTAAGTGGAATACATAGGAATAATTGAATTGAAATTAGATTCAAAATTTATTTTATCTTTGAAAGATACTCTTATATACCATTTATGAAGTAGAGTTTGATTTCGTTATCAAAACTTTAGAATTCAAATATTTATATGAGTTCTAATAATGGATTTTATCAGTTAATTTATAATTCTATTATTATTGGTAATCTTTCAAAATATGATAGTTTGTATAAGTTAAATCTTGATTTTAAATAGTTTGATTCTTCTTATGTTATGAACATTGGTGTTAAAAAATATTTACTAAGGGAAAATTCTTTTCTGTTATGGCATAAACATCTAGGTTATATATCAAAGGAAAGAATTAATATATTAATAAAATAGAATGTTATTTCACATCTTGATAATTTTAATCATGATTGTATTGATTGTATTAGAGGAAAAATGACTAAAAAAATTAATAAAGATTTTACTCGTAATAAAGAAGTCTTGGAGATAATTTACATAGATATAAGTGGTTTGTAATTTACTCAGATATAAATAATTCTTTTAATAACACTTTATATGGGAATAAGTATTTTATAACCTTTATAGATGACTTTTTCCATTGTGGCTATATCTACCTTATAAATGATAACTCAATATCTCTTGAAAATTTTAAAATCTTTAAAGTTGAGGTAGAGAAGTTATGTGATAAAAAGATTAAACTTATAAAGTCTAACCATGGTGGCGAGTATGATTGTAGAGCTGATAATATAGGCTAACTCATAGGACCTTTTGCGAAATACTTATAGAACTATAGGATAGTTTCATAACTTACTATGCTTAGGACTCTTGAACAAAATGGAATGGCTAAAAAATGAAATTGTACTTTGATGGATATGGTAAAATCCATGATGAGTAGAATCACCTTACTAATTTTTCTTTGGGATGGAACCTTAAAAGTTGTCATATATATTCTAAACAGAGTCCTTACTAAATTTATATCTAAAACACCTTTTGAACTTTTCAACAGCTGGAAACCTAGTCTAGACCATCTTTGAGTGTGTGGTTATCCTGCTAAAATAAAAATATATAACCTTATAACATCAAAATTAGATCCTAAATCCACCAAGTGTTATTTTATTAGATATCCCAATGGCTCCAAATGTTACAAATTGTATTATCTTACTTATGGGATAAAGAAAGTTGAGGTATTAGCAATAAAATTTCTTGAAAATGATGTTTGTAATTCTAGTGACCTTCAAAATGATGATAATATTTTAGTAGAAACACTAGCTATTTTTCCTATGTTTATTATGCAAAAACCAACTTACTAACTTACTAAATTTTTCTTTATGGTGAAGCCTTAAAAGCAGCCATATATATCCTAAATAAAGTTCTTACTAAATCTATACCTAAAACACTATTTGAACTTTTCAAAAGTTGAAAATTTAATTTAAACCATCTTTGAGTGTAGGATTATTATATTGAAATAAAAATATATAATTCTATAATATTAAAGTTAGATCCTAAAATCACCAGATGTTATTTTATTGGATATCTCAGTGGATCCAAATGTTATAGATTCTACTATCTTACCCATAGGATAAAGAAAGTTAAGGTATTAGCAACAAAGTTTCTTGAAAATGATATTTGTGACTCTAGTGATCTTTAAAATGATAATAATATTTTAGATGAGGCACCAACTATTTTTCCTTTGCTTGTTATGCAAGAAAGGATTTATATTAATCTATTAATAAAATGCCTAATATATAACATTGACCGTAATCCTGCAAGTGCACGGGTTAAGTCGAGTTATAGTATAAAAGATTATTGTCTCCACAGGGATTGCACGTTGAATACTAACTGAATTTCAAGTAAAATTATCTAGACATATCAATTGATAGTGTGAATTAAGGATAAGATGTAAAACAGAGCTTAGCTATCAAGAAAAGGTTTAATTCAATGAAATGGAAGCGTACTCAGCTTAAGGTTCCCTTGTACATTTCATTATGGAATGAATGTAATCCTCTAACTTGGTTTACTGTTAATTTAGACTGCTGGATTACCTAAATTAAGTTATACCTCATTGCAAGGCTACTAGCTACTAACCAAAAGATTAAGTGCCCAGAATTACTCTAGTAATCACTCATCTAGGTTGCATTAACTTGCTTTAGAATCCATTTTCAAACATTTCATCCTGTGCAAAAGAATCCAATCAGCTTAATTCCTAAGTCTAATTGATATTCCTAATGATTATGCAAGGTCCGATTAATTAATTGGTCATTTCAACCTAGAATTAACTAATCTATCACACAAATCCAATATTCCGAAAGTATTGAACTTTAGAAATACAAAACAGCATAATCAAATCATAAATCAACAGTAAATCAAGCTAGATTATATAAAATTCAAATCCATGAACAAGTTCACCCAAGCTGAGCACAAGGGTTTAGTGTGAAAACATTATAAAATCAGAAGAAAACTAAAAAACAGAATTCAAACAATTCATGAAGATCTACAAATTCTTTGCTTGAATCTTCAATTCCTTGCTCGAATCCACGTTAGAAGGTGCCATTGGTGAGTTTGAGTCTCTCCTAGGGTTTCTCCTAGCAGCTCTCCTTATTAATTCTCGATTTCTCTTCCTCTTTTCCTCTCTTTTCAAAATTTCGCACAAAACTTATATTGGTGATGTACACGGGGTCCAACACGGCCCGTGTTTTACCCCGTGTTTCTCAGCGAAAGTTGAGCAGCACGATACACGTTGTGCGACACGCCCCCGTATTCTTCTCTGAAGTGTCAAGTAGTAATGTACACGGGGTATGACACGTCCCGTGTTTTACCCCGTGTTCTCCTGCGAAAGCTGGTCAGCATGGTACACGAGGTGTGACACCCCTCATGTTTATCTGAGAAGTGAAAGGTAATATGATACACGGGGTATGACACGTCCCGTGTTTTACCCCGTGTTCTTCTCTGAGCAGTTCAGTAAGGCCTCGAAGCATTCCAGAAGGGTACACGGCCTTCAACACGGGGTTCCCATACCCCGTGTTCTTTGCCAGGTGAGCAAATTTACTTCGATTCTCCACAATTCACATAGTTTTGCCTCCGGATCCTTTTCTAATGCTCATATGTGTCCTTTCAAAGCCTGAAAACAAAATATCGAGCATCTAAGTATCTTTTTCAATCAATTTGCATAAAATACTAAGTAAATAAGTGATGAAACTCATAGAACTTATGTGTAATTATGCATTTGTCAATTCCCCCACACTTGAATCTTGCTCGTCCTTGAGTAAGGAAGTAAGAGAATAGAAAATCTACTCCAATTTTTATTCTTTCCTTTTTCTTCTTCTCTCTCTTCCTTTTTTTTTGTATAATCAGGCAATCATTCAATAAATCAAAGATTAGGATCAAGTCATGCCAAGCAACTAAATGAAAATAAAGCAACTAAACAAGTTAATCATCAGCATAAAAGCAAAAGAGAATAGCCTCACAGGTAAAGTATTTACTCTCTTCTCTCAAGATAAGGCTTGTGTATGCTCTCAAGTCAATCAGCTCATAACTTAATGCTACCACATGCTTGCAAAAACTCTAATCTCCACTACTATATTGTAAAATGCATGCAAATCAGAGGACTTTATTAGGGAAAAAGGTGAGGATAGGGAAAAGAAAAATCAAGGGGTGAAAAGTGATAAGTCATGAGTTTGAAGGAAAAAGACACATTGGTCATGAGTTTGACCATTGTCGAGTTCCATTACTCAGCTTAATATATTACCCTGCTTCTATCCCTTGTTCCAACCTCCATTCTTCTCTTTTTCTTTCTTTTTTTTATATGTACATAAATTAGCAAACAAAACCTTTTCTTCCCTATTTTTTTTTTATTCCTAACAAGCTTTTCTTCTTTTTCTTCTTTCCAAAATTATTCATTTGACACCATTTTTTATGGTGTTTTGTTTTGTTTTTTATTTATTTATTTTATTTTAACAATTAAAGCTATAAATTAACTTAATCAACTAGCAGCACTAAGTAAGGACCTCTAAGTGATAGCCAAACTCATATAATGTGTCTAAGTTCCCTCAAACTCTAAGGTTCAAGCTTACTTGGGCAGTAGCTTTGGATGTACAAAGTATGGCTAGGCTAGAAATAAGGGTCCAAGGCTCAAAGTGGCTAATTAGGGGCAAAGCTAAAAAGTTTAGGGAAAATCAAAGAAAAGGATTCAAATAAGCCAAACAAATAAAAAGAAGGGTAAAGAAACATGGCCTCATCATTTCTGACATGCAAAATACAAAAAATGTAGCCTCAAAAAGACTAAATGCAAGTTCTAGAGCAGAAAGTCAAGAGTGATGACATAATCCCTCAAGAAGATAAAAATGAGCTTCTATTTCTAATGGGAAAATTGCTCAAAAGGGCTCAAATCTCACAAGGGTCAATTATGCTCATTACTCTTAACTTCAAGCTTTAGATTTTCCTTATTAAGTTATCAGATAATCATTAAAGAGGCAAGGCATGAACCAATCACTTTATTCAAAAGATTGCCTTAAAATTTTTCTTTTTTTTAATTTTTTTTACATTTTTTTCTTATTAATTTTTTTATATCATTGAAATTGGAGCAAATTTTAGTACTCTAAATCAATCAAGCAAGTTCAAGTGCAAAATATTGCAAAGCAATCTAAACACTGCTCCCCCACACTTAAAATTGGACATTGTCCTCAATGTACAAATAAGGTAAATGGGAAAAAGAGACAGAGAATAGATGGGGACTGAAACTTCCCTGACAGATGGAACATGGTTGTCCAGTACAGATGATGACTTCAGGGAGATCCAGAAGCAGAGACAGATTAGGAAAGAGAGAGAGAAGACTAGTGATCTAAAAGAAAGAAAATGCAATACTAAAAAAAATATGCTATTAGTTATTACAGACATTAATATTAAAAGTGCAAGAAAATAAAAGAGAAATAACTAAAATAATAACAAGTAAATGAAAGTGCATAGTTAATATAAGTACAGACCAAGAGAAATAGAAATAGAGAGGAGAAATAAGTAAAAAGCAAAATATATAAGTAAAAAGGAAAAATAAACAACCCAAACTACTGAGCAGGAGGGTGGTCGAGATCATCATCATCTATTCCTGGTCTCCTAGAGAATCATGCTGTTCCTCATGGGGTGGCTGCTGCACAAGAAAATGGAAGGGTTTTAGCCATTAAAAGCTCATTCACCCAGGAACACGGGGTCAGACACGGCCCGTGTTGTATCTCGTGTTTCTCTCTGGAAGGCTCATGTGCAAAACTCCTATTCATTGGTTCAGTCAGTGAGATACACGGGGTAGGACACGGTCCGTGTTAAACACAGTGTATCTCTCTGGACTTAAGCTATACCTAGTAACCAAAAGATTAAGTGCCCAGAATTACTCTAGTAATCACTCATCTAGGTTGCATTAACTTGCTTTAGAATCCATTTTCAAACATTTCATCCTGTGCAAAAGAATCCAATCAGCTTAATTCTTAAGTTTAATTGATATTCCCAATGATTATGCAAGGTCCGATTAATTAATTAGTCATTTCAACCTAGAATTAACTAATCTATCACACAAATCCAATATTCCGGAAGTATTGAACTTTAGAAATACAAAACAGCATAATCAAATCATAAATCAAGAGTAAATCAAGTTAGATTATATAAAATTCAAATCCATAAATCCATGAACAAGTTCACCTAAGCTGAGCACAAGGGTTTAGTGTGAAAACATTATAAAATCAGAAGAAAACCAGAAAACAGAGAGGGAATTCAAATAATTCATGAAGATCTACAAATTCCTTGCTTGAATCTTCAATTCCTTTCTCGAATCCACGTTAGAAGGTGCCCTTGGTGAGTTTGAGTCTCTCCTAGGGTTTCTCCTAACAGCTCTCCTTGTTAATTCTCGGTTTCTCTTCCTCTTTTCCTCTCTTTTCAAAATTTCGCACAAAACATATATTGGTGATGTACACGGGGTCCAACACGGCCCGTGTTTTACCCCGTGTTTCTCAGCAAAAGTTGAGCAGCACGATACACGTTGTGCGACATGCCCCCGTATTCTTCTCCGAAGTGTCAAGTAGTAATGTACACAGGGTATGACACGTCCCGTGTTTTACCCCGTGTTCTCCTGCGAAAGCTGGTCAGCATGGTACACGAGGTGTGACACCCCCCGTGTTTATCTGAGAAGTGAAAGGCAATATGATACACGGGGTATGACACGTCCCGTATTTTACCCCGTGTTCTTCTCTGAGCAGTTTAGTGAAGCCTCGAAGCATTCCAGAAGGGTACACGACCTTCAATACGGGGTTCCCATACCCCGTGTTCTTTGCCAGGTGAGCAAATTTACTTCGATTCTCCATAATTCACATAGTTTTGCCTCCGGATCCTTTTCTAATGCTCATATGTGTCCTTTTAAAGCCTGAAAACAAAATATCGAGCATCTAAGTATCTTTTTCAATCAATTTGCACAAAATACTAAGTAAATAAGTGATGAAACTTATAGAACTTATGTGCAATTATGCATTTGTCAAACATTATAAAGCTATTATGAATAATCCATATGAACTAGAAAAACTTGTAGTGCTTACTGATGCTTTTATTAGATGTTCCGAAAGGGTAAGAATGCTTGCAATCTCAAATGATTATGTTATGTACCTAGGTAAAACTAATTATGATATTAGGCAAACCATTGATCTAGCAAGTTATAATGAAGCAATTTATTGTAAATAATCTAATAAATGGATAAAGGCAATGCATGATGAAGTTCAATCTATATATTTTAGTGAAGTATGGAAGCTAGTTAAAATTCTAAATAATTTTAAACTCATTGGTAACAAATAGGTGTTTAAGACTAAAAAGTATTAAAAAGGTAACATTAAGCAATTTAAGGCAAGATTGGTAATAAAAAGATATGCATAAAAATAAGGGATAAATTTTAAAGAAACTTTTTTACCTATATCTTTTAAAGATTCCTTGAGGATCATTATGGCCTTGTTGGCTTATTATAATCTAGAATTCCATCAGATGAATGTGAACACCATCTTTTTCAATAAATATTTATATGAGAAAGTCTGCATGCAAAAACTAAAAGGTTTTGTTGAAAATGAAAATGCACATTTGATATGCAAGTTGAAAAAGTGAATTTATGATCTTAAACAAGTGTCTAAGAAGTGGTATTTGAAATTTAATAAAATCATCTTTTCTATGGATTCTGTTAAAAATAAGGTTAATCAATATATATACCTCAAGATGAGTAAGAGTCATTTCATTATTCTTATTCTATATATAGATAATATATGACTTATTAGTAGTGATATTAATTTCCTTAAGGAGGCTAAATTTATGTTTTCTTAATCTTTTGATATGAAAGACCTTGATGATGCATCTTTTGTTTTAGATATTAAAATCTATAGAGATGGGTCTAGACAGTTGGTAAGATATTCATAAAAGGCCTAAATCAATTGTGTTCTTAAAAGGTTTAATAACCTAGAGATGTTCCTATTTCTAAAGATGATAAATTTAGCAAACACTAATGTCTTAAGAATTAAATTCAAAAAGTTTGATGAAAAATAGACCATATTCCAATGCTATAAGAAGTTTAATGTATGCCCAAGTTTTTACTAAGCTTGATTTTTCTTTTATTGTGAGTGTTCTTGGTAGTTATCTCTCTAATACAAGTGGTAAATATTGGATTGCTATTAAAAGGTAATAAGGTATATGCAAAAAACCAAGGATTATTTGTTGGTGTACTAGAGGGTCAATGATCTTGAAGTAATTGCATACATGGATTTCAATTTTACTAGTTATATAGATGATATAAAATTAACATTAAGATATATTTTTCTTTTGGCTAGTAGGGCTACCTTTTGAAAAAGTGTAAAACAAATACTTACTACATCTTCTACCATGCAAGTAGAGTTTGTTACTTGTTATGGTGTAGGTACACATGCAAAATAACTTAGCAATTTTATTTCTAAACTAAAAGTAATTAACTTGATCTCAAAGTTTTTGAGAAATTACTATCACAATTTTATAGCAGTAATGTTCTTATAGAATAACAAAATATCTAGTGGTTTTAAACATACTAAATTAAGTACTTTGGAGTCAAAGATTGGATTAAGAATATTGACATTCTTGTTGAATGTATTAACATTAAAATGATGATAGCATATTCTCTGACCAAGGTTGTTCCACCAATTGTTTTCAAGCAACATCATTCAAATATAGGTATTAAGTTCTTTAAATGTAATTAGTTAGTGGGAGAGTTCACATTATAAACTTATTCATGTTGCTTTTGCAATTTTTTTGAACTTATATACCTTTTATTTTGCGTGTACGTTATGAAACCTAGATATTATTGTGATAAAGTTTGTCTTGAGATATAGTTGTTTTCTTAGTGAAAACATTGTTTGCTTTGACATAAATATAAATTACAATTGTTTCCTTGGGGAGATACTTGTTTATTTTATAGTAATATCCTCATAAAGGATCACAAAAATGACCTTTACACTAAAGTATAATAGGATCACTTAGTCATACTATATGTATAACTACACCATTATTGTGATCATATCAATGAGATAATTGACTCTTGTAATTATGGATGTATTATATAGTGAATTCATATATCATCATTCATAGTTCAGAATTGGATGCTTTGCTGGACCTAATCATATTTTAAGATAAATTGTATTGAGTTATGATTTATTTTATAGCCATTTATGTTATTATTTAATTTGGGAGTCATTTTTCTTAATCAATTTTTAAAATTAATAAAAAACCAATTAATATTGCCTAAGTGAAAAAATATAAGAATTTTCTTATTTTTAGATTGTCATTAATTGAATTTATTTTTATTTTAAATAAAATCTAACTTGGTATGTAACTTAATTATATGAGACCTGAAAATAATAAAATGATCTAATAGGTTGTATATTTATTTCATATTGTATATATTGTATTAAGAAAGTGATTTAAGTTTATTTAAGCATATTTAGTGTAAGGTTTGTTGTTAAGTTCATGATTGGTGGATTCAATTAGGTTATATTGTTATTAAAGATAGATCTTCTTTCCACATTAGATATTTATAATTATTCTTTTTAACAAAGCATCGCAAATGGTAAAAAGTGTAGTAAGAGAAGATTCTATTCTCTACATAGATATTTGTATAAAAAGATTGAAAATCACAAATGGATTCAAAAGATATATGCTATTTATAATTTTACTTTTATTTGTAGTTTTAATCTTAATATGTGATCTATAAAGTTATGAATTCTTACAATTTCTTACTACTGTATCATATATGATGACTTAATGTTAATAAACATTTACTTTGTATCCTAATATAAAATGGTAAATACATAATTTATTGAACCTTGATTGCTGAGGGATATCTATCATCTTGAAAGTTAATTTCGATTTCTTTGAAAATGTAGAGTTTATTATTTACTATTCCATTTCATATAAAAACTTAATTTCGTACCTGATATATACGTATGAAAATATCTTTCATGTAAATTAAAAAAAAAATTAAGAATGCACGCAATGTGCTGAAAGATGGTAGTTAAAAATAGAGCATTGACAATAATGTTACCAAGCAAAAAGAAATTAATAAGATAGACTATAAGTGGCAAAATCGGGTCCAACAAGCCTCCCTTCTCAACAAAACTATATAATGGGAAATGAAAAAACAGACACATATTTATAATGTGAGTGACAGTTATTCTTTTTCGCCCGAGATCAGCAAATTGGCTGCCAGATAGGATGGCAACGGATTGGTATACCCAATCCAAGTCTAATAAAGTCCAAGTTTATTAATAATTCGTTACTTTGAATTTATTAAAAATTTATATCAATTAAAAATTTAATAAGATTCTATCAATATTTAAAATGAATTTATCTTAATCAACTGATATAAATATAATTTTTAATCTTTTTAATAAAAATAAAATATTATTCTTTTCTTGTTGATAATAATTATAATTAATAATTATAAATTATATTTTTTATTCACGTTCATTTTTATTTTAATCCATCCATATTAATTATAAAATCAATGTGGAGTGTATTATTATTAATATTGTCAAATAAAATTATATTAAGTCAACTCATAGAATTATGTATCTAATTATATTATAATTAGGTGCTTTGGATTATACAAACTAATATTACAAAATAAAGAAAATATTATTATAAAATATTTTTATCATTTAATTTAAATTTAAATGCTTGTTAATATTATTTATCTAAAATAAACTATCACAATAATTTTATATATATGATAATGTTAATTTTTATATATAATAATAGGTTAATTATAATATGTTATTTAAATAAATTTAATGTAATTTTTAAAATTTTTAATTTCCATTAAAAATTTATAAAAGATAAATTTTTGAGTTGTACAAATTAATATTAATATATATTTAAAATTTATTAAATATTTAATAATTAAACTCAAATCTAAATAATTTAACAACAAATTTAATTTGAATAAGACTATCAGATAAATATCTATTAGTATAGTAAAACTTGGATATAGATATTTTTTACATCCCTATTGCTAAACAAAAACAAAACATGGTAAAATCTTAAGTCAAAATTAATTACAGCCTGAGATGACTACTAATCATATGATGATGGCAGTAGCAGTTTAGTTGCCCTTTTTCCTAGCAACTGTAGGTATGACCTTGGGATGATGAAACAATATTGAAAAACTCATCTTTTAATTAGGTTAGGCTTAGCAAATCAAATTGAGGAAAAAATGACAATGATCCACATCCAATCTCAAGCAACAAAATTGTGAATTAGCCGATCTGATGGGGGAAAATATTAAAAAAATTCTTAGATTCAATAATTTCGCTTTTGTTAAATCCAATAGAATATAGTATGCGCGAATCATAAGTAATTAGAACTTCGATGAATAACAATAGTTTAAGCATGGGAATGTTATACGGTTGAAAAGACCTAAAACTTTTAATAGTAATTATAAGTAAATTCCAACGTCAACAATTGGTGCTTGAATTAGCACTTGTGCCAGGTTGTCCACGTAAATCATAGTTGGCTTGACAGCAACATATTCCATTGTCAAACCATGCATTAGCCCATTTCCATTAAAGCAAAACTAAACTGAAAAATCTCCATATCAAAGTTTTCATATGAACTAGAAAGTGACTGCTAACATGCATTACGAATGGAGGTCAAATTAATCATTTTTCTTTTTCACCATTCTGTTTTGAGCATTCACATTTATACATATTATTATATTATTTACAAATAAATATTATATAATACTTTTATTTTTCTTATTAATGAAGGAAGAGAGCATAAACTACTAGCGGCCACTATAAGCATTACCATAACTAGAAATACTCCCTTGTTGCCCGGAGTAGCAATGACTGCAAACTATTCTTAAACTGCAAACTATTCTCCAGATTATTACGAATTTGAAATTTGAAATGTATATCCCAAACGAATTTGAAACTATTCTTTTCCCCCAAAAAAACGCATGGTCTTCCGGTACCAAATACCAAGCTTATATGAGTTTGTAACAATTACCATATATGTGAACCCATTTACCGTGGAGCCATACAGTACGGAAAATTTTTCAGAAACGTGAATTCAGAATTTTTTCGATTTTAATTTGACATAGAAACGCATAGTGGATATTCATGTAATATCCCAAAATTAAATTTCATGAATGTCTATATTTATGAATATTTATTTAATTGATTAGTGATTGAATTTAAATCTTTTTTCTTTTAGAGAATTTTGAAACCTTAAAATAATAATGATAAAAATATGTGAAAGGCAATTACTTTTATACGATTATTTTTATAATGAATTTCTTATTCAAGTAATTATTTTGAAAGTTATAGGAAATGATTGAAAATAAATATTTTTGAGATATTAAATGAAATTAGTTTATGAAAGAAAATGGTAAAATAAGTGAAAATTTTTCATTTTTTAGCATAAAACCGATAACCCTCTATTTCTTGATTTTAGTATTCTTTTTTTTTTTTTATGCTGGCTGCCTTGTTTTTTTCCCAGCACATTTTAATTATTACATGTCACCTCACCGCCTCTCTCCTCTTAATAATTCGGACAGTAGCTTCTTCCTTTATCCAGAATTTCACATTTTCACCGCCTTTGTCTTCTTAAATCTGCCTGGAAATTACATGACACACGTGGAACTACAGTGTAGAACTCCTCTATTTTTCTGGACTCCTCCTCGCTCACGAACAGGGGCCGGATTTTTCTGGTTTCCCTTCTCTCTCGATTTCTCCAGCTTTCTTCCACTCCTCACACCGACTCTCCCCTCATTTTTTTCCTCACCTTTCATGGATTCTGTTTCATTGTTCTTCCCGGCATTCTTTAGCTTCACAATCATGGCCGCTGTCCAGAAGTGGCTGCTGTCGGCGAGAGAAGCTGCTCGATGAACTGTGTACTAGTTTCTGTTCTACCCCTCGTGCATATCTTCTTCTGTCTTCCACCACCTTCGGTCTCTCTCTCTCTCCCTATCACTCGTGACCAGCTTCCTTCTCTCTACTTACCTCTCACTGCCACTCATTCCCTCTCCCTGGTTTTCGGTCTCTCTCTCTCTCATGGTTTCTATTTGCTAGCGTTGCAACAGAGCTGCTCGTCTGCAACGTTTCTCCGCCAAAGCTAGCGCAAGAAGAAACTGCAGTTGGAACCAGACATGGCGGAAAGGGGTGCTGGAACTCCTATCTTTTGACCCGATTCATCCTTTGCCTGGTTGATGCCCTTCTTTCTCATGCTATCCTGAACGGCAAAGCCTTTGTGGGTGGTGGAAAAGCTAGCCGTTCGTGGTGGCCAGTGCAGTGAGCAAGACGACTTGTACATCCTCTTTCCGGGGACTCCCACGCCAGCGAATTGCCGGTGGCTCTTCCCAAGATACAGTAAGGGATTTTATACTGTTCTTTCGTGGTTTCTTGTTGGTTTGAATTTTTCTAATAAAAATCCATCATCGTGTCTTGAGAAAAATGATGATTTGGGTATTATGGAGTACTAAAATAGAATTAGAATGATAGACAGAAAATTCATTTTTTTTTATCAAGGTAAGTTCAGGCATGAATAATAGAAACTCATTTTTGAAAATATTCATGATAAATGATGAAAATCTAATATTATGATTTTTATTTATATCGTAAACTATTTAATTATTACAAAGGAAACCATGTCAAAATATGATATAGTAATGTATTTAGTGGTGTCTATACACTCTAGAAAACTTTCATCTGTGTATGTTTGATATCTAGGATGACACATATTAAAATGTGATTTCATGTAATAAAATGCTAGGATGACATAAATAGGTATATTTTAAATACCTTGAAAGGTTCATATGTAATTTATGAAATCTTTAAATAGATGAGATATGATTAGATGGTTTTTACCAAAATAGAATTGAGAATCTTCATAATATGATATATTTTTGAATTTTTATGATTGATCTAAGGAGAAATAATAATATAGTTATAATTAATTATAAATTGTGGTAAGCTTTTGATCCATACATCAATCTTAGAAAAAGAGTAAATTATGATTTAAAATGTTGAGATACGAATATTATTATCTTATTTTTTTGAATAAGAGTTGTAATATGTGAAAAGAAGATAAGTAATATTTATATAATCATAATTTATGTTTTTATATGATGATATTAGGAAAAAAAATGTGAAAAGATGATTACGGAAATTCAGAACCTCCAAGTGGATGTGAATCATGTGAGTATATATTTTACCACTTTTTATTATCTCATTAAAAGATATTTTTAAGTATTGAGTTGTGTTTTCCTCATTATTAGTATCAATCCTATATTTTTGTATAAATATAGTTATATGTGAATGTTGTGAATTGAGCTTTTTGAGACATTGGAAAGTGATGAATAATGTTAGAATGATGATATCGAATATTGCAATCAGTGATGAAATGATATGAAGGTCAGATAATGAATTCCCGATGAATAATATGAGATAGATACGATCTTGATTCAAAAGTCAGATGAAAAATTCTTGACCAACAGTTGAGAAAGGTATAAAATTGACCATGATACCATAGAGTAACCATATGTATGTTCATTGTATTTGAATATGTGACATTTTGTGATTGTTTGTGATTGACTTGAACTGATGATGTGATTGTGATGATTTGTTTGTATTTGAGTTTTAATGGCTATTTATGTATGATGCCTACCTAGAGTGGGTAATATATGATCTTGAATTCTAATAGGAAATTGAGACTCCTATAATTGGGTTCCATGGAATAGAATTTTAGTCATGCACACGTGAATCTTCATTATAAGATATAGTTCCATATACTTCAAGAATTCAAAAATTGGTTTGCTAGCACTTTTAATATACCCAAGTGGACCGCTTACAAGTTAGTGGTAGTTATATACTCACTAGGTTTGTGGAACTCACTCTATTCTAATTCAATATTTTCAGGTTAGCATCCATGGAGGATTAAAGACTGCCTTAGTAAGGGATTTGATAGTTGGAACTAGAATTTATAGTCAAATAGAGTTTTGATAAATTATATAATGTGATGAATTAATTGTATGTGTATAAGTGTGAAATTAGATTTTTCTTTATGTATGCTGATCTTGTCATATTTGAAGATTCTCATTAGTTTGAAAGAGTAATAATAGTTAAGGCTTGTGGAAACTGGTAACGGGATTTACGCCAATCACGATCAAAGGTGGATCATGACAATTCATGACACACATAATTCACTAACAATTTTAACAATATAAACATATGAAAATTAATTCAAAATTCGTGTATAAGAATGGGTACAAATCATATACAAAATTCTTCAAACAATTTGCATAAATCATGCATAACAATCCTTAAATAATGTATAAGAACAAAATTGACTATTAATATGAAGCTACAAAATAATCATAAAATTCATAGCATATGTTTCATTTAGGAGAATTATGATATTAAATTATAAAATTATTAAATCACAATTCATATCTCAAATTTACATATGAATCAACTATATTTACATAATTTACTACCTTTAATACTAATTGTTTATTTTCATATATAAAAATATTTGATCACCAAAATCATACAAAAAGTCATAAATCATATCCAAATACTTATAAAGTGAAATGTTATCTAAATATATGTACTTCCAATTAATTCCATTTTGAATTGAGGAAGTTTCGATATTTTGATCAAGATTACTGTTACAAGAACTTCATGATTTGAATGACCAATGATCAAACAACAATTACAATTTCTAATATGTTGCATGTAAAATAGATCATAAAAATCACTCCTCCTATAAAGTCTAGCCATACATTTAGTGTTTTGAGGGAGAGTGTAAACTAATATCGACAGTGAGTATTCAATCTAGCTTAGATTTTAAGAGTTGTAACTCTGCTTGTAGAATTGTAAAAATAATAGTAGGTTAACCTATCATAAAAAATTATCTATTATCACAATTCGGACACAAGCGTCATTTAAGACCAATTGAGTTGCACTTTATTTAAGCTATAGTATTTTAATCTTAATTACTAAATTATTAGGTTCAAATTAAAAACAATTTTAATGGTATGTTTTATAAAAGTAATGGATAACACATTGAAATTCAATTCCAAACTATACGTTCAAAGTTAAAATTCTTAAAAATTATGATTCTAACCATGATTTCAAAAGATTGGACCATGTCAAAATAAGGTTCTATCTTTACATCAAAAGTAAAATTTTTTTAAATCAAATTTATAGGATAAAATTGAAATTTGAGTAAAAATTAAAGGATTAAAAATATATTTTTGTAATAAAAATATGAAAAATATGATTTATATAAATCATATTGTATACTAAGTTAAATATCATGTAAATATTTTTGTTGAAGAAAATCTAAAAAGTTAGGTTGCTAAGTAACATTGCATTTTTTTAAAATTAAGTTAGATGATAAATTTACTTCAAATAAAATTTAAAGAACTTGATTGAAATTTTGATGAAAGTTAGAGGATTAAAAATATAGTTTTGCTTTTGAAAAGTTCGAAAAACCATTAAACAAAGAGGAAAAAAATTCCCTTATGTAGTGTTTAGGAGAGTAAAAAAATGAAATAAAAGAAAAGAAAATTTTAAAATTTAAATGTATAAAAATAAGGTAAACTTATTTTTACTTCTCTCCTTTTTCTTTCGATTCAAACAAAAGGAAATTTAAATTTTCAATTCTTTCGATCCCTTTTCTTTCCTTCCTTCCTGACCAAACATAGAGGTAAAACATTCATTTTCTTTCATTTTCTTATCTTTCGATTTTTTTTTCTTTTTGTCTTTCTTCTCTCGTAGCATCCAAAGTATTAGTATAAAACTTCTACATAAGAAAAAGAAAATAACCTATCTAATTTTATAGAAAATCAATTGCAAAACATAACTTTTAAAAGCATGGGACAATCACTGAGGGTGTGTTTGAAATTTACCTTTGAGCGCTTAACTGAAGCATTTCAACACTAAATTCATTTTTGTATGTTTGATAATATTTTACTGAAGCAGAATTTAAGAAAAAATTGTTGCTTAATGACTTCAACGTCTAAAGGCACACTTAATGCGTTCAACATCAAGCAGAATCAGCACTCTAACATAAATAACACGACAGTTTTGTATTTTAATATAGGATAAATTACTACAACCTTCTCTAAAGTTTAGTCCAATTATACAACAATCCCCTCTCATTCTTGAAAGTTAAGGTACCCTGTTTTGTATACTGATTACTGCACTTTGCCCTAGTCAACACCTATGATTCGGACTCACTTTAGTGCTGTTATAAAAGACATAATTTATCTTGTGAAACCCCAATTGATTCAATTAGCTACCGCTCTCTCTTCTGAGGATATGTCAAAACCAATTTCAATCTTCAACTAGAAAATCGATTATTGTAGACCAAACTCATATTCTATGCAAATTGGATCAAAATTTTCGTCTTCGTTACCCATAAGAAGTCTTTAGATTACAAATGTTCAACTATAATATTACCAACCCTTCACCATCCTCATCAAAATCTTAACTAATAACTACTCATTCCAATTCATTACAGCATAAGGAAACTTTGTTCACAACATCAAGGCAGTTAGAGAAATCAACTTTTATTCCAGGCTAATTCTCCTTGTTGAGAGAAACATGTACAGAAAGAAGGCAAACAACCGACTAAAGACATTGGCAGTTACTATGAACTTTCTATTTCCTTATTTGTTCAACACGTAGAACCATTTCTCGGACATGAGGATCAAATTCCTCAAATGCAATCTTTTACTTGAGGGAGTTTTCAATGTCTATGACAAATCGGTACTTAACATCCCTTTTGATTACTCTTTCGATAGCTTCATTTGCATATTGGATTGGGACTATTTCTATGTTTGGATAGACTTTATTTGCAGCACAGAAGTCAATCATCTCTTGTGTGTCATTCATACTGCCAGTGGAACTTCCAGAGATGCTTTTCATACCTGTCAAAAGAGTTTATGCATTTAGTCTCACTCTGATTCTAATGAAATCTTAGCTAAAAGGCTGAAACTATTGATTCTAACAGACTTTATACTAGAAGAGAGCAAACATACTCCCCAAAAGACTTAAGGGACTGAGTTTGACTTCACTTGGGGCCCCCACAAGAGCTAGAACACCTTTTGTCTTCAATAGTGACATGTAAGGATCAAAGGGGTGATCACCGGATGCTGTATCAATTATGAAATCCAATGACTTAGTCAACGCCTGCATTTAAATCATCATATACTTTCAGTTCCAACAAACAAGAAAAAAATAACATCAGTGATCAATCTCAGTATAGATTTAGTAAAGAAATATACATGGTCTTCCAAATTTCAGCAAAAATTTCTTAGGTCCCACTGAACATAAGATGTTTTTGTTCAGTTTATTTTTTATAAAGCTAAGCACTCATTCTCTTTTCTTCTTCTAAATCATCACTCAATGTACACCTAGAAGGATCTGATTTAGAACAATCTTACTTATTTGTGTAGGTTTTGTCAACAGAATAAACGCATTAAATTAGATAAAGTTAAGCGTATTAGTTTTGTAGAACTTAAAAATGAGAATCCAGAATCTGAAGTCAAGAAAAAGTGTTGCTTGATAGAGTATTTATGTTATGCTTACCGCCATCTGTTCCTCATCAGAAGAAACAACAAAACTGTCGGCACCAAGCAGAGTAAGGGCCTCCTCTTTCTTGGATATGCTAGTGCTGAAAACTGTAACCTTTAAACCAAAGGCTTTGCCAAATTTGACAGCCATATGACCAAGACCACCGAGGCCAATCACTCCCAATGACTTGCCAGGTTGATTCATCTTGTGCTGCTTCATCGGATTATAAACAGTGATCCCAGCACAAAGCAAAGGAGCTGCTGAGGCCAATGGGTAGTCTTTCGGTATCACGAAGCAATACCTGTAGATTCAACACCAAGTATATCAAAATCCAATAAGTAATGCTACGCAAACTCGATCAGTTGTTTGACACAGTGTTTTGCATTTAGAGATATATCACAATCTAATTCAAATTGACAATTTCGTCTGTTCAGGTGTTGTCATGTGGAAACTGAATGACAATAATCTCATATGCAACTAGCATTTTGCATAATTAATACAAAACCAGCATCTAATTTATAGATTTACCGTTCATGGACTACTATGAAACTGGAGTATCCTCCCCTCGTGATGGTACCATCCAGATCAAAACTATTGTAAGTGCCCACTCTCTTGGCGCAGTGAACCTCTTGCCCATCATCACAGTACTCACAATCCCTGCACGAATTGACGTAAGTGCCCACTCCAACATGATCACCAACCTTGAAACGGCCCACCTTGGCACCAACCTTTTCCACAACTCCAGCAATCTCATGCCTGAAATATGTAAAAAACCACAAAAAAAAAATGGATATATCAGTTCTGAAAAATACAATTATATAACCCAAAAAGTAATACAGCAAAACAGGCCACTTACCCCGGTACTACTGGATAATTGGAGTCTCCGTCCTGATTCCTGGTCCAAAGCACATCAGCATAACAAATTCCACAATGTGTAATCTTTATATAGACATCATCTTTCCCAAGAGCCCTGCACAGTCATTGTCATATGATCAATAAACACCAAGAAATTTAGGTTCATAAGAGAAGAAGAAAATTAACATAAGATAAGCGTACCTGCGACTGAATTTGTAAGGTGCGAGGAACCCAGATGGATCTCTTGCTGCCCATGCTAGGCAATCTTCGGAACTCATTATGTTTGATTTTATTAATGCAGCAATCAGAGATAAGACTGTTTATATTAAGTTCATGAGTCGAAATGAACCTGATGGATAAATGTTTTATATCAGTTAACCTTTACTTTCTAGAAGCATGACGGCTCCTCCCTCTTCCTTACATGTCCTCTACTCGTTCTCCTCAGCATTACGGGTGCTCTTACGTATCATTACCACATCTTTCCATCCATCAGCTACAGCTAGTACCTATGAATCTGATAAATGTTTGAATATGATTAAACTCGTGATATATTTCGGTCATATAAGAATCTCTCATAGCTGTGCATCTAGTCAAAATCTAGTGACTAATTGTGTTGAAGGATATTCTTGTATATTTCAACTATATTACATATTTTTATTTATAACTAATAAATAAATGACAGTCAACCTATTTATTTAAAATAAAAAAAAACCAAATTAGTATTAATTTTATTTAATTGGAGTATTCCTTTTCATGAAAGTAAACGCAAATGGACTGATGACCTGGTAAACAGAACCCACCTTCCCTACTAACATCAAGAAATTTGTCACGTCTTGTTACTTTCAGGCCTGCACCATCATCCTCTTTTCTATGTCTGTATATTTTATATAAAGATAAACTTGAATTCTTATCTACGACTAGAAAAGTCTTATTTATCTTCTAAGCACCGATTAATCGAAAATTGCTGACGTTATCTCAGTGCGTGCCTGCGTATCCGCCTACCGTAACAAATTTGGATGTGAGGACTGCGCACCAAGAACATAGAAGGAAAATTTTTAAACAGTTAACAAACATGGTTTTATTAGTAAGTTTTGATTTGATTAGGGGACACACAGTTGAAACTAATAATGCCATTTGATAACTTTTTTTAAACCCCCCCCCCAAAACAAAAGTTGACAACTTTGAAGACGATTTTTGCCGTTTGACATCCTTCCACGCTTTACATTCACCTTTTTTTATATTTAAGGCATTTATAACCATATATTCGCTTTTTATTGTTATTTAATGCAATTATACCCAATATTTTATAATTTTATAATTATATATAGACCTCTCTTTTTATATATACTTAAGAGTGGTTTAGTTCACATAGGAAATGACTTGCTGTAGGAAATTAAATTTTTAAAAAAATAACTTTCTAAATAATTTTTTTGAGAAGTATACAAAATTATTTGGTTGACATATAGAAAGTAACATTTCTTAAGAAAATTTTTTATATTTTATTTGATTCAATTTTAAATATCCTATAAAGTATTAATAAAATGATCATTAAATCATCAATATTATTATAACATAAATTAATAAATTTTAGCTGTTATTAATTAAATTTAATAAAAATAATTTTATTATTATATTTATAAATAATACAGGAAATAGAACTTACTTAAGGAGAGATGGGTAAGTTATTTCTCATATTTTATGAGAAATAAGACTTCCTAAGAAGTCTTATTTCCTTTATTTTGATAGATAATGATCAGTGAAACAACTCAACTCTTTCCTATTTCGTGAAAAATAAAACTTCTAATACTATTAAGATGAATCAAACAACCTTTTATTTTGCCTTTTTTTCATTATTTTTAACATACGTTTATTGTGATACTGATTTTTTGTCCAATGATAATTTTTAATGGTGCTTTCTTCTATAATAAAAGCTTAACTCTATGGATCATATTAGAGAAAGAATAAGATAGTGAGACTAAAGCATAGAGAGATTATTAGGAATTCAATTTTATCATATATGATCTCTTTATAACAATTAAAGGTGACCTATGATCAACAAGAGCCATTGATAGTCAAATAAGGGATTATTACCTCGTCTTAAAGATATAATCAATTCTTTAAAAATAAATTGATCATCATATAAATAAATGTTATTGATCATTGAAACAAGATTTAAGGTAATTGTTTTTATCAGTAAAGCATAATGACTTAACATTTTTTTATAATATTATAAGTGCAATTATGATTATTATCAAGCGATTCATATACGTAGAATTGTAATTATCTCTAATCGCATATTTGTATGTGTCAAACTTCCCCAGTTTCTAAAATACAAAGGAGTGAATATGTACTTCTAAAAGTAAGTTAAATAAGGAAGAAGAAGAACTATAATTAAGTTAAATAAGAAAGAAGAAGAACTGTAATTAACCCTTTCAATTATAATATGGAACTTTAGGCATTATTGGCAAGGACACATAAAGCCGCCCCCAGGGGCGGCCTTCCCACTGACTTCTTCCAACTCAAATATTCTAGAGTCCGAAAATAAGTGATGGATTTCGTCTCTGCTTCACCTTTTTTTCTGTTATGGGGAGTCAATTATTTTCTTTTGACACACTGAAAAGTTCTTCCCATAACTTAACCTAAAATTTTTTATCTAAAATCTTATCTTCTTAATTACTTGCACTAAGTTTATATGATTAATTTTTTTCCTAAAATTTTTAACTTTAATTATTCTGGCTATTAAAAAAAAAAGAAAATCCATGAGTAACTTTTCTATGTAAAACACATTTCATAGTTATTGTTTGTAAATTTATTTTTTAAGTTTTTAGTTCCTTCCTTTCTTTTATTTCCAACTTCGATTCAATTAGTATTTCATAACTTTTATTGTGAAAAAAAAAAAACTAATAAAAGTATGACGCCTTTGAGATTCTTCATTTCTTTGATCCAAGGAATAAAAGGTTTTCCTATTCTTCAACTATTAACTAAAATATTTAGCAGTTTACGAATGATGCTTGCATTCAAATTATTGTTTTAATTAATCAAAAAAATCAAATACAGATCCAAAGTAGTTATAAATATTAATTAATACAAGTTATTCCCTCCATTTCTTTCGTCCGAAGTTCTTTATTTATTCGTCACTTTGAGAAAATTAATAATATATTTATTATCTTTCCTTTTTAAATTTGCCCATGAGGTCGAATTTATGTGAGTATTTTTTTCCGGATCTTTTAATATATATTTTCAAGAGTGAGAAGCTATTTAAACATTTACATAACATTTTAAATTTGAAGTCATGACACTAATAAAAAAATAATCTCAAGATAAATATCGACTCTCAAAGACCACAAAAATTAGACTTGGACAGTTTTCCATTACTTGATCCTTCTATGTCAAATAAAATTATACATATATTATAATAATATTGGAATTTTTTATAATGTAAAGATATTTAATATTATTTTAGGAGCCTTTTTCCTTTTCTTTCATCATGAGTTTGAACATTTGATGTTCCTTGAAGATTTGCATCTCCTATTACATTTAATGTTCAATCTCTATTCTTTACATATGTACATTCAGTAATTTAATCGCTTCTCCATTAATAAAATAAAATAAAATTATACATATTACAACAACATGAAAATTTTGATAATATATTAATACTCAATGTTACTTTCAAGATTTTTCTCCCTTTTTCTGATTATATCTCAAGTTCAAATTTAATATCTTACTTATGTGCGTTAAGTACTTTGTCACTCTTATAATCATTAAAAAATTAAAATAAGATTAATGCCACGGTATCTCATTAATTCAAAGGGATATGACTTGATGTACTTCTTCTTACAACTTCTTCTAAAAAATAATATTTTTCAGAAATTTTATTCGAAGTTGTTGATTTCAAGGGGATTTCTACGGTGCCGCTTAGGTTCCAAAACCCAGGCGACGTGGCCACTGGTAAATAGACTCCTAGCGTTAGTAGTCTTGACCCTTCCTATGTTTATCTCCAAAACTCAAGTGACGTGGGCACTGGTAAATAGACTACTAGCGTTAGTAGTCTTGATAGTAGGACAAATTTGCCAAAATGGCCGAATGACATTCCGCCACATGTCCTGGGTTTCAAACCCAGGATTCCTACAAAGACACTGTAGTCTGCCCCTTCAAAATGTATCACCAAATTGATACTTGAAGGAAGAAAACATTAAATTAGTATCAATTTCACAAATTATATCAATTTAGTAATATTGCCTCTTCCTCTATTAAAATTTCATATATAACATATCTTTAATAAATTTTGGCTGATGCAGAAGTTTAATTACACAGTACAATTGTTATAAAAAATGGTTATCAGAAGCAATTTATATGAAACCTCAAAAACTCTACCTTTTCTTGAAAAGTTCATAAGCCATAATTGTTTAATTCTTTATACTTTTTAAAGATCCTTAAGTTTCCTTATATATAATCAGTACATTAGAATCAAGTTAAGTCAAAGATTTGAAGAAAAAATGATTATTCATACAAGATTTAGTAGTTATAGTACTAAATTATTGAAAAAAATTTAAAATTAATATTAAATAAATATTAATTATATTTCAGTGCTAATTTGATGTCTTTCTAACTTTTTTACTAATTTGATAATTTATTATTAATTTTATATAAAACATTTTGATGCATAAGCCATATTGTAATTTTTTTAGATACTCGTCACATAAATAATTAAAATAAAATTGTAATTTTCATATATATGAAGATTTTATTAAAAATGTTAAAAGATATTTTTTCAAGTATTGGTAGCCAGAAAAGTCGAATTTAATAATTCCGTTAAATTTCTTCTCACTAAATCATATATGATGACTTAATGTCACAGAACATTTTACACTGTGCCAAGGCATTACCCTAATGTAAAATGTTAAATACATGATTTATTAAACTATTGGGGGAAAAATCCTCATTCTAAACATATAAGTATCAAAGGATTAAATTAATCAGAATATCATGATAATGTTACAATTATTTTGTGAATTAACATAATCAATAATAATTTATATATTTGGATTAATGAATACACAAATAATGTAGAACATTTTAGTTAAGTCTCAAGTGGTAATCATGTTATGATTGGGCCCTAATTGGATACTTAAGTCTATATGGATATTAAAATTTTATGAGCATTTATTCCTAGATATTCTATGAAGGGTAAATTTGCTCAATCTAACCTATTAGGATAAGGTCTCAAGTCTTACCCTATGATCTTATTTGATAATTAACTAATTATATCAATAGTTAACTGATTTAATTAATTATTATTTGATTATTAATTATATTTGTTGATTTAATTAATTGATAACAATAACTATTTCAATAAAGATGTAAGTAAAATTAGCTATTTATTGTTAGTATATAAAATAATATATAAAAATATGAGTATATTTTATAATATATTTACATATATATATGTGGTTGTATGTATATATATTATATGTGTAAAAAATAATCTTAGAGAAAAATATAAAATACCTCTTTCAACATTAGAGTGATTGCATTTTACCTCTATTAACTTTGAAAACTTACAAATCAAATCATTAAATTATAAACAACTTGTAATTATCATCCACCATTCACTTAACTTTTTATACAAGAATCATAATATTATTGTATGTTATTTTAATAAGTCATTTTTTGCACATAATTTTGTAACTTATTTTCAAGTATTTAACTAAAATTTTATATATCTAATATAATTTCTAATAATTATATAACATAAAAGTTATGTGCAAAAAGAATGATGCAATAAACTAATATATAATAATATTATGTTTTTGTTTTAAAATTTCTTGAAAAAATCAAGTAATTTAATAAAATGATTAATTAAGTAGATAATAATTATCAATTATAAGTTTTATATAGTTTAATAGTTTAATTTGTAATTTTTTAAAATTTACGGAGGTAAAATGTAATTACCTGAAAGTTAATGAGTTAGTTTACATTTTTCTCTTAATCTCATTAACTTTTATATTTTAATACAAAAAATTGAAATTTACTAAACAATTATATAACAAAGTTTTTAACATGTTATAACAATTATTTTTGTTAAAATATTAATTTTATTATGTAAATTTAAGTGATAAAAATAAATAATTATTTATTATTTACAAAGAACTACTTTATTATAGTCTATATTAGATTAGTATATATATAATTAAAAGTATATAATAGCATGGTGGTTAAATATAGGGTATTATGTATTAATGAGCATGGTTCAACTCTTCTTACCTATATTTTTAATAAAATAATGAGTGGAATGGATTATTATTATATAATGTGAGGGCATTTTTTATTTTTTTTATATGCATTTAATGAATCAATTATTTGAAAATGATAAGATCCCTAATTTTTTAAATTAATTAATTGAAGGTCAATAAGCTAATTGAATAAGTTATTTACCAAACACTTAAAATAATTAATTAGCTAAAGTTGATGGAAAAGTTGTTTATCAAACACTCTCTACATATATTTGTGATTGTCCTATTGAAACATAAGACTCTTAATATATATATATATATATATACATATATATATATATATATATATATATATATATACATATATATATATATATATATATATTATGAGATGAGAGTTGGACAACTTCCTTCTAACTTTTTACCATATTTTCTTCATTTTTTCGTTTTTAAAGAAGTTGAATGAATCGAAGATGTAAGGATAATTTGTGATAATGGAATATACGAGATTCATTATCAAGACATTAGATTGACAATTAAGTACAATTTTCACCTTAACATTTTTTCTAATTAACTATGTAGCACAAATTCATATGTTATCTAATATAATGAATGTAATCTTGTGTTTTCCTTTTCAATTCTTGATCTAATTTTTTCAATAGTAGTATTAGAGCCAGGTTTTATCATATTACATGTTTATAATTCGCGTCAAATTTGTTAAAAATTTTGTATGATGATTTTTAGCTTTTGAAATACAAAAGTTGTGAGAATTTGTGACAAATTTTCTTTTTATAATGATAAACTAATGAAAATTTTTTGAAATAATTTATCTAAATAATTTGGATAAATTAATTGGATGATAAACTAATGAAAATTTTCTTATGAGTTTTCTAAATAATTCACATAAATTAATTGGATTATTTGTTTAGAATTTTTTTATTTTTGGATTGGATCCTAATAGTACAAATTTCAAATTTTTAGGAAAGGAATTTGTAAAATTGGATTAAATCTATGGTATATTTTTAGGATCCCTAGCTTTTTCAAAATAGTTGATTGAAGATTAATAAACTGATTGAATCAGATATTAGTTAAATACCTGAAAGAGCTTATTAACTTGGTTAATTAACTAAAATAGACTCAATTAGTTAAAAGTTGATGCAAAACTATTTACCAAATACCTTTTATATATACTTGTGATTACCTTTTTGAAATACAAAACTTTTAATCTAAATCATAAATGAGAGTTGGATAACTTCCTTTTAATCATTCACTGTATTTTCTTTAACTTTTATATTAAAAGGAGTCGAATGAATCAGAGATATAAGGATAGTTCATGATTACAAAATATACCAAATTTATTATCAAGACATCATATTGATAATCAGGTATGACTTTTGTCCTAAAATATTCCTTAATTAATTGTTTAGCATAAATTCATATATTATGTAATATAATGAATATAATCTTGTGCTTGACTTGTCAATTCTTGACCTTATTTTTTCAATAGTAGTATTAAAGACGTGTTCTATCATATTACATGATTATGATCTATGTTAAATTTGTTAAAAATTTTGTATGTTGTTTTTTAGGTTTTGAAATACAAAAGTTATGAGAATTTATGATAAATTTTCATTTTATGATGATAAACTGATGAAAATTTTTGTCTAAATAATTTAATTTCTCTAAATGATTCACATAAATTAATTGGATTATTTATTTAGAATTTTTTAGTTTTTGGATTGAATCCTGAACTTATAGGTTTCAAAATTTTAGGAAGTGAATGTATAAAATTAGATCAAATCTATGATATATTTAAAGAATCCTCAACTTTTTCAAATTAGTTTATTGAAGGCTAATAAACCAATTGAATCACTTGCTTGTTTAATAACTAAAACAATTGATTGATCATATCAATAAGTTAAAAATTAATGGAAAAGCTATTTACTAAACATACTCTATATACACTTGTGATTGCCTTATTGAAATATAAGACTTTTAATATATATTATGGGACGAAAACTAGGCAACTCCCTTCTAATCTTTTATCTGTATTCAAAGAAGTTGAATGCATCAAAGATGTAAAAATAGTTTGTGACAACGAAATATACTAAATTCATTATTAAGACATAAAATTGATAATCAAATATGATTTTTATATGAACATATTTCTTAATCTAAGTTTTTCAACAATGATATCAGATTCAAGTTCTATCATATTACATGGTTATGATTTATTTTAAATTTGTTGAAAATTTTATATATTATTTTCTAGCTTTTAAAAAGCAAAAGTTATGAGATTCTATGACAAACTCTCATCTTAAAATAATAAACTAATAAAAAATTTTATTCAAATAATTTCTTATGAGTTTTTTAAATAATTTGCATATATCAATTGGATGATTTGTTTAGAAATATTTTTTTTGTTTTTCGATTGAATCCCAAAATTACAAGTTTCAAATTTTTAAGAAAGGAATTTGTAAATCCTACAAAAGCTTTAACCATGCAAAACTTTTAAAATTCAAAGAAGAATTTAAGTAGAATAGTACTCACCGGGCTTAGGATAGTAGCTTAAATTGTAAAAGAAGATTAATTGGATCTTATGCTCATTAAACAAAAAAGAATTTATGGATTAGGGTTTTTGGTAGCTCAAATTCAATTAACCATTCAAGTTTGAAATTTATGTATGAAAGAAAAAATAGATAAGCATACAAGAGGTTAGTTGATGAAGAATTAACAGTTAATAAGTTACTTCCCTTAAAAAGATGAAATTAAAGGAGAATTGAAAGAATCCCCTTAGAGCTTTAATGTTTATTAAGAAGTTGATAAAGGTGTTGAATTGAAATAAGAGAAGTGAGGAGAGTTTCACATTTTAGAGGAAAAAAAGGGTTAAAATAGGCATTTGGGGAAAAGAGGATAAGTTATAATATTTACTCGTTAACTACCTTTCTTGGTCTATAGTCAACTATATATGACATATTATGTACTCAAGTATTTTGTATATATGTTTGTGCACCCATATATATACATAACTTGTTATGGAATGAAGGTTAAGCTCTTAATTAAAAAGGAAAAGTCTTATTATATTGAAGCTATCAATTAACAAAATCTTTTGTGGATATATGGTTATGACAATAGTAGATACTATTTTGTAACTAATATTAGATAGACATTCATAATTACTTCAATAGAACAATATATTCACTTACAATTGTATTTAAATTGTCAATTAACAATCCATTGTAGATATGTGGCATTGATAGTATGAGGTATTATTTTGTAAATAATGTAAGTAGATATTTATGATTTGGAATAAACTAATTAAATATTTTTTGTAAGGCAATAATTTAGAATAGCATAATTTAATTTTTCTTTTTCATGGGACAATAATTATAATTAGGTTTTATATGGCATTTAAGAAATTATAGCTACATGTCTATGTTATGGTGTTGCTATTGCTTATTTCTCTCAATTGTAATTACAAAGAAAAGTGATAAATTTTATACTTATGGTGATTGATGGCTATATGATCCCATTACTTTTATCATTTGGAGTCTAATTAACTTAAATAGAGTAATAAAACCTTATGACATATTATATCAGTGGGAGTCTTATAATTTAATTATACAGCATGTCAAGTGTATAATGTGAGTGACTACATATTAAGCATAGTGATAGTATATAGACTTCAAGTGTATATATGTATTTGAAGTGTGTATATATAAACCACCACTTAATAAACACATAAGCTTGATTTAGCCTTATGATGTATTGAATTAGTGAAAGTATACATATGTGATGCTTGTTATGTGCATATATGATTTATTGTGCTTATATTGTCATATTTATTAAAAGGACACTTTATAATTTAACATCTAGAGATATTTAGATCATATCTCATTTATTATATTGAAATTATTAAATCTTATTTGGCATCTTAGGTAGATACTTAAACCAAAGATTTGAGATATCTATTTGATCACATTTATTGTTTATATATATCTTGGTTACTTTATAACCACTTTCTATTTTGATTATTAAGGTATAATTTTGATAAACATGTATGATATTAATATCCTAATTAGATATAATGATTCTCATGTTAAAACTTATAATCTCATGTCAGACCTATAGTTATAATAATATCATATTCACGTTTCTTGTTATTATAATCTAAGATTTTTTTTTATTATTGTCCAATTGAGAGATTGTTAGAATTATTTCGTGGACTAGCATTATCAATGATAATTTGTGGACTTGGATTAACAAATGCATAAATAAGTAGGACATTTTGATTAGACTCAAATTAGTAATCATATTATGATTAAGCCTTATTTGGATACTTGGACTTATGTAAATATTTTATTTTATTTCTAAATTTTTTATGATAGACAAGTTAATCCAATCTGACCTATGAGGAAGAGGTCTCAAGTCTCGCTTTATGTATACTTGTGGTTACCCTATTGAAACCTAAGGATTTTAATGTATATAGTGGATGAAAGTTGGGTAACTCCCTTCTAATTCTTTATCATCTTCATTTTATCTTTCACATTCAAAAAAGTCAAATAAATTTAAGATATAGGAATATTTTAGGAGTAAAGAATATATTAAGTCCATTATTAGAATATCAGACTAATAATCAGATACGATTTTCATCCTAATATATTTTCTGATAAATTAATTTACCTAAATTCATATGCTATATAACATAATGAATAATGCTATATAACATAATGAATAAGATTCTTCAATTTACTTTTCATTTCTTGACCTAATTTTTTTCCAACATAAAAAATATAAGTCAATTTATTTATTGTCAACTTTATCTTTCCTATTTGCGGTTGTTCTTTGGTATCAATTTACTAGGAAAGAGGATGGTAAAAACATTAGCTTTTACATTGAAGAGAGATAATATATTTATTATCTAATTCCTTTATGGATACCACTCTTATTTAAGGTGGTTCTTTGATATCAATTTAGTAGGAAAGAGGGTGGTAAAAACTCGAGCGTTTATGTTGAAGAGAGATAATATATGTTTTGCCACTCATGTCAATTCAAAAAGAAAGATGCAGAGGTATTGGAGAAAGATATCAAAAGTCAAACTGAGTATGTTTTACCAAAGTGACGTGTTAAATTCTACTAATAAAATCCACTCTCGTTAATGGTTATTGTTATGTCACAAGTTTTATCTTGGAATTTTTTTTTTACTTCCATAATTAATCTTGCAGTTATTTACCTAGGATTCATGTCGCCCAAAATTTTAAATTGTGCTATTCAAGCTTTGATATTGTTTATGAGGGTATAATTTTGTTTAAAATTATTATATTGTGTGAAATTTGTCCAATTACTTGTGAAAGTATGTTTTAGTTACAAAAAGTATTAGAGAATTAAATTGTTAAAAATGCATATATTTTGGGTAAATAAATTATAGATTTCTATATGTTTTACATTGTAAATTTTGATGTGAAGAAAATTTTACATGAAAAATTAAAAAAAAAACTCAAATTAAGCTATATGGAAGTTGTTGACGTTATGCAATGATGAGTAATAAAATAATCAAAAGTTTCATATTTAATTGTTGTTGTAAAAAGTGGAAGACCATAAAATGTTTAACTCTACAAATAAGATGAAAATTACCAAGTACTATCTAAATTGAGTATTAATTGATGTTAAAAATATAAGTAAGTGATTTCATATTTAGTATGGTTATGAGTTTGCTTATCGTGAGATTAATCATGACAAAAATGTAATTTTGTATACATTTTAAATTTTAAATACTCTATTAGCATCAAGTGTAAAAATATAATGTTATTATTGGATCCCAAGGTGTATTTTTATGTGACTACAAGCTTACTTATTATAGGACCAATCATAACAAAAATTATACTATATTCCCAAATTTTAAATGTCATATCAATGTTAAATTTAGGATTGTAATACTTTTTAACATAGATTTGCTTGTATGTTGTGAAATTTGGAAATAATTAACATAAGTAATGGAATTAAATGCATGATAGGTCTTCTTTGTGGTATGTTTTCTTAACATGGTGCATATGTAATTTTATTATATTATTAATTGTTTAGCACAAATTCATATGTTATGTAATATAATAAATATGATCTTGTGTTTAACTTTTCAATTTTTTATGTAATTTTTTCAACAAATAAAGAATATGAAAGAATATTAAGCAATGCATATGATGGTTTTCAATTATAAATCTCATAACTTCTTAATCATTATCCCTACACTTCTCTCAAATCTTTATGAGAGTTTCCACTTAACCCTTATAAACATTCACATCTTATTTCTCTTATATATCAAATTATTTGTCAATAAAAAATTATAATTTAAAAATATTTATTTGACAAAAAATCTTAATTTTACTCTAATGTAAAAATCTAATTTAAATAGATAGATAACTCACAATAAAAAATAATCAATAACCAACATTAAATTAAATTTGGGTCAAACTCAATAGAACCTTATTTGCTTTGAGCTATCATGCTATTATTTGGAAAGCTAATTTTAATTTTTTGAAAATATTTTTATTGGGAGGAATTTATTATAAAATAAAGATTAACCTTATTTCTATAAAATAGTTTAAGAATACCTTGGGTGTAAACTTAAAAAAAAAAAAATAACATGAAATTAAGAATGAATGCAAAGTGTCGAAAGCGACCGTGGCAGTAAAAAATGGAGCATTGACAATCATGTAGCCAAGCAAAATGAAAAAGATGAGATAGACTGTAAGTGGCAGCAACGGGTCAAACAAGCCTCCTTTCTTGTAAAGCAAAACAAAGGGAAATACAAAAAGAAACATTTTTATAGTATGAGAATTATTCTTTTTAGCCCGCCATCAGCAAATTGATTGCCAAACAAAAACAAAATATGGTAAAATTGAATCCTAAGTCAAAATTAATTATACCCTATGATGATTACTATTCGTATAATGATGGCAGTGGTAGTTTAATTCCTTGTTTTCCCTAGCAACTGTACCTTTAACCTTAAGGTTGTGGAACAATATTGAAAAACTCATCTTTTAATTAAGAGACACTTAGCAAATCAAATATAATTAAATAAAGGAAAAATGACAATGACCCCACATCCAACTTCAATCAACAAAATTGTGAACATTAGCCAATCTCATGAGAAAAAATATTTAAAAAATTCTTAGATTCAATAATTTCGCTTTGTTAAATCTAATGGAATATAGTACACATGAATTATAAGTAATCAGAATTTTGATGAATAGCTAGTTTAAACATAAGAATATTATATGGTTGAAAAGACCTAAAACTTTTAAAAATGATTATAATTAAATTTCAACATCAACAGGGTTGCTTTCCAAGCTTATGTTGATAAACAATTGGTGCTTGAATTAAGTACTTTTAAGTTCTACCATGTTGTCCACGAAAATCATAGTTGGCTTGAAAAGAACACATTCCATTGTCAAGCTATGCATTAGCCCATTTCCACTAAAAGATAACCCAATTGAAAAACCTGCTTATCAAAGTTCTCATATGAACTAGAAAGTGACTACCAACATGCATCGCGAATGGCAAGCAAATTAATCATTCTTCTCCACCATTCTGCCTTCGGTATTCATATTTATACATACATCTATTTACATATATTAATTTTATTTATTTTTTCTTAATGAAAGAAGATAATAGGCATGACTAACTTCAACTACTCCTCTTTAAGCATCATTATAGTTAGAAATACACCCTCATCGTTTCGGGTAGTAATTTTTTGCAAGACATGATAATTCAACATGAAATATATTATATAAATTTGGATTGTAAATGGATTAGCCTGTTAAATATGGATAATAAATAGATCAAGCAGGATTATAAATGAGTTAATACATCAATCTATTTAAAAAATTATATTAAAATTTTAAAAATATTATTTGAAAAATAATTAATAAGTAAATTATAAATAATCATATATGATAAAAAAATATAGAATTCATGCTTTAATAAAATAACAAAAAATATCAAAAAAAGTATTTTATTAAAAATAAAAAAAAACTTTTAACAAAAAATAAGTAATTGAGCTTGAAAAATGATACTATAATATAAATTTTATTAATTAAAATTATTAAATAAGTTAGATTAATTAACTTTCTTAACAGGTTTAATAAATAGATTTGCCTAACATGACACAAATATTATTTGAATCAAGTTTAAGTTGAATTTATGCAAACTATTACTAGTTTTAAAAACAAGATAAATTCAACACATAAATACCAATTACCACACCTATTTATTGCAATTATGGAGTCCAAAAATCCAAAGCCTAGAGGCCAATGGGAGCACTAGAACATATAATTTGAAAGTAAAAAATTATATCATACTATTATAAAAAAATAGATAATTTTAAAATTATTATATATCAAATTATAAGTATTACAATTTTTTTAAAAAAATATATTAACATTTTATAATTGTGCCAAGGTGATCTTATATTTTGAAATCATTGTATAATTAATTTATTATCAATTATGTTAAATGTAATTTTACAAGTGTATTTTATAAGCAATCATGTATCCATACATTTTCAATTCAATTATTACATAATCAATTCTTTGTAATTTTTATTGTAGGAAATTCTCTTTTCGTTATGGTAATTAAAGTTGTAAATGAGTTGAGCTAATTCAAATATTTGCATGCTCAAGTTTAAATTCATTAAAAATAAATGAGCCTAAGTTCAAACTCATCTAGAACTATTGAAATAAACATTGATCTATGAACCAATCTATTTATTTGTGTGTTTTTGCTAACTAGAGTTTCTAGAATAGTGGCTCATTTGAATAGAGGTCAAATTTGGCTTAGTTCACAAGATTTGTGGTCTTGATCCATAGATAGACTAAGCTAGCCCATAATTCTTCATTTTTTACTTTTTATTTAAGCCATAATTTCTAAGCTAAACAAAATCACACATCTCTCCCTTACTTTTGGTTATATAGGGTTATAATATGAATTATTTGTACATAATATTTTTAATTTATGGGTGTTTTATAACTTGCTTATATGTATACATAGTATTCTTTTTAGATTATGTATGGATATTAAATGTGGAATGATTTATTTATGGATATATACAGTACTTTGAAATATTTTTTAATTTTTTATTATTTAAAACTTAAAAATTCAAAAAATATAACGAGTCCATTCATCTATAGATTACTTAAGATTAGACTAGAGCATTCATCTTTCAAGTTTGTATAAATTATAGCCTAAAGTGACCCATTTAACAACTTTAAACTCATCAAGATAAATTTGAATAATTCGACCTAACTCAAATATGAGTTTTAATGAATTTAAAAGAGTTTACTTAAGTAGTACATTATTTGTCCTAAATTTTTCATTGAACTTGGAATATTCCAATTCAAGTTTGTATTTTTAATGAATATGAAGCTACACAAATTTGCACAACCTTGCCCAAATTTAAACATATAAAATTTATTTTTTACAAATAAGCTATATGCCAATTTTTTATTTTACTTATTAATATAAATTTTCTACAATTGTCAAACTATTAAGAGTATATACATAATCCTTACATAATAACAATTATACTTTGTAAAAAAATAACAAATAGACTAGGGAATTGATGATTCTCCAAATATCCAATTGATCTAAAAGATGACCAATCAAATCAAGTGCTTGCACAAACAATGAATGTTAGTTGTACAAAATGGGATAATTTATTGAATACACTATGATACTTAAATTAGTGACTAAAAAGTAAGCATAATGATAAGAAAGTAAAAGATGATGTAAGAAGCTTATAGTTTGACTTTTTATAAGCTTTAGTAAGGTTTGAGTATGACATTTGATATTACTTTGAGAGCCAATGAAGAGTGTACATATGGATTAATGGTTTGAAAAAGTCTTACTAAGTGCATATGTTGCTAGAGTAGTGAGTCATCATATTTTCAATGTAATCTTAATTGCACCAATGAAATTGAAAAGATTAACCAAGGCTAGGCCGGTTGGTATTAGGCCGGCCAAAGTTCGATGCTTTTTTTGGCTTGATGGATAGTGTTTAAGTTAAAGTTCCGTGTCGTACAATAAATAAGTTAACTTATAACTTATTAACCTGATCAATAAGTTATATGCTAACTTTCAAAAGTGTTTCTTGTACTAACTTATAAGTTACTCCAGGTAGCTTATAAGTTCTGATTTAATAAGTTATAAGCTACTGCAGGTAGTTTATAACTTATAAGCTACCCATTTTTTAAATTCTTTTCAAATTTATCTTTATTTTTTTATTAATTTATAACTCATACTTTTTATAATATAAATTTAAATAATTTTTATAAAATATAGTTATTTATATTTTAAGTAATTATAATTTTAATATAAATAAATAAATATATAAATTTATAAAATATTAGAAACCACACTTTTATTTTAAACTTTTTAATTACATTAATATAATTTTATTTTAAAATAAATATAAATTATTTTAATTATATATATTTATATTAATATATTTTTTATGTCATTTTATAATTTTAGCTAATTCAACAACTAATTTTATAAAATACTTTAGTTAGCTTATCAACTATCAACTATCAATTATAAGGTATTAACTATCAGTTATCAATTAGGTTATCAGCTAATTATGCGAAACGAAGCCTAAGAATTGTTTGGATTGGGCTTAAGCTTAGGCCTAATTATTTTCTTTACATCATTGGCTATTTAGGGTATTATAAAAAAATTCATTACTTCAATCAAATTATGATATTGTTTCCATACAATCTTCATAATTATTAATGTGATTAGATTTTTTTATTATGTTATTTTTATAATATAAAAACATATATTTTTTATTATTATGATCATTTAAACTATTAAATAGTTTGAATTAAGTAATATAATGCCTAAGCTTAATTCATATATTAATCAAGTTTAACTCATTTAGACTTAAACTCATTTAAAGTTAATGTGATTACATTTTTTTATTATATTATTTGTATAATGTAAAAAATATATGTTTTTATTATTATGATCACTTAAAATCATGAACAATTTGAGTTTAGTAATATGATGCTTAAACTTAATTCATATATTAATCGAGTTTGACTTATTTAGATTTAAACTCATTTAAAGTTAAATTTAAATTGAACTTTATGTGAGTCAATTTCGATATTTTCATGAATAATTTGATTCGTTTGTACTTCTAATTATGATCATTGATAAAATAAGATTAATAAATTATTGAGACTTAAATTTCATTTTGAAAGAATGAAGATTCTTCTTCCATTTTTTTTATAAATTTATTATTTTATAATGCTATTTTTTATAATTTTTTCAATGGAATCTAAAGACTTGTGATCACATTTAGATTTTAATATAATAATTAAGAAATCATTAATTGTATATTTTAGCATTTCAATGAGGGGGTAAATTTTAAAAATTAATGGAGCATTTTAAATGACATCTATAATATCAAGCAAGATATAAAAATAAAAAATAAAAAACAGTGAAGGCCCAAGCCATACTAAAATATATGTAAATATTTCGCCATTACTTGCTCAACCATAATTTTAATAAATTATTATGATAATATATCTTTTAAATATGTAGCACCATAAACACAATATAATTCAGATTCCCCATATATAATTGCAAATTTAGGAATAAGGATATAAATAAGTTAAGCTATTTGTAAGCAAATTAAAATCAATGTAAAAAATATAATTCAAATTCAATTTTAAATAAGTTGAGCTTAATAAGATAGAGTTAATTAATGGATGAGTTGAGATTGAACTTTTTATTATATAGTTTGAATTGCTCATACATCTAAATGAGCCTAGTTATACAATATATTTTTTATTTTTATATTATATTTAAATAATATAAATATAATAAATAATATAATACATAAATTTTATATTATCAAAGTATAATAAATATAAATAATATATTCTATATATTAAATAAGACATCATGTTTGATTAACTTTATTTAGACTTGTTTATAATTTGAATTTAAGCTCGAACTCCAATGTTTTAAATTCGATTAGAAATTTGAACTAAATAATGCACTATTTGCTTACACTTGAATAAATTTGCGTTCAATTTAAATTTGAACTCAAATTTTTAAAATCTAATAAATTCAAACTCATTTATTATTGTCAAATTTGAGTTCAAATATATAGATATTTTGTTCCACTTGACTTATTTGTATTTTTAGATATGAAAGTATAATTATTTATATATTTATTATTAACTTTGTGGTCTCATAACATTATTAATTATAAAATGGAGGCCCTATTTAATATAATATATTAATTAAGATGAGATTGAGATGCCTTATGGTCGTCATGCATGACGCTACATCTGAAGATAAACATAAATATAAAATTTCATTTCATTTTCTGTCTTTCTTTTGCAGTATTTTGAATGGAAGATCACGTAATTTCATTTTCTAAGGGCACAAAACATCATCAAAAGGTGAACTTCATATTAAGCTCTGAACACAAAGCATCGTTGCCGCATGAGATTCGACCAAGTGAATGAATGAATGTATTCTTTCAACCTGTTCTGCCCAGAAGAAAACGAAAATGGAAAAAAAGTGAGAGCATTTCAAAATTTACATGAATAACAAAAAGAACCCAATATGCATGTTATACTGATGAATTTGGCTATTGTTGGATCTACTGAAAGGGTAGGCCTAAAGTTGGTTAATTGCCGGATTTGACTTTCTCAATTATATAATGTTTTGATTGGATCCTGAGGGGGGGAAAATTCTATAAAATAAAGCAATATATTTTTATTGGCAGAGATCATCACCTTTGAATGGAGCCCCATAAATTAAATTATACATGGATTAAGACGGTGAGAGAGGCTCCGCTAATGACTTAGGGCACCATAGTAAGACAAAAGATTAAGGGGATATACTATGTGTCGCTGGTGCTATCCTCATCAGCAACTTTTTGCTTTCGAACCCTAATTTGGATAATCAGAAGACATCATTCCTGACCTAAAAATTGGTTTTCAAGTCTCAAGAATTTGTGGAGATGAATTCGGAGTCAGTAATCATTTTTAGTGAACCTCAACAAGATGCAAACCATTCTAAAGCTGCGTGCAGGGTCACTTTCAATTCGATATATAATTATTAGTAATGCCATACATGTAACAGGAGAGACATTCAGACTCGAAATTTTAAATGTAAATTAAAAATTATGAATTAGATATAAAATGATGAAATAAATTTATAAAATTTAATTTAAATAATATTTTTTGAATAATTTAAAATTACTAGAAGTAGAAGTCATTGTCCTCCATGAGCGAGAACTGGGACATACATATTATACCCAACAGAATCAACGGTCAACAATAAAAGCAGCAATAAATATGAAATAAGAAGCTCACATCTACCTCTGACTATTTCATCTCTCTCTCTCTCTCGGAAGAAAGCACGAGGATAATTTAGGTGAACTTTTTTGTTGCCCTTTGCCACGGGGCGAATATTTTGCAGGGCTGCTCCTGAGTTTTTATTTCTACTTAATAAATATATGATAGTTATCAATTTTACCGTTCATTCATAGATTTTGTAACAAAATAATAATATATGCATTAAAAACAAATTTTTAAATTAAATTTTGAATGAAAATTAAGAATTATCATTTAATATATAATAAAATAATTTTATAAAACTTAATTTAATGGATATAAAAAATTTAAAATTCATTTTCAATATCCATTTTTGATACATATGATATTTTCTTCTGTAATATTCATATGCATTAAATTTTTAATAGTTAAAACAAAAAAAATTACAAAATTAATAATTTGTCTTCATTTATTTGATGAAGCAAGGACATATATATTATAATAAATAAGTTAACTTATAATTTATTAATCTATTTAACGAGTTATAAGTATATTAATTTAATTAATAAATTATAAGTTAGTCTCTACTCTCTACAGATATTTTATGTACTAACTTATTAATTTAATAAGTTATAATTTAATAAGTTACTTTAAGTAATTTATAATTTATAAATTAATACTTTTTTAAAAAAAATTTAAATTAATCCTTATTCTTTTTATTAATTTACAACCCATACCTTTCATGATATAAATTTAAAATTTTTCAAAAATGTAATTTAATTTACACTAAAAATAAATAGATAAATAAATATATGATATTATAAAATATAATGAATTTAATTTTAATATTGTTATATCCTAATTTTAAACTATAAATATATAAAAATATATATAAATATGTAATATTATAAAATATAATTAATTATATATTTAGTAATTATAATTTTATTATAAATGATAATAAAATAAAATTATGTAAATAAATAAATATGTAAGTTTATAAATTATAATTAATTAAATATTAAATTTTATGTTTTTATTTTTAATATCTTAATTACATTAATATGATTTAATTTTTATCTTAATACAAGTTAATATTTATTTTTATGAGTATGTCCTTTTATGTCACTTTATAATTTTTGCTAATTCAATAGTTAATTTTATAAAGTACTTTTTATATAATCTACTAATTTATTAACTATTAATTATCAATTATAAGTTATTAATTATTAATTAATTTATTAGTTATTAATTTATTTATCAATCATCAATCAACTTGTATGAAACAAACCCCAAATCAACTTAAAAAAAGAGAGCATATCACCTAGTTGAAGAGGAATAATACATTAATTTATAATAATTTTTTAATTGATTTAATACACACAACCGAATACATAATTAAAAATCTTTCTTAATTAGATAGGTGTTGTAAATAAATTTAATTATTAATTTTTTATAATTTTATATTATAGAAATTAAATTATAAATTTGATAAATGAATAATAAAATTGAAAATTGATGTATTTATTAATACTTTGTTTAGAAAGGGAGAAAGAAAATAGGATTGAAAGAAAATTTTGTATTTTTTTCTCTTCTCTTATTTGATTGAAGAGAAAAGAGGGAAGAAAGAAAAATTAAAATGCGAAACATGTGGTTATAATCTTCTTAAATTTTAAAATTTTTTCTCTCTTATTTTCTCTTCCATTCAAATTCAAAAAATTTCTCTTCCCTCCCCTTTATTGTCTCCTCTACCAAATAAATGGTAAGTAAGAGTAAAATATTGTTGCAATAGTTGTGTTCAAGTAAATACATAAATTAACTTCTAAATTTTATATTTTATTGTGCAAAGAATCAAAGGAACATCAATCATATATAATAAAACACAAATTTTTTCAATTAGTCACCTTTATCTTTTCTAAAACTGTTATTAGATTAAGGTTTGTGGGCTGGCTTGTTAACTTAAGAGCTTTAAAGCTCGTTAACTCATAAATTTTGAAGAATTTAGACCTCTGAATGGTAAAGACTACGATATCTTTTAAGAATTCGGGGCTTTGGAACCCGGAGCACGTGGCAAGATGCAAATGTGCCATGCATTATTATTGTAAAAGGAAATTATAAATAATGAGTTAGGAAAAATTGCAGGAATGACTCATTTTATCAGGTGAGTCACACTATTGCAATAGATAAGTTTCTTAGTGGGAAGAGCAAGAAAACATTTTTCACTCTCCCTTAACGGTTGTCAGAGGCTTAAATCTTTGGAGGAGTAATGTATATAAAGTAAAATTACAGTATTTCCCACTAAAAACTAGAAAAGATTAGAGGATTTTCATTGCCGTCTTCTCTGTGTTTCTGCCATAAGATAATAAAGGCAAATGCCGTTACGAACTTCTTTACCTTCTTAATTAATTTCATCCTGAGTTGACTTCTGCTCGGCGTTGTTGGATTTGGTCCCTGTGATATCCATTAATGGAATTTAGATGTGAGAAATTGAAGAAGCAAACATAAGAAGAAGAGTGAGAAAGGTTAGTTATATTTAAATATATTTTTATTTTTTAAAAATTATTTTTATATTTTAAAATTATATTTATTTAAAAAATAAATATTAGAAGATGTTCAAAATTATAAATAAAAATATTTTATATAATTACAAATTAACATTTAAATCATAAACATAAATTAAGAAAATATTTAAAAATTTATTTTTTATTTTTAAAAATAAAAAATAAAAAATTATTTGCCATATTGTTATTCCATTAGCAATGACACATATCACAATTATTTCCTTGGGTTTGTTTGCAAATTTTGTTACTTCCTATCTGCAACAATTATAAGAAGGCAATCGGGCATTCAAAATGAAGCCATGTCATCCTGGGTTCCAACACCCTCAGGGTGCCATAGAATTCACCCTATTTTAATGATTTTATAAAATACGGGTTGCAAATAGTCAACGTACGAAATTCTTGATTTGTGCAAGTTAGTGAATAGGCTAGACTAGCCTGCAAGTATATTTTTTTACGTATTTTTTAAATTTTATATAGGTCAAAATTTTTAATTCATATAAAATTATGCTTTCATTTTTTATTTATAATTATATAAGATTATATTATAAATAATTGATAAATGATATTTTTATATTGTTCATATTTTATGACTTATACTTTATATATTTAATATTTTCCAAAATTACATATATAAATATAAAATATATTATAATATATTTATAAATAAATATATGATATTTTTAAATAATTTTAATTTTTTATTATTTAAAAATTTAAAAATTGAAAAAATGTTCACAACCTGTAAAAATCAAACTAAAACCTCCGATGTAAAAATTTGTACACAACGGGGAAGGATTCAATCTGATCTATATAATGGCCTGACCAGCTTTAATATTCTTCTTGAGGTGAAACTTCATTATCAGCTTACAATATGATGAATAAAGTTGTATATGGGTCAGACGATCCATCCATTAAAAAAAAAATACAAGAATTGGACTCTTTTTTATGGTTCAATGGACTTGTTGATCTCTTTTCATGAACTAATTATTATTCGAATCAGATTATATTAATAAGAAATGGATTGACTTAACTTAATTATATTAATTTATTTTTAATAATATAATTATATATTATAAAAAATAATTATATATAATTATTTTTAATAAAAAATAATTTAATATAATTAAATATTTATATATTTAAATATATATTTTTTATTTTAAAATTTTATTTTTACTTAAAAATAAAAATTAATAATATTTTGGCCTTCGGTTTAGACCTTTGACCATGTATAAAAATAGTCTGGCCAAATTTTTTTAAATTTCATACAATTTTGCGTAAAAAACCAACTTAAAACCTAACAACCCAGCTTATATACATCTCACTTCATCAGTATTTAGTTATTTACCCCTTCGAATGAATAAACTAGCTAAAAGACAATAGTTTGTTGCAGTTGGATTATTTTTTTGAAGTTAATTTTTATAAGAAAATTTTATATTTTTATATATAAATGAAAAATATGATACTTCAAATATTACATACTTTACATTTTATTTTTAAATAAATTATTTTTATTAAATTTATTATATTTAATACTAAATATATCAATTATTTTTTATTGTTTTAAAAAAAACAAACGAACTTTGCACAATATTATGGAATGCTTGTGTTTAAAACTTATTTATTTAGGATATATCTCTTCTCTTGAATCTTAGGGAACACAGTACTTTTAATTTAGTATTACAGATTTTAACATGAAAAGTATAGTTTTTTGTTTTTGGTACAAGAATCAGGGCATATTTTTCAACGCCGTGAATCCAAGCACAAATTATACATTATTATTTTCATTGGAATCTTAACACCTCTGGCGTCTTCTTCCCTCAAATTTTCTTGGTGTTTAACGACACCAGAATTAATGAACAGTGAGTTAACTGCAACTTGCTTATCTTTGCACATCAGAAGTTAACACTGAAAACAGCGCACAGAACCACAAGTTAAATGGCTGCCAGTAGCCGCGAGTATCGAACACATCGTCAAAGATGACTATGGAAAATACTCAAGAGTCTCAATGAATTTGGTTTGAACCTGAAGCAAAAAATTGAGTTTTTGCTACTTCCACTTAAGATCCATTTGTCTTTTAGTTAGAAAAGCAGAACCTCATCACAAAGGACAAAGGTTGAGTTTGCTTGAAATAGCAAAGTTGGAGCTGAAAGAAATGATTTTTTCCAACTTGTTCATTCAATATTCCATTTCTGCTCAGTTCATCGCAAATTTCCAACTCACGCCGCCACACTTTCTTCGATCTGGGACTTGCAGAAAACCAGAAAGAAGAAAGAGAGAAGCAGTTTATTGATAGTGTTTGTGTTTCCCACCAAGTTTACCTTTTCCTGGGACTGTGAAATCCTTCTGCCCCTATACTCAAGTGGGTCATTCTTTGTGGCCCTACACGCCCACTTGTTGCTGCTCTTTCTCTCTCTCCGCTGTCTTAGCCTACGCTGCCTGCTACCTCCTCTTTTTCTATTTTTATTTAATGTTCAGTTCACACTCTCTCAGGTCTCTTCTATTTTTGTGCTCTGAAAGTAGGATCGTTTTTTTTTTTTCCCAATCTGGATACTGAATAATTTTCCTTCTTCTGATATGCTCCCTTAAAGCTGATGTTTATGTAATAAAAGTCCTGAAATTGGTATAGTTTTGCTGCTGTATCCGTTGCTCTGTTTGGATGTTTCCGTATTGTCTTCAACTGTGGATTATTGTTGTCTGGTGAAAAGGAAACTGTTATCTTTCAATTCAAGCATATAGATCACCTTCATATTATGCAAAACTTAAAGGGTATTAATCGAAACGGCGTATCATGTTCTCTGGATTTGATTGGGGGTTTAAGAGTCACTGCTCACAAGGGGCTTTTTGAGTAAACCTTCGGCCTTCTCTTCTCCGGAACACAGCAATTTGAATTTCATGCTTGGTCCAATACAATGGAGAGGGTTTTCCTTCTTTAGCATTCAGCACTTCACCATAGGTGGGAAGATATGAAGAACATTCTTAAGAAGCTTCATATCATGTCTCATCCAGCAGAAGATGCACAAGGATCTTCAACTTCATCAAGGGATAAGAAATCCAATGATGGTTTATCTTCTAATAAAGTATTGCAGTCTCAGTCTCCTGAAAGTTCTGAGAATAAACCCTTTTCAGGACTTTCAAGTTGGTTGAATTCAGTGACTCATAAGCAGAGTCCTAGTCCTCCATCTTCCAACCCGACAAGAGGGGAAAGAATGGAGCCATCTGATTCAGTGAGTAGTGGTGGTTTGGATATTGTTTTGGATTCAGCAAGGCTTGATTCAGGGTCTAGCACTTCAAGGGATCCTGAAATAGAGGAAGAGTATCAAATACAACTGGCTTTAGAGCTGAGTGCAAAGGAGGATCCTGAGGCTGTGCAGATTGAGGCTATTAAGCAGATCAGTTTAGGCTCTTGTGATCCTGAAAATACACCAGCTGAACTTGTTGCCTACAGATACTGGGTAAGTTTCTTTGTTCATTTTATGTCACCCCACTGGCTTCAGGTCGAAATCACATTTTTGTGGTTATGATGGTGTTGCCAGAAGGAAAGATATTGGTTCAAATAAGTTGACTTTCATGTCATTCACAAGGATATGTGTGTCTTTCATATATCTGAAAAGAATTTCTGATGAGTAACGAGACTATATTTGCTGTTTATGGTGTGGCTGACTTGGTATATACTCTCCCAGGATGGTTTCCCATTTAGGATAATTATATAACATGGCATTGGCTGCATTCTTCAGTGATCATGGGTTATAGACATTTAATCATGGAATCCTCCTTTATGAAATCATTCTAATTATATAAGCATTTTTTTTTCTATATTTGGCTTCTAATGCAGTTTTTAGTTCTACCGTGATGATTAGGGTGCACTTAGACTGCTATACGTTACTTGGATTAGTTCAGAAAATCCAATGAATATGATAATGAAATCGACTTACCCTATATGTCACTTGGTTATCCGCCTTTAGTTTGTCCTACATACATTCCCTTCTAACTTATCTCATATGTAGATTTATCCATGCTTCACAGAATTACAATTCTCTAAGTTACGATGACAAGATCATGGATGGTTTCTATGATCTCTATGGGATCTTGACAGAGTCAACATCTGCAAGAATGCCTTCCCTTGTGGATCTGCAAGGAACACCAATCTCAGAGAGTATCACATGGGAAGCAGTCTTGGTCAATAGGGCTGCCGATTCTAATTTGTTAAAGCTTGAGCAAAATGCCCTAGAGTTAGCAGTGAAGTCTAGGCCAAATTGTGAAGTAGTTGCAGATAGCAATTTGGTGCAGAAGCTTGCCATATTGGTGGCTGACTATATGGGTGGACCTGTTGCTGATCCTGGAAGCATGTCAAGATCATGGCGGAGTCTTAGTTACAGTCTGAAAGCAACCCTTGGTAGCATGGTTTTGCCACTTGGTTCTCTGACAATTGGGTTGGCTCGCCATCGTGCTTTGTTATTTAAGGTACTTATTGCATTATTTTCATTTATAATTTTATTTTTAATTTTAAAAGAGCGCCAAGCATTAGATGATGGGAGCATTCAGTTACACAAATGAAATCCTGTTAGATGATATCGAGAAAATAAGCAAATTATGACTGCCATATGATTTGAAGTATTCATAATTTTCTTTCACAATGGTATTTTACTGCTATATTAAAATTTTAAGTTTTGTATTGTTCAATAGGTGTGGTTTTAGCTCTAACTATTAATTAAAATCATGCATATATGTAACAGACATATTACTATCAAGTGCAGGTTTTAGCTGATAGTGTGGGCATACTGTGTCGGTTAGTGAAAGGACATCAGTATACAGGTTCAGATGATGTAGCAATGAACTTTGTCAAGCTAGATGATGGAAGGTAAGTGCAATTAGAGTTGCATTTTCTGATGTAGGCAAGTAGGCCGAGTTGTTTATGACAAAATTTTCCTTCACTGGCATTGGGACATGATTTTATGTGCTTGTATGAATTGCTTTAGTTGCTTTCTGTTATTAATACTCAATTTTGAGTGCAAGGCATGTAATATAACTCAATGTTTCTTCTGTCTTAGTTTTCTCCAGAGTTGAAGCTGTTTTCCAATTCTGGTATCTTTGTGTTCTCAATTTCCTCTTTTGTTGATATGTCTAATAATTCTTCAAAGTTGATGATAGCTTCAGATTGCCTCATTTTTTAACTTCGAATTTGGAGTTGCAATGCCTTATTCTGTCACTAAAAGATGTGGTTTAATTGAATTTCAGGGAGTATATCGTTGATCTAATGGCAGATCCTGGAACACTCATTCCATCTGATGTCAATGGATCTCATATTGAATATGATGAATCACTATTTGCGGCCAGTCCTTCTTCAAGGGATATTGATTCTTCTCATGTAGCATCATCCAGCACGGTTGGAAGTTCATCTGAAGAAACTCCAGACTTTGGAGTGCTGGATAAGAGAAACAGATTAACTGATTTAGGCTATGCAGGGAAGGAACCTGATGTTAGCACTCCTGCGAATTTAAGTGGGCCCAATATAAGCAAGGAGATTATGGTCCGGGAAGTGTCTAGTAGACCTAATTATCCAATCACGCATGCAAGATCTCCTTCTTGGACTGAAGGGATCAGTTCCCCTGCAGTACGCAGAATGAAAGTCAAGGATGTTTCACAATATATGATTGATGCTGCCAAGGAAAATCCAAACTTAGCTCAGAAACTTCATGATGTTTTACTTGAAAGCGGTGTTGTTGCTCCTCCAAACTTATTTTCTGAACTTTATCATGAGCAGTCCAGTGCCTCAACTGCCGAGGCTAATACCTTAACTGATGAAAAAGTCGAATATGAAAAGGGAAGTGGACAGGTAGAAAGTAAGGTTCATGATAGTGTAGGTCCAGCTCGATTCTTGCCTCCATTGCCTCAGTTCAGAGTTCATGCCAAAGCAAGTCCTAGCAGTCAGCTGGAGCATTCTAAGCCAGTAGAAGGTTTGGGGACCAAACTTCGTCTTGATATGAGAGAACTCAGGGAAGGAACTGGACAGCAAATACCATCACAGGCAGAAGTAATTTCTATAAAATATGGGAAAAATGTCCCTGTTGCTGCTGCAGCCGCTGCTGCCGCAGCTGTTGTTGCATCTTCCATGGTAGTTGCGGTAGCAAAGTCAAACACTGACTCAAATATTGAACTTCCTGTAGCAGCAGCTGCTACTGCTACAGCTGCAGCTGTAGTAGCAACCACTGCTGCTGTTAAAGGGCAATATGAGCCGGGCCTTCGAGGTGATGGAGATATGGATGGTACAGGTTATGACACAAAGGGTAGTGGTGATGGAGAGCATGATGCTTTAGGAGCAAATTCAGAAGGAGAGAGAATATCAGATAGATCTGTAGGTAATGATAGCAACAAATCTGATTCTGCTTTAGATGATGTTGCTGAATGTGAGATTCCCTGGGAGGAAATCACCCAGGGTGAGCGAATTGGACTCGGTACTTAACTGCTCCCTGTTCCACAAGATCCATTTATATTCTTTTACTTGATAGTGTTGATGCGTGTAGGACACCTATTTCCATCTGGTTTTAACATAAGAAAATTTATGTTCACTTGTGTGGCGTGTGTTTGTTCTGCAGGGTCATACGGGGAGGTGTACCGTGGTGAATGGCGTGGAACTGTGAGTTTACTTATGCTTATGACACTTTATCCAATCCTGGCATGTATTGTGAATGGTTCTTTTCGTTTGTTTGACATGAATTGCAAACTTTTAAGACTTCACTGCTGCAGTTGTACCTGTGTATATGCAAGTTCCAGAAAATGTAAAATTTTATTAGTCAAATATACTTCCAAGCATAAATTATTGCCTGGTTCAGTGCTAGCTTACTTGATTGTCTTTAATTTATTGAGACATGTCAGTATTTTTTATGTCCTTATGGGTCATTTTCTGTTATGTAATATAGACATTCAAATAATTAAAGGACTTTCCTCCCTTTGGTCTGTAGGAAGTTGCTGTAAAGAGGTTTCTAGATCAAGACATCTATGGTTTAGCACTTGAAGAATTCAAAAGTGAGGTACAAGCCACCTCTACTTTTCTTGGTGTTTGCTTTTTTAAATTCTATTCCTTTTATGTGCAGTTGATTAATAATTCTGTTGACTTTAAACATAATACTAGAATCTGATATACGTCTTGCTTGTCTGTTCCATTTTTTAGGTCACTAATCTCTTTCCCTCTAGCATAATTATAATTTATAGTAATGGTCATTACATTTATAGTAATCCAGCACAGTAATCCAGCACCCTTAGTGGTACAATGACACTTGTCTTTAGTTGGGGCTTTCCCTTTTCAGTGTCTTGAGTTTGAACCTGAATGTGCGTTAAGTGGTTTGCTGCTTGTCCTATCCAATAAGAAAAATAATTTGGCATCAGAAAAAAATAGGTGTTTTAATCACAGCATGTTCCATGTTCCTATATGTAAGCCATTTTAGTCACTAACTTCACAAACTGCCTTTCTTATTCCTTATCCTTTGTATATTTAATTATCATCGCTCTCATGTACCAAGAAAAATTGTCATCACTCTCAACTTTGAATATGTTTTGTACTGTGATCCAAGTTTGTAATATCAACTTTTTCATACATTTTGTCGCTTTTGCATATTGCGTGCTGAAACACTACACAGTACATTACAGCAATTATGTATGTTCGGTTAAGTAAATTCAAATAATCCTTTGCTTAAAGTGTCAAATCAATTTTAACTTCTGCTACGCGTTGCAATAGGTCCAAATAATGAAAAGACTCAGGCATCCAAACGTTGTTCTCTTCATGGGAGCGGTAACTCGGCCTCCAAATCTTTCAATTGTTACTGAATTTCTTCCCAGGTAAGTTGGAAAATACATGTTCTGAGGTTAACAGTAGATTCTTGATTACAAAATTTGGGAGTTAACATTTCCTATCAATGCAATGTATGAGGTGGTTCTGACTCTTTTGTCAGACAAAAGAATAACGCCAAGTCGAAGAAAGATCTTGCGGAATTGACTTTCTGAATGTGTCACAAACTACAGATCCCTCGGATTCAAATTAAAAAGCAATAACTGCTGTTCCTTATGAATTGATAGCAGCAACATTTTTTAAGCAAATCCTGTATGATTTATCGGTACAAATGGCAATGAACAGACAAAAATAAATGTATTGATTTTGACATTTTTTTTAACAATGCCCAACTCATTTTATTTTTTATTAATTAACAATGTTATATGCACCGAAAGGATTTTGAATGTAAATCAAGGATTATCAATTGAATATAAAATAGTGGGGCATATTTGTAAAATATAATTTAATGGATAGAAAAGATTCAGAATCTAATTTCCAATCCTGCTTTTAAGCATATAACATTTTTGTTTATTAATATTCTTGCTGCATTAACGCACTTGAAGATTCCTTTAGGCATGAATCGCATAAGATACAAAATAATTAATCTCTTATTTATATGAGTGTTGACTATTATGTTCCCAAATTTCATAATTGAAGACTATTAATCTCTTATTTTTTTTCCTTTTTATTATAATTATTCTTCCACTCTTATTTGTAATATTAAAAAAAATGATAAAAAGAAATAATATAATTGAAAATTTATTTTCTATTTATTTTAACATCGCAAAGGGTGAATAATTAAATAAAAACAAAAATAAGGGTGTAATAGTGTTTTATGAAATTTGAGGAATATATAAAACTTGGTACCAAATTTTGTCTTTACTTTTTCAGAGATTAATGCAAAACCTTTTGCTGATATTTGTTTGGTTAGCAAACAGAATTGAAACACTCGAAAATCGTATAGATTTTAGTATACTTTGCGTTCCTAACGTTGTTTCTTCTGGCGGCGGCATCATTTACCCTTCAAATACTGAGATGTAGGTCATCTTTTGCAGAGGCAGTTTATATAGGTTAATTCACCGGCCTAACAATCAACTAGATGAGAGAAGGCGATTGAGGATGGCCCTTGATGCTGTAGGATTATGTTGTCTTTAAAATTTTTTTCCAGTTAACTTTTGCTTTAATCAGCGAATCTTACTTGTCTTCTCTGAAAATTCAGGCCCGAGGAATGAATTATTTGCACAACTGCACTCCAATGATTGTCCATCGTGATTTGAAGTCCCCAAATCTTCTTGTTGACAAAAACTGGGTTGTAAAGGTGCACCGACCTCGTGAAAATTAAGATTTTTTAATGGCAGGGTAAATGCTCCATGTTGATATGACGTGATTTTTCTGTCTGTTGAATAGGTTTGTGATTTTGGGCTATCGCGAATCAAGCATAGTACATTCCTCTCTTCACGATCGACTGCAGGAACAGTAAGCCATCATAAATAACTGCCTTGTTATAAAGCCCTGTCCCCTGTTGTTGATTTAATTCTTCCTTTATCCTCTTATTGGATGTTCTTTCTTTCATGGTGTTGCATGTTTTTCTTTTGAAACCAATATATGCAGACATTCATGGTGTTGCATGTTTTTATTTTGAAACCAATATATGCAGACATTCGTAATCAGAAATAATGCATGGTGACATGGTATTAGGGAAAATAATTTCTGCTCTAAAGCAGCAGAAGATGTTTTCCATCACACAACCCCACATATAGAAGGAGCAAATGGAACATTTTTTGTGATCTTAAACATAAGCAAATGAGAGATTATTCCTACTACACAAGATGTTTTTCAACAAAACAAATGGACTCTTTAAGTACAATGTTAGTGCATATCAAATTGTATCTCCATGGCATGTGAAAACTTCTTCTGGATGTTGCCTTTAGCTACTTCAGGGTTCCTTTTAATTGCTGAATATTTTTTTTTAATTGCATTATCATTTGTTTTTAGCATATTGATGAAAGTAGAAATAAATCTCACAACAACCGGATATTTAGTACATGTTGTATAATGTGTTTCAGGCTGAGTGGATGGCTCCTGAAGTATTAAGAAATGAACCTTCAAATGAGAAGTAAGTTCTTTTTTCTCCATTTTGGTTCAAGTTTCGAGGTTTCTACTTGCTTTTTTGTACTTTTAAATGCCTTTCACCTTTTTCAGAGGATTATGATGTAGAAACTATTCAAAAGTAACTTTCACCAGCCAAGGATTTAGTGCTTTTGAGAGACCTGATATTAAAATTTCCTGAAATAGGCTTACAATCATAATTATTTTCAGGACATCTTCTAAAATTATAGATCTACGTTCTACAAACTACAGTCTAACCCAGGCTTAATTTTAAAGCTAATTCAGACATAATCTTCTCATAGTATCTACTATCATTACATCTCTAGCCATATCTCCTTATAGTATTTACTTTTCATGGGATTTTCCCAAATGATATGAAATTGAATTCCTTATTTATGTATTATTTTTAGGCCCTTTTGGACTTTATGATGATAGTAAGTTGTGGTTGAGCATCCAGGTGTGACGTATATAGCTTTGGGGTCATACTATGGGAGCTATCTACATTGCAGCAACCCTGGGGAGGAATGAATCCAATGCAGGTTGTTGGTGCTGTGGGTTTCCAACAACGCCGTCTTGAAATTCCAGATGATGTGGACCCTCAAGTTGCAGATATTATACGGAAATGCTGGCAGACGTGAGTGCACATACCTTTTTATCTTGCACTGGACAAGAATTTCTTCTCCTTCAGCTGCATGACTGAATATGTTATCTTTTTGCATTATAGAGATCCAAAGTTGAGACCCACATTTGCTGAGATCATGGCTGCTCTGAAGCCATTGCAGAAGCCAATAATCAGTTCTCAGGTGGCCAGAGCAAGTGTAACAGCGGCTGGTGGCCATGAGAAGGGTCAGTCATCAAGAGTTGCAGAAGAACCGGCAGGATAGAAAACAATTATACACCTAACTGTGTCTTTGTTCATTATACTGCTGAAAAATGGAGGGCAAGTTGTAGAGTATTTGAGGTGAGTCTGAAAAAGAAAAAAGGTTGGTTGGTTGAGCACGATGACCTAACTTACATCCTGATTCAAGCTTGTGATTCCCTTTTTTTTTTTTTTTTCTTTTTGGTTTTTGAAAACATACGTTCCTTTTTTCTTCATCCCCTGCCCAGTTTCTCCTATGCAACCTGCATTGTAGCCATTGTGTATCATTTGTTTGTACAAAATTGATTTGAAATTGTTGTAATCAAATGTCTAAATTTTATTGTCCATAGAAAGTGTGACAAGTGCCAAAAGTTTCTGTAAAATTTGAAACAAGAGAATCGCCCATGAAAACTCAGTTACAACTGTAAAATTTGAGACAAAAGAGAGGATTGTCAATGAAAACTATCTGTGGCTGCAGAAGTAAAAAATGCAAGCGTTGAATTGTCCTTGGTAAACAAAATACTGCACATTTTAATCAACTGGATGTAAAAGTGATAAATTTATTTTCAGGCCATTTTTCTGGAGACTTGCTATGGTAAATAACTATTGAATTGTAAATTGTAATATAAATAATTGATATTAATTTCAAAAGAAAATTTTTGAAAGCTAAAATGTTACTAATTTTAAATTGCACACATCCACCCTCCTGGGAGTTTTTTCCGGTCCTACAGTAATAAAAATCAAGTGCCACTGGTTTTTCTACTTATTTGTGACGAGTCAGATTTATTAATTTATTTATTATAATTAAAATAATAGATCAGAAGTTTTCACTCACTCAAACAACTCTTACCCTGTGAGGAGGGTGACTGCGACCGTCTGAGCATTTTTTCTCTTTTTCAGATTGAAGGGCATTTTGGAAAGCACCTCTTGGATGACCCCAGAAATCTAGATAAGGTAGGGACAAAACCAAGTGCTACATGTGAGATATGTCGATCCGTTCTTTGTATCTTAACCAAGCTTCTCTAATTTTTTTTAGCTTAAAAATGGCTGCTTTCTTTGGTTCTCAACAAATTTTCTCCCTTCCCACAACAAGAATTCATCACATTTCTTCGTCATCACAAGCACCCCCACCAACACCACAACAAAATTCAACTCCACAACCTCAGCCTCAGCCTCCAACTTCATCTTCTTCACAGTTAAGCACGAGTTATTCTGAAGAGTCAGCACAACAAGTCTCTGCCAAAACACAGCAACAGAAATCCATCAAACCCACAACCAAGGTTGAATCAACAGACTGGATAGCCACTAGCTTAACCAGGAGATTTGGGCTTGGAGCTGGTCTTGCTTGGGTTGCTTTTCTTGCCTTTGGTGTCGTCTCTGAACAAATCAAGACCCGCGTTGACGTTTCCCAACAAGAGGCAAATACAAGGTCTCTGCTCTCTCTAAGCAATTCACTACTTCTGGTCATTAAAACGATTTAAAAACGCATGTTATTTTGTTTATCCTTTGCAGATTTTTCAAGCATTCTTGTTATATACAGAAATTTTCTGAGAATGATCGGAAAGGCTTATTTTTTCTCTTTCATGAATATCAGATATCAGTTTCTTGTACTTTTCTTTCTCATTGAGTTGGGAATTACTATGCAAGTTAAATAATTTTTCTGAGAATAGATAATACCAAATGATGACTCAAATGCCATTAGTAACTTGAAACTGTTTTCAACAGGAACGTTGAAAAGGAGGAAGAGGTGGTGCTGCCTAATGGCATAAGGTGCGTTATCTTTCTTGCTTTCCCACACTAGCTCTTGTAGAGTATACAAGGAATTGAATTACACATCAGGTGACGTGGTTGCAGCTGAGTAACTGCATTATCGTTATTTTCTGCATTAGTCTGCAATTTTTCACATCACAACTGAAACTGCAACTGCATTTGAAATCCATCGGTCTATACATATAAGCTTGTACTAATTAATGCAGTGAAAAATCTCTTCAATGGCAGATATTATGAATTGAAAGTTGGTGGTGGAGCTTCACCAAAGCGAGGAGACTTGGTGGTGATTGATCTGATGGGAAAAGTACAAGGTAGTGGAGAAGTATTTGTGGACACATTTGGCGCAGAAAACAAACCTCTGGCACTTGTAATGGGGTCAAGGCCATATAGCAAGGGAGTGTGTGAAGGGATAGAATATGTGCTCAGAAGTATGAAGGCAGGAGGTAAGAGGAGGATAATAGTGCCTCCCTCGTTGGGCTTTGGAGACGGTGGTGCTGATCTGGGATCTAATGTGCAAATTCCTCCACTTGCAACACTCGAATATGTTGTAGACGTTGAAAGAGTCTCCATTGCACCTGCTTAATTTATGTCTTGTGTGTACAAGTAAATTATCATCAATTCAAGGTTAACAAATTAGGCTTAGTTTTAAAATTGGTATCCGATGGATGCTGGGATGATGCATCGTTAACCAAGATTCATAAAGTTCAGCTAACCAGCACCTGATTCTTTCATATCTGTACGGTCCCTCGGTTTTTGTCAGCTCAAAGCATGTCGGTTTCTGCAAGGTTTCTTGCATGATAAAAGAGAGATCATTACAAATGCAAGAATTGCCAACTCTCTCATTTTCCACTATTGAGGGGCAACATTAGGAGTTTTTATAGCATAGAAGGAATTTGGACAGATGGAAGAAAGTAAGTATGTAAACCATATAAGAAAAGGTTATGTACAAAAAGGTATTAAGCTTTTTTTGCATATATGGGTTCTAAACCGCGGAAAAAACAATGTTAGAGATGCAGCGGATCCAGAAGTTAGGGGAGACATATCTATCTAAATATTTAGTTAAGAATATTAATATGCAAGTAAATCTCCTTAACTTATGGCACATAGTGATTCTTGAGTTATCTCTGCCGCTGCCAGTTGCGAGTACAAAAATACTATGGTTAAACTTGTTTCTTATGTATGCAAGAGTCAGTTGTCAAATTCATTTTAGCAACCATTATAGATTGGCTTACCTAATTTGCAGCTATAAAAAGTGTTATTTCTGCTGTAACCTTTGGTTTGTATTGCTATAAATATATATTAAATGATTGAATGATATATTAATTCCTTAAAAATTAGAAACACATCTATTCTTTGCTATTATTTTCTTACATTTGGTATCATACCCCATTCATGATCTTAGAGGGCCTGTAAAAGAGAGAAAATTCTATTCCACAAAATCCTTATACAGTCTCCTTCCAAAACAGAAAATTTCCCTACCATAAACCTTGAAACCCTTAAATTCTTAACAAAATTTCATCACACTCCCTTTTGTTAAAACCATAAATGCCCAACCAAAAACATATCAATCATTTTTAGTAGCTTTTTCCTCTCATCAAGTGTTGTCTTGTCAAGAGAAATTACTAGATGTGGGCTGCAAAAATGAAATTATATTTACAAGCTTTTGATTTGTGGGATACAATGAAATATGATAGAGATCCACTTGCATTACATGCAAAGCCTACTATGGCTCAAATCAAGAACTATAGTGAGGAGAAGGTAAAGAAGTTTAAGACAGAAACTTACCTTCATTCTTTAGTATTGAAAGCAACTTTCATGAAAATTATGGCTTGTAGAACAGTAAAAGAGATCTGGGACATTCTCAAGGAGGTAATATCCAATTAATCCAAATGCAAGTCTTGAATTTCAAATAAGAATTTGAGATACAAAAGATGAAAAAAAGAATTGAAAGCATAAGATAATATATTAAAAGGCTTATGAGCATTGTAAACAAAACTAGAATGCTTGGAGAAGAGCTTTTTGATAAAAGAAATGTGAAAGTTCTTGTAAGCTTTCGAAAGAGGTTTAATTTCTTCACTTGAAGACTCTAAAGGCCTTTATCAACTCAAATTTTGAAAGTTAATAATGCTTTACAAGAACAAGAGCAAAGAAGAGTACTTAGATAAGAAGATATAACTAAAGGAGCAGTCCTAGCAAAAGAAAGAACTCATTGAGTCCATAATGAAAAAAGGTAGCAATGAGGTAGAAAATTTAAGAAGAAAAGGAGAAAGTTTCACAAATTAAAGAAAAAAAAAGGAAAATATCCATCATGCTTTCATTGTAATAGCACAGTGGATATAAACACATGGAAAAAGGTTTACAAAAATAAAAATCAATGACAAGAAAGGTAGAGAGCACAAATTACTAAGAATTAACAATAAGAAGAGCAACTATTTGTTGTAAAATGTTCTGCAACAATGACAACATTAGATGCATCACTTATTCACAATGGATGCACTCATCATATAACCTATAGTGAACTTTGTTCAAAAAGCTTGATGGAACATGCACTTTAAAGGTTAAGATTGATAATGAATATTATATTAAAATTAATGAAAAATGAATAGTGTTACTCAAAACCTCATCAAGTATCAAACTAACATCTAATGTATTATTTGTGCCTGATATTGATAGAAATTTTTTACATGTTAATCAATTATTGAAGAAGCAATGTTCTATTTTTTTAAGATAAATCTTGTGTAGTGCACGATCTGACTAAGAATGAGTTGTTTATAGTAATGCTTTACACTAGATTGTAAACAAGCTTATGCTTTTACATATCTTAACTTAACTAATCAATTGAAATTATGGCAAAAGAGATTAGGCCATTTCCATTACTTCATGTTGCATTATTTGCAAAGTAATGATCTTGAATTAATGTGCCAGATGTTCAAAGAACCTTTATTATGCATGAAGCATGTCAACTAAAAAAGCAATCTAGATTACTTTTTCCAACTAGCAAAGCATAGAGAGCTACTGAAAAACTCTAGCTTATGCATACCAATGTTTGTGGCCCAATGAACATGTTGTCATTAAATGGTACTAGATATTATATTACCTTTATTGATGTTTTTAGCAAATGTGTTAAGTTTACTTTCTAAACAATGCCTAAGGTTGTAGAGGTATTTTGGAAGTTCAAAGCTTTGATTAAAAATCAAAGTAGGCATAAGCTAAAAGTGATGAGATCAAATAGTGGAATGAGGTATACTTTCAACAAATTTAATTAATTTTGTGAAGTTGCAAGAATTAAACCAATAATTAATTTTGGGCTAAAGTAATGAACACTTATGTTTACTTGCTTAACATACTCCAGAAAAAAGAAAGTATTGAAACGAAAAACTCCATTTAATACATAGGATGGATACAAACCATCAATGTTGCAACACAAAGTTTTTGGTTGCATATGATATGTTCATGTATTAGAAGTTCAAGGAGACAAGTTAGATCACATGGAAAATATTATAATTATCATTGGCTATAATAATGTCATAAAAGAATATAAAGTTTATCAACTTTCAATAAGGAAATAAGTAAAATCAATAAAGATGACTCTAATTGAGCCAAAAATATCTGAAAATCTTGAACCTAATATGTTTAGCGAAGATTTAACAGATCATGAACTAGTATGAGGTACTTGACCACTCACTAATATTAATAAACGATGCAATATTGCTATTCTTGAATATTTAGACTACAAAGAAGCTACAATGTCAACAAGTTAGAAAAATGCAAAGGAGAAGCAGCTCAAAATGATCGATATGAATTTCAATGGCTAGAGTAAATAATAAACATGTCATTAGAGTTAGATAGGTATTCAAAACTAAACTTAATGTTGATAGTTCTATTAATAGACTCAAGGCAAAGTTGGTTGCAAAAGGTTATGCACAACAATATATTGTCGATTATTCAAAAACCTTTGCTTTAGTGGCAAGGCTTGACACCATAAGGTTGTTGCTTGCCTTATCAACCTAAATGAAACCAAAAATTTTTCAACTTGATATTTTGCTTTTCTAAATAACAATTTAAAAGAAGGGATTTATATAGAACAACTTGATGGCTTTGCTATTAAAGGAATTGAGGAAAAGGTGTGTCTATTCAAGAACATCTTGTTTGGCTTAAAATATTCACCAAGAGCCTAATATAATAGAATCAATGGCCATTTATAATAGTTGAGATTTAAGGAGAGTCTCAATGAATCAATTTTCTATGTCAAAGTTGCAAAAAATATTGATCTCATTATTATTTTATTATATGTTGATGATTTTCTTGTAACAAAACGAATCTTGAATTGGTACAACAATTCAAAGATCAACTAATGTTGAAATGACCAATTTAGAAAAGATGTCCTATTTCTTTGGTATAGAGATTTCTCAATCTTATTTGGGGATCTTTATAGGAAAATATAACTACATAGATGAGGTACTCAAGAAATTCAACATGAAAAATTGCAAACTTGTTAGTACTCTACTAAGTAAAAAATGAGAAGTTAGAGCAAGGATGATGGTTCCATAAAAGTTGATAAAAGAATTTATAGAAGTCTTATTGGCTATTCACTATTTTTTTACAACAACAAGGCTAGACATTATGTATCTTTTGAGTTTACTTCATGATATATGCACTGTGCAAGTGAAGTTCATCTTAAGGTGAAGAAAAAAGTGCTAAGGTATGTCCAAGGCACAAGTGCTTATGGTATTTAGTTTCAAAAGATAGAAAAACTAAAGTTTATTGGCTTTACTAATATCGATTAGGCTGGATCTTGTGATGATATAAAATGTATTTTAAGATATTTATTCATTCTTGGTTTCGAAGCATTTACATCAAATTCGAAGAAATAAGAAAGTAATTGTTGCTCAATCAATTATAGGAGCTACATGCTTTATTGGTGCCTCTAAAGTTAATCAACAAATTGATTAAAAAAATTATTGATGGATCTAAATTTTACTCAAAAAGAAGCAAATGAGATTAGATACAATAATCAATTTGCAATTGACGTTACCAAAAAAAAAAACTTGTATTTCATAGCAAAACAAAACATCTTAAAATCAAATTTAATTTTACTAGATATGTTCAAAGGGACAAGAAAAAAAAATTCATTCACTATAGATTTGGAAGACCAACTTGCAAAAATATTGACAAAAGCTTTACTAAAATGGAGGTTTGAAGATTTGAGAGAAAAGACTGGAATTAGCAGCAAAAGAATCAAGAAGGAGTGACAGTGATCCTTTAGTTGTCTTCATTGCTGCAAGTTGCTATACCCTAGTTACTTGTTTAATTTTACTTCCTAAGTACGAGTCAGTTGTCAAATTCATTTGACAAGAATGTTAAATTAGCTCAGCTGATTTAAAGCCGTAAAAAAGTTAATTCGGTTGTAGTCTCTAGTTTCACCATCGTAACAGCTTTTGTATTGCTATAAATATATGCTAGAATGGACAAATGATATGTCAATTCCTTAAAATCCAGGAACACATCTATTTTATGCACTCATTTTTTTTCAACTTAAAATTTTTCACTATGTCATGGGTTTTTGTTTTTTCATATAAGTTAGTGAGGACATCCACAGTTTCACTTGGGACACAGACATAATTTTAACAAAACAAATTACAGTTCAAATAAAATCTGGGAAGAAGATAAAGGGTGGACATACGTGCACGCTGGCCATAATGTGCCTCTGCAACAAACTGTTGGCCTCAGGTGGGGTTCCATGGGAAACATTAAATTCACCTTTACATGTAGCAGAAATTGCAAACCGCACCTGAATACGTCGTTTTTCGATCTTCATTTTTCTAAGTTAGATATATTTCAGGATTTATTTTCATATTTTTCGTCCGCCATTAAATGGCATAAAAATAAAAGGAAAGAAAATTTTGGTATTTGCGGCTCCATTGTTGTTTGAGAGAAAGTGCAGTGATTGAGTGCAATTAGAATAAGAATAACACCACTTAATAGCCACAAGGAAAAAAAAAAATTCCATGGACGGGAGAACTCAGCCTTTTACATTATATCATCAACTCACCTTCAAAGAAAAGTCAATGGTGTATTAAAATATGTAAGAAGGAAGATACCAATGACTAATTACAGAGAGAGAAAATTGCAAAATTCCCAAAAATATCTCATCATCTTGCACAACAAGTAACTTGTTTAGTTGCAGTAACTTCTTCATCAACAATATTTATCTCCTTCCCATTGAGAAGATTACTGGCAGCTGCTTCATTCTTTTTCGATTCCAAACTCTTGTGCGTCGTGATATCATGGATCTTGGTTATCATTTGTAAGAATGCTTCCTCCACATTCGTATTCTGCAAAGCAGAGGTCTCAATGAAACACAAACCTTCTTTTTCTGCAAATTCTCGTCCTTCTTCTTCCCCGATCTCCCTCGATTCACTTAAATCGGATTTATTACCTACAAGAACAACCACCATGTCCTCGTTCCCAAATTCTCTAAGCTCATGCAGCCATTTTCGTACACTCTCATAACTTGCTCTTCTGCTTATGTCGTATACTAGCAATGCCCCTAGGGCTCCTCTGTAGTATGAGCTTGTAATAGCTCTGAATCTGCCAATAATATATCAAAATAAGATGATTTAATTCAGTTTGGAGGAAAATTGGACCAAAAAATGCAGCAATGCCAGCAATACATTACCCATGGTTGAAGAAAATTGTTTGACTGTGGGGTATGTCTGGGTGAGACCGAGTCCAACCTACACTGCCTCACATGCATTTTTCTTCATTACCATTTTGCTTTGTTGATATTTTCAATCATTTCTGTTGTTCGATTTCCCATAATTAGAGTGAGATCAGGCCCGCCTTGCCCTATAGTTACGCTACTAGCTTTTCCCCTTGTTATGATTACATTCTTCCTTGCTTATCTTTCATTTTCATTATTAGGTCCAATTGAAAACCAGCAATGCAACTCGGACACATAATTTTTTTATTTCATTTTTTTACATATATGATATAATATGAATTAAATTGGTCAATTATATATAAAAGAGACAAGCTCAAATCAATTCGTATAAATGTGGGAGATGATGACATGATGCTGTAAGGGACAATGATATATTGCTATAAATTCATACGTAAAAAGAGTAAACACAAACAAATTCATTCATTCCAAGGAGAAAAACAACAAATTCATTACTTCATTAATGTATATTATACTAAAGGCCAAATAGTAATTTTACAGAAAACTTAACTTTTTAGGAGATTGAATGTTTTCATTATTAAATTATCTCTTTAATATTATTCATTCTAGAAAAATACAATAAATTCATAAAAGTATATTATATTAAAGATGAGATAATAATTTGATGGAGAGTTTGACTTAGGAGGTTGAATGTTTCTATTATTAAATTATCTTTTTAGTATTATAATTTGTATTTTTATTTAGTTAATTTATTTTAAAATTTAAAAAGATACAATTATGCGAATATTCACTTTCGAACTTACTGTAGAATTACTCAAAATAAGATATGCTATGTTCATTGCACTCACAAGTCTTTTATTCCTATTGTTGGGCCAAATGACACATGGATAGCAGAAATAATCCAAGATTCTTCATTCACATGATTTAAATAACTGTTAATCCCGGAGAGGCCTAAGAACATGTTAGGGTTCGGTGCCTGTTGTCTTTACTATTAATAGCATCCTTATATTTTAATTTTTCTTATCAAGCAATATGAACTTATCAATTGTATATTTTTATTAAAAATCACCTAAATCTAACACAGACGCAGACAGTTGAATCATCTGCAGTGTTCTCTTCATGAACATGTTTGTGTGTAATCAAACCCAAAAACAATAAACCTTTCAAAGCTGAATTCTTAATCATGGGGTTTCAGGGTCCCACAAAAATGGATTCTACTCATGCTTCCTTTTTTCCACATATCAAGAACTTTTAAATGTCCATGAAAGAAAAGGCATTGAATAAATATCATCACGGATGAACAGTACAATCAAATGCAGAACAAAAAATTCCTCCATTTTCGGATGAATTCTACCGTGCACCAAAAAATTTAAAATCCGAAATAATATTGTAATTCTAGAAATTATTATTTTGAAATGATGTGATGATTGATTATTTGATTATATATATTAAAAAATAAATAATTGTGATTAAATAATTTTAATCAAACGAATTTAAAACTTATCACGTTATCACGAATTTTAGAAGTTACCATAGGAATTACCTCATTTTCGTCTTCTTATTGCATTAATAGAGCAAACAGAAGAAGCCAAGCAGGACAAAGATGATTGGGGAGATAAGGATAAGGGACGAGAACGAAGAACAACACAATTGAAAAGGTCTGAAAGTAATACAGGTCAAATCAGCTGAATTCAATTAACTTGTAGATGAAGAAAACCCTGTGGAATGATCAAAGACCCCACTTTGATGTTTGATCAAAGACCCATCTTCCATTGGTAAAAACAAGAGAAAATACAACAACAGAAAAACCTTGAACTATATGCACCAAGTTATAATCTGCAGATTTAAAATGGTTTTCTTCAAGATTCAAGCTTAATTTGGTTCGGAGCAAGACTGAAACAAAACCATGGCTATGATCAAAAAATGAAGGAACAAGCAACAGTAACAAAATAACAAGAACAAAGAGACAAATGAAAAAGTAAAGAACAAAGTGGAAACAGTGATCGAAAGTGATGAAAAGAGAGATTGAAAATGAAGGATTAATTAAAATACCTTTCTTGGCCGGCAGTGTCCCATATCTGTGCTTTGATGAGTTTATCTCTAACCTTGATATTCCGGTAAGCGAATTCTACACCGATTGTGGGCTTTGAATCCAAGCGGAATTCATCTTTTGCAAACCTCGAAAGCAGATTTGATTTCCCAACTCCAGAGTCTCCGATCAGAACTGCCTTGAACAGATAATCACACTCTTCATCAAAAGCATCCGCCATTGATATCAAAATGAAATGGACCTTGCTTTTTTTCTCTCTCTATGTGTCTCTCTTCTATTTTCAAGACCCACAACGCAGCGGAGTTTCAGAGGTTATTTAAAAAAACAAAAAAAGAAAAGAAAAGAAAAGGGCCAACGGAGAACTTAACTTGGGGAAGTTGATAAAAAACAGATGGAGAAAAGAGGAAAGGCAGCAACTGGTACTCAATTGGTTGGTAAGTCATGGTCATATTTCAATTAGAGAAAAATCAAAGGCCGCATTACCCATTCCTTTGAAATATGTAATTTTCGGAGTGTACTGAATATTTACACGGTGGGAAGCCATGGAAAAAGACATAATTTTTTTTTTTAAATTAAAATGATAATTTACTTAAGATATACATATAAAATTCTGGATTTAAATAGCAAAAAAATAAAGCTTGTATAATAATATAATAATATTGAATATTACTATATTACTAAAGTGATTATTGTAGCATAATCATTTTTTTTAAATTGTAATACTATCATTTTAATATTATTTTTTCTTGTATTTGATATTATACTTAAGGGAGGAGGAAAAGCTGGCTACGGTGGGGTCTTCAGAGATGAAGCAGGCACTTGGATAAAGGGATTCAGCAAATACATAGGTATAGCTGAAGTTCTTACTGCTGAATTGTGGGAATTATATACAGATCTCCGAATGGCCTGAAACAGAGAGTGGCGTCAACTCATAATTGAGACAGACTCAGATTCGGCCCTGCGTCTAATCCGAGAAGGCTGTGAAAGATCCAACCCTAACTTCCCTTTGGTATTTTCTATTATGGAAATGAGCAAATACAATTGGAATATTCAGTTTCAACACTGCTTTCGCGAGGCAAATCAGGTGGCTCACGGATTGGCTAAATTAGCTCACGACATGCCTCCAATGGCCCCCCAGTTGACAGAATGGAATAACCCCCCACACTACTACACGAAACAGATCTTGAAGGATATGCGGGAGTTCTCTTACTACAAAGTAGTTCGTTTTTAATTGTTTTTCCTTCTGTACGCACCAAAAAAAAAAGTTAGAGTTTAAGGGATGAATTTTTTTAATTTGTTAAAATATAAAAGAATATAATATTGAAATTTTAAGTATCCATATTATCACCAAATATTAGGGGGTTATTTAGTTAAGGATAGTGAGAAAAAGAAAAGAAAATTATGAATTTTTATTTCTTTTTTATGAGTTTGGTTAACAAAAATTCATTTCCTTTGTTCATTCTCTCTTATTGGAATTACTCCAAATAAGGGAATAGTGATTTTTTTTAATTCCTCAAAAAATCCAATCCTTTCATTTTGGATTTTAAGATTATCATCTTTTATATAATAATAAAAATGAGGAATTATTATTTTAAAATAATAATTAAAGTAAATATAAAAATAATTACTAAATAATAACTAATAATAGCAATAATAAAAAATAAAATTAATTAAATAATTATAAATAATCATGTAATAATTATAATGATGAATATAATAAAATATTTAATAATATTAATATTAATAAAATAGTATTTATAAATACTAATAAAGTAATAAAAATAATAAAATTAAAATTAAAAATAATAGTAATAAAATATTAATAATTATTAACTATTCATAATAAAATTAAAAATAATAAAATATTAATGATTAATAATATTAATAAAATAATAAATATTAATAATGAATATAACTATAATAATACTAATAATTAACATTAAATAATTATAAAAATTTTAATATTAATAAATAAAATAATAATTATAAATAAATTATTTTTAATATAATAATTATTAATAAAATAAATTAATAATATTTAATTTTCTTTTAAACCAAACAAGATAAATAATTATAAATTTTTCATTCTCTTCCCTCCTACTTTCCTAGTTGACTCGTTCCTCTCTAGATAAACAGCCCCTTATTAAGTTGTCCACATTCGAGCACGTCCGTGACTAAGTGGAACTCCCAATCAAGATTGAGTCCAAATTCGAGGAAGGTCCAATAACAATGTTCCACCCGTCCCGTCCCAAAATTTTGATCGATATACAGTGCCCATTTCCTGATTATGTGGCAGTCCCTGATTGGTTGCCACTGCTTAATGTGCATTGGCCAACGCAAAGGTTATTTGCAGCGGTGGTTTAAAAAATTAGAGCGGTAATGATTCCGAATTATCTCCTCTTTGGAATTATAATGTTTACATGTGACCTCATGGTTGAGGTTAGAATTAGATGCCTAAGTAATCATGAAACTAAAATGGGTTTTGCAATGATAGATCTCTTTGTGGGTGTAAAAGCCAACAAAAATGCTATTGATAATTAAAATGGAATTTGAAATTTAATTTTAAATTTTATAAATTCATTTTATTATTTTATATTTATTAATTATTACTTTTTCAAGCAGACTCGGAGATTATTCCCTGTTAATTGAAAGCGGAAGCCCCGCTTTTTTAGTGTTTAGGGTGATTCCGTTTCTATATTTTACAAAACAAACGCACACTTTGAGGCTTTCAGCTACCAGAAAAACCAAACCAACACGAAGAATACAAGGTAATTAATTTAGATGTTTTTTAATCGAAAGTGCATTTAAGCGTAAACGGTATACGGATAACAGTTTTCATAAAATAAATAGTTTCATATTTATTTTTATTTTTATTTTTACTTTAACTGCAATGAATCAGTCTTCCACTTTAAAGGATATTTTTGTTCTGACACCTTATAATATTTAATGTTATCTTAAAGACTTTATTTTCCATCCATTATGTCTGAAATTTAAATATAAAATTTACTATGTGTGCATTTTATTATTAAAAAAAAGAAATCCTCTTTTTCTTTTATCCGGAGGAATCCATTTAAGTATTATTGATTAAATTTACTTTATGATAGTTTGTAACTGGTTTTTTATATTTTAAAATTGAGTTTTTCTAATGTGCATAGAATAAGGGCTAATTAATGCTTATTGAAATAAAAAAAATTTCATAAAAGTGACAATAATTAATGAAATAATTCACCTTTTTCTCATAAAAATAAATTATAGTTAGTTATTTCATTAATTAGTGCCACTTTTAAAATCCTAAACCCTAAATCCTAATTAATGCTTATTATTGAAATAAAAAATTTTCTCATAAAAGTGATACAATTAATAAGCATTAATTAGGATTTAGGATTTTAAAAGTGGCACTAATTAATGAAATAACTAACTATAATTTATTTTTATGAGAAAAAAGTGAATTATTTCATTAATTATTGTCACTTTTATGAGAAAATTTCTTATTTCAATAAGCATTAATTAACCCTTATTCTATGCAACAGATGCATAGGTTAGGAAAACCCTAGTATTCATAATAGCATGACAATAAACTAATTGATAATAGTCGGTGAAAATTTAAAATTAATTTACATGATTAATAAATTAAATTTAAATTCCTTTGCACTTAAATTTCATTATAAAATGTGGGTTCAGTGGTTTCTTGTTGAAAGGAATAATATGAAAATATAAAAAAAAAATAGGAAACTATCAAATCAATACTTAAAAATTTGGTGGGCATCAAATTAATGTTGAAAGATTTTATTACATCAATTATTACATCAATTTAGTATTAATGTCAAAAATTTCAGCACTAATTAGATATTCACTAAATCTTTTAGTATTAAACCGATGTAAAAAAAATTTCAATACTAATTTGCATAGTTTTTAAAATCAATGGTCATTAATTCAAATAAAGCATTAGTTCACTAATTTACTAGTTAAACTAGTTTTAACTTTAAACATATAAATTATACATATACACTAATAATATATGTATAATTTCAATAGTGAAATATAAGAAATATGATTTCACTGATTCACTAGTTAAATAAGTTTTAACTTTAAACATATAAATTATACATATACACTAATAATATACATTTAAAATAATGAAATATAAGTGATATGATAATAATTTATATTAGAAATAATTGAAAATATAATTTCAATTGATATGAAATTACAAAAATCGTGCATTTTAATCATTATAAAATTATAAAAAATTATTTTAAAAAATGAAAAAAGATTCAATTCACTGATTTTAACTAATTTACTTTGATTTTGATCAGTTTCTATTGATTTGTATGTATTTTTTATTTAAAGCCAAATTGATTTACTAATTTAACTAGTTAGTTTGATTTTTAAAGATATATTAATTTGAAGTAAAATTTTTGAAATTCATGCTAAATTGATGTAATAAAATTTTCAAAACTAATATGATGTTTATTTGATCTTTGAAGTAATGATCTCATAGTTTCCTTTGAAAAAATGTTATTAAGGCTATTTTTTGTTTTTGAGAGCCCAAATGCATGATGGGTTAGATATATTGATCCACTTAGTTAAGGCGGCCTATCCTTTAACTGAAGGGACAAGATAGAATTAAAAATTATGATAGGGCTTGCAAATATGGAATTAGAAATATTATCCTCCATTTTATGTTTTGAATGGACATGTACAATTTTAGTGCTTAGGTTGAAAAATAATATTTTTTAATAAATTGATAGAATAAAATTTTCTATTAATCATTTGAACAAAAGAAGAAAAAGAAAGTTAGAGTAAGGAATAAATTTATTTTGAATTTGACTCCTCAAAATGCTTTTTAAAAAATAAAATAGATAACTATAAGTACTTATAAGAAAATCAAATGCTAATAATTTGATAAATAATAAATCATAAAAAATGTAATTTTTAATTTATAATTATTTCTTCTTTTGATTTTCTCAACAATAATTATAATTATTTATTTTATTTTTTATAATATATCTCACACTTTGAAGAAGTTATATCGTTATTAATCTATTTTTTTAACTCAAATTCAATATAAACGTACTATGTACAAAATCAAGTTAGGCAATTTTTAAATCAAGTCAAACTACATGGTTCAACTATCATCTCCACCCGTTACTCTTACACATTAAGACAACTCCCAATTACCATGAAAACCTCAAAATAAATCATAACTTTTATTTAAATTATGTTTGCAAGATGAATTCTTTAATTAACTAATACAAAAAATGGACATAATTCAAAAATTGATTAAATTTTAAAGATTTCAAAGTCACTAATCAGTTATTTGTTATTATTTGTTAAATAAAAATTTTAAGAATTAAAGCATTAGATTTTAAAATTGAGAATTGTAAGTTCATTTTGAAGCATAATTTCAAAGATAAACAATTGTTGATTCAAAACAAATTACTACTCAAGAAGGTTGGGCACTTTTAAGTAAGCTGATATGGTTGGATTCAGGTCCAAGTTACTTAACCCATATTATACCTAACCTGACTCGCTGATGACATAAAAAATTTTAGGCTCTTTAACTTCTTTACATGATGTCATTTGGCCCTTCGTATATATGCTTCATTTTAGCAAATAATAGGCAGTAGCCCTTCATACCATTTCAATCTTCACATCGACGCTAGGAGTGCAAATAGGTTAGACCGAGCTAAACTTTGTCTTAAATAGGTCGAGTTAGGCTTTATCTTAAATAGGCCAAGCCTACATTGCAAAATATTAATCTGAGTTTAGCTTATTAGCCTATATAAGACTTTATTTCAAGCACAAGCCTATCCTGTTTTAAAAGTTTGGCCTGACTTGTTATCCTATTTAAAAGCTTGTATTTAAAAATACAAGCTTTGCTTTTAAATAGGCTAACAACTTAAAACTTAAAAGGCCTATTATAAAAAGATATTAAATAAGTCAATAACTTATATAAGCTTGTATCAATATATTCTTAAGATGTCTCTAATAATATTAAAATTAATACAAAATTTTACATAAGAACTAATTAACAAAGAAATAAATTCATATACTCATAACATAAAATTATTAATGTAAATATTTAATATTTAATTAAAAGTAAAATAACATCAAGTTATCATAACATCAAAAGTTAAAAATAAAGATAAATTAGTTCACCATAAATTATACAACAAACATTCAAAATATTTAATCTATATAATGGGTTTGAAAAAAAAACCTATATGTCATTACCTTTATAGTAAATAAATTTAAATAAAAAAATATTAAATAGGCCTACCCAATAAGCTTAGAGGTTAGGCTTAAAATAAAAAAGTTTGACCTATTTAATTAAAAAGACTTCTATATTAGCTTTAACCTGACTCATTTAACTAAATAGGTCAAGCCGGGCTAGGCTTAAATAAGGCCGGGTCATAGGCCTCCGATAGGTCGCCTAACCCATTTGCACCCTTACTTGATGCCTTTAACCTTAACCCTAGTAATAGCCAGTAGCTTCCCTTCCTCCAATTTCACCATAATGCCATCCTATATCCTTGCTTCCATCCTTGATTCCCCATGGCTTCTCTGTTGAAATCCATACTACAACCTCCTAAATAACTGATGATTTCCCCTTATCCCATTCCTTTTGTTCTTGTTCTATTATAAACTAATTTCAGAAGGTGTTATTTAGTATTTTACCCAAGAATGGGTAAATTAGGTTTAAATTTTTTTTGTATAATAATGACAATGTGAATTAACAAATGATTCAAGAATAAAATGAATGAACAAGTAGATGTAAACTTAGCATAGTGGCAAATAAGTTTCAGAAAAATAGAGTATAAAATAAGTAAATAGAGAGATAAAGAAGAAAAGATTCAAACATTGCTATTTATAATGGTTTTAGCCTTAAAAATCTAACACTCCAAAGTGTATATCCACTATCAAGCCTTTCTAACTTAGATTTGAACTCTAATCCACTATCTTTTCGAGTTTGAAGGCACTTAAAGAAGTTTTAGTACAAGTCTTTACTTTTCTTCTAAAATTCTTTTAAGAGTCCTATTTCAAAGCCTTTATTTATTAAAAGATTTAACACTCTTGATATTCCTAGTGATATCTCACCCTGATACATAGCAAATATATGATTTGAATACAAGAATGTAGCTTACAAACTCTAAGAGTTGGATGACACAATGAAGCATTAAGAGATGAATTTCAATCTGATGAGCTTAAAGGATTTTTCAAATTTTAGATGAGAGAAAAAGAAGTTTTTATGTCTATGTAACAATGAAAATATTTTTTATATTTTCAAATTAAAATAAAACCTTTACATAGAGGTTATAGAGGTTAAAAGTCCATTACAAACAAAATATAACTATTACAGGGTAGTTGGCACCTTGTTAATCGATTTAAGCTGTCTATAAAATTTTGAAAAAATTACAATTAATTAATTGGTCAATTAATTTACTCGACTATACAATTTAAATTCAATGCATGATGAAATTATTGGTTAATTGATTCACTAAACCTTAATTCAGCTCTAGATGTTCAAAATTGGTCAATTAATCCTGACCTTTGGAAAACTTGATTTTGAAAAAACACAAGGCAATGAGTAAATGCATCAATTGATTCGTAAAAACTTAGTTTTTGAAAATTTATGATATTAAATCAATTAGTTAATTAATTCATTTTGCCCTACTTCCTCTTTGGATCTCTAGAATTGATTGGTCAATCGATTTAGGATGTCGAATGTGTCCAATGTGCTATTTAGATGCTTGGATTCGATTAGTCAATCGATCATGCCATGGTTTTTAGTTTTTCAAAGAAAGCTAATTGAAATATGATTTTTTTCCTTGAAAAACATTCCAACCTCATTTTTAAAGCCTTTTGACATAAGATTAATCTTAGTATTTTCAAGAAAATTTTGAATTTTTTTACTAATTTCTTTTTTATAATTTTATCTTATGATCCTAATTAGAATCCTAGCTAGATTAAGCATGATCTTTCATCTTCAATCTTCACTTTTTACATTAGAATTCTAGTTAATCAAATGCCAAATTCAAGAATATTAAAATATTTTGTTATTATTAAAACCACCCTAATGTGGCCGAAGTTAACAGAAGGATTTATTAGTTAAGTTAAAATAATTCAATTCAATCTTTGTTTAAATTGTTAATCCTTCATCAGTCTTCATCCACGAAATTGTAATATATGGAAGCAACTTTAGTGGTAGAACACACTAAATTTTTTAGTAGTTAAAAGCTAAACTAAAGGTAATTTTCAAACTCTGAATCATGTTTATCTTTTATTTTATGTTTTTAGTTTTTATACTAAGGTGAGTGGGTTTTGTTTTATGTGGTATGGTGTTAGGGTTTTTAAGGTTTCTATTCTGTAAGGATTTTTGTTATATTTTTTATAGATATTTGTCATTCCTTACATAAATTCCCATTTTATTTGTGTCTTTATTTATCTTAGGTATATTACATGATTTCTTTGAGCTCTAGCCTCTATCTAACTGAACTAAAGCAGAGGACTTCTAGAGTCCAAATAGGAATATGGTTGCCAACAAAAAGGCAAATATGAAAATTGAAAAATTGTATGAAAAGTGATATAAGATGAATTATTTATTTTTGTGAAATGGAGAAATGTTATGAATTGTTAAATGTTAAAAATATATGCACATGGTAATCAAATATGCTTTTTACTCTAGCCTTTAAAGTTTAATGATGATGTTTCTCTTGATTCAATAATAAACTTAATAATATAAACATCTTTCTTAATTTAAGTTAGTTTATTAAACTTTCATAACCAATTGTTATAAGACCATATGGTAGGTTGAATTATGGTTGTTTAAAGTTTGAAGCATGTTTAGTTATTTGTCGTGTGAAGTAATTAAATTTATAAGTCAAATAGGTAAATTAATAGGTAAGGAAAAACCTTTTGGTAGAAATTCCATCATGGTGTTGATGTGCAACTATGCATGTATCTGCATTTGTTTTAAAAAACATGCCCTATTTGTTTCATGATTCATATAATGGATTGCATAATGAATTTAATATCTGTGAGCATACCCTCATCTTAAATACATATATATATACACATACATACACCTTTTTATTGTTTGGTTTAGTATAGAAACCACTTATTTCTTGTTGTGACTTTTATTTAATCTAGAAAATTTCTAGAAAATAATGTAACTATAGGGTTATGGCAATTAGTAACTCTTTCTATAAATTATATAAATGGTTTGTATTGCCTAAGAAGACCATGAGAGAGTAGTGTTTGTGCATTTCTTTTCTATATTTATACTCAATTTTAGTGCAATTTCATGTGTTTGAATGGTTATACTATATCGGTAATTAAAATTGTATTACACTGACTTGCAAAAAACTATTTATATATATATCTATGAATAATTTTATAGTTTAAACCTACCTTATTATAGATTTTTTACATTAGTAAAATATATAATACCATCAATTAAGAAATTATTAAAAACATCATAGAAATGCAAAATTTTTCTACTTTTTTATTGTATGATCTTGCAACCATATAAAAGCTTTAGCATTTAGTAAAATTTATATACTTGCATGTTAGCTTCCATAAAGTAAGCTCTTCTATACCACTTATCACTTCACAGCACAATCGTAATTTGTATTGCATGTTTTTTGCCTATTCACTAACACCATACCTGTATTGGTGTATGTATTTATTAAAGTTTATGGTACTTTGATAAATAGTGATTTACTAAAATAATTCTTATGTACTTTGATATATTATTTTCCTAAAAAATTCTTTAAGATTGCTAATGATTGGTGTATACCAAAAGTTCTTTAAAATTGTAAAAGTGGTTATTAAAGACATGAAAAGTGAAAGTTTTTTTGCCATTAGGGTTGTAAGTTATTGTTGTGGTGATGAGTGTTTCTTATTCAACTTTATTATTATCTTTTACTTTTCTACTTTTTATAGAGTAATTCAGTTCATTTAATATACCTGATTGTTTATATGGCTAAATTGTAGTAGAACCTTGAAAAAAAAAGTGTAAAAGAGTCATAATTCAAGAATAATAATTTTTTAAAGTTTATATATATATATATATGTGTGTGTGTGTGTGTGTGTGTGTGTGTGTGTGTGTGTGTGTGTGTGTGTGTGTGTGTGCGTGTGCGTGTGTTACATTAAGTATGTAGTCTTACTCTTTCCAATACATGAGTGGAAAACAAACAAATCTCACTATTTAATGGCTAATTAAAACTATTTTTATATTTTTTAAAATAGAAAAATGCATGAATTAAGTTTATTTTCATTTATATACTAATTTTTAAAATCATTTATGCTTATAAAGAAGTTTGTGTAAGACTAGGTGAATGTTGTTACAAAGCAATACTAGGGTGATGCAAAAAAGGAGCTTTTAAATATTATTAAAGATTTGAAGCTAGACTTTTTAGTTATGAAAAGTAAAGGCTTGAGCATAAAGTTACATCTTTTCCTTGTTTTTTAGGAACATGCTCATCTTACAAAATTGAAAGTAAATTATATTAATCTCCTTGAAATATCAAAGTTATGGAGACATTGACATTGGTTTTACTTCATGATTTAATATGTATAGAATTAAAATTAAAATTAAAGAAATAGAGAAAGTGTTTTTAATTTATCATATATATATTTTTATTCTTTTTATGTTTATGCATTAGAAAATGGTTTAATGGAAATGCATGTTGTATATTGTAAAAGATAAATTACACAGTGTAAGCAACTTTGTGATAACTCATACACCTTGCCCTGTGACTATTGTGAAGGACACAAGCAACAGTAAGTAGAAATAGGTGTGATGATCTATTTCTCATTTTGAATGAATCATATTATGTTCTTTATTATAATGTTTATGGCTTCAATCTTGAGAGATTATTATCTGAACTAGTGTTCAAATTTATATTCATTACAAGTATATTCATTTAGCCAATTATTTATTAGTTATTTGCACTTAACTAATTGTAACTATTTTTTGTTATGTAATGAGTACTATTGTAATACATGTTTTTATTGTATGATTGTGTTATAAGGTAATATGGATGCTACAAACTTAGTAAATGCTAAGTTAGATTCATAATTATTAGCTAGGTAAAATTTAACTTTAGACCTAGTGAATCTAAAATTTCTAGAAAATGAAATACCATTAAAGAAGTTAAAACCGAAAGGAAAAACCTAACCTTTTATTAATGCCTATTCACTTGATAAGACTAATCAAACTAAAGAGCTAACAATGGATTATGGAAAAGAGCTTTTTACTGAGAACACTTTATAATGGTGCCAGCAGATGAGGTAATAAAACCTACTACACAATGTAATCATTGTGGTAAAAGATACTTATATAATCTTAAGGATCATGGCATTACTAACCTAAATAAGCATATCAAAATTTGTCTAAAGTTTCCTTATACTATAGTTTTTAACTTTAAATAAAAATCAATTGGATTTAAACCTAAGAAGACAAGTGAAAAGACCACTATGGTAGCATTTAATCAAACGTGTGATGTAACTATAAATAAGAAGGCATTGACTGCCTTTATTATGACTAATAAGCTACCATTCAAGCTTATAAAGGGTTTATTAGTTCAAACACTTTTGTAGTAAGTTGTAGCCCTAATTTGTTGTCTCTTCAAGTCATATTATTATAAAGGATTATTTTAAATTATATGTGGAAGAACAAAAAAAATTAATTGCATATTTAATAAATAATTGTGTTAGGATCTACCTTACCACAGATTGTTAGATTTTTGTTCAAAATATGAATTATATGACACTCATAGCACATTTTATTAACAACGAGTGGAAGCTTCAAAAAAGAATTTTAAACTTTTGTTTGGTTCCTAATCACAAGGGGAAAATCATTGATAAACAAATTAAAATGTGCTTTAAACAATAAGGAATTAAAAAGTGTTTATTACCATAGTAGATAATGTACCTAGCAATGATATAACAATTTCTTACTTGAAAAAGAGAATTAGAACTTCTAATAGGTTAGTGTTGAATGATGATTATTTGCATATTAGATGTTATGCTCATATAGTTGATTTAGTTATAAATGAGAGTTTGAAAAAGTTACATTCATCTATTATTACAATTTACAATGCTATTAGATATGTGAGGTCTTCCCCATCTAAATCAGCTAAATTTAAAACTTATGTTAAATAAGCTAAAATTAAGTCTAAGAAAGTATTACCTAAATATATCAACTCATTGGAATTTAACCTATCTCATACTAGAATCTGCTCTAATCTTTCAAAAAGGATTTGAAAGGTTAGAAAATGATAAGCCAAGTTATTTAAAGTGCTTTGAGGATAAAATAAAAGATCCTTTTAATGTGCATGATTAGGCTAATGCTAAGGTGCTCATAAAATTTCTTAAAGTGTTCTATGATATGACATTAGAATTGTTTGAGTCATAATATGTTACATGTAACTATGCATTTCCTTAACTCTTTTTTATCTAATGTGAGTTGGTTAAATGAGCTTCAAAGAAAGACTTTAACTTAAATTGCATGGTAATTGAAATGAAGAAGAAATATGATAATTATTAAGGAAAATTAGAAAACATTAATCCATATATCTTCATTGCTATGATTTTAAACCCTAGGTACAAGATAGCTTCCATAAAATGGCCATTTGATAACATTTAAAATCTTACCACTTTTTATGATATGGCTGTAAAATTAAGTCAGATTTACTATGTTTATATGCATAATATTGCAAGTTGTATAAGCCTAAAAATTTTACATATGAAATGGGTTAATCAGCTAAAGTGAGGAAAGATAGTGTTTATAAGATAAAAAAACTCACAAGGCTAGAACAATAACATTTAAATCCCATCTAAAGGTAAGAGATTCCATTAAAGCTAAAAATGAAATGGAAAAGTACTTAGCTAAGGTGTATGTTAATGGAGAGGAATCATTTGATATTTTAGAATGGTGGGAGTTAAGTATTTTCTAGTTTCCTATTGTCCCTTGCATTGCAAGAGATATCCTTGTTGTTCTAATATCCATAATTGCTTCAGAATTTGCGTTCTCCATTAGTGGTAGGGTTTTGGATGTGTTTAGGTCATCATTGTTGCCTAAAATGGTTGAAACTTTGATTTGTGGGCAAAATTAGCTGAAAGCAACATCATTTCCCAAGAAGGAACCAGATTTTATGGAAGACTCAGCAAATTATAAGAAATTTAGGAAAGATAAAGAATTTTACTTCTATGTTATTGTTTAGTTTTTTTATTTTTTTACCTATTTCTCTTACATCTTTATTTATTGTAAATTATCTTAATTTTTATCCTAGAACTTGTCGGTGGTGGAGCACAACACTTTGGTACAACTTAACAACAACATTCATATAGGAGAAATGTGGTAATAAGGGCACGAGAACAACTTATAGTCGTTGACTAACTTGTTCATTAAAAGGTATTTTACTCTCATTCCCTAGTTGTATATAAAATTAATTTTTTTATTTATTTTAAGCTATTAATTAACTTCTACTATTATTATTAGTTTTTTCACTACATGTTAATGTTAGGTTATATAAAGCTTACATCAAACTTTGGATTTGGACAATTAGAATTGAAATGTATTAATGCAACACTTTAGACTTACTAATGGCTAATTATAAGTAATTTTTTCTATAATCAATTATATGTAAGTGTGGGAAGGAAAATCTAGTAAAGTAATACATCTTTGTTTTGTTAATGAGGCATGTGATTCATTTTTATAAGCAATAAACTATTACTTTTGTTAATAAGTGATTAGTTGACTCATTTAGTTAAAGTGCAATGTTAATTTTTTGGGGCATCTTAATTATTTGAAGATAGGTTAATCATTGTATGGATGTAAAATTGTAAATATGATATTTGTAAGTAGAAAGTAGAAAATTCATAAATATACAATATAATGTGCTACGTTCTAACCTTAAATAACTTGGCTAGAAAGTACCATATTTTAGGAATATTTTGTTTGTATAGCCTCTATCTAGTTTTTCCATGTCTATTTAAATTAATAAGAAATAGAGCCTTTTTTAGTGTTTTCTACTTACTAATTATTATCTAGTTATAGGTTTAAAAATGTAATAAGATGTTAGTATTAGAACATGCTTTTCAAAAGTTCTCTTAAAGCCCAAACAAATTTCATGGTTTCAAAAAAAAAAAGATTATAATCTCATAAAATTATTATCCAATTTTCTTTTTAAAGCCTAAAAAAAACTAGTTAGTAGGCTTGGAAATTTTAATGGTATAGGCCTAAAACAAAGTTAAAAGTTGATAATTCTCATTTAAATGGATCTAATCCAACCTGTTTGACTCACCTAGAACCCGATAATAACTTGAAAAATTAAGTGTCTTTATTACCTGGTTAGAATTAGGTTTCCCCTATCCTACTTGATTTGATTTCAATTAAATATCCAACCTACTTAAACCCGACCAAACTCGACATGTGCCTACCTTTACTACTTAAAATTATTTTTTTATTTTTTTAATTAGATGATAACAAATTTGATTGAACTTATGAGTTAAGAGAGAACTGAATTAGCTTTAATACAAATAAATAATTAAAATTGTATATAAAAATTTTGTGTAAAATTAAATAGTGATAATAAAAATTTTAAGAGTTTTTAATGAATGTGTAATTTCAAAAATATAAAATAATTTTAAAGAAAAATATAAATACTTTGAAAGCATTTTAAAAATAATTTTCTTAGAAAATTTAGTATAAAACTATGTAAAAATCTTTTTAAAAGAATGATCAAGAATATTTGAAAATAAAAATGTTAGGGAAAAAGAATGGTATAAAATTTTTTATAGAGGTTCAATAATACAAAAAGAATGTCTTTTGCTATACTTTTCTCTTCTCAAACTGGCAAAAATACCGTATTAGTGTTTTTTCGTAAACTTATTTTTATTTTACCGTTCTTCACAAACATATTACCAAAATACGCACGAAAGGCGGGAGGCACCAAATTGGATGGCATTCACGGGCTTTGGAGGGCGGCGAAGGCGCCATCTAAGGTGGCGCCTCTGGTGCCTTGAGAGCACCTTTCAAACTGGCGCCCTCACCTTCCTATTTTTCTTTAAAAATAATTAATTTTAATGTCATTTCAAAATATAAATTTTAAAAATAAATAATATGTGATTGGAACAAAAAAATTTTTTTTAAAATAAATTACTTATTTCATAATTATTTTTAATGTCATAAAAAATATGTTAACTCCACTTTGATATTTAATACATAAATTTATTAGAGGAATTAAATAAGAAAGTAGTTAATGTAATAATATATTTAATAAAAGTAATAAATATTTAATAAATAATTGAATATTATTAAAATAAAATATAGAATCAATAAAGAAAAATTACGTAAGTTATATTAATGTTTCTCAAAATTTGATCCAATAACACTTAATATTTATCATTTTTCGGAGTTACAAACTTCCACCATTCGGAATTATATTATTACAAGTAAATATTTAATACGTTATTACACATAAGCAAATTTATTGAATTATTCAATAATATTCTCTATATACGAAGTTGAAGATTGTTAAAAATAAGAAAAAAAATATGACGAAATAGACATGTTTATTTTTTTTTTGTATTTATTCCAATAATATATTTGGTAAACTCAACTCATAACATATTGAATAAATATAGTATTTAATGTCATTTACAAGGATGATGGTTATTTATCCTTCAAATATTATAATTAATATTATTAATTTTTTTATATTTATTATAACTATTTATTCCTTTCTTCACTAATAGTATTAAAATAAATAATGACAAAAAATAAAATTAAAAAATAATTATATATTTCAAATTATGAAGAGAAAATTTATTAATTTATTTCAATATTGGTTATGTATTTTAACATGGTAAATAAATAAGAGAATGGATAATTATAACAATAGTGAGAAAAAAAATTAACAATGTTAGTTATTAAATTTGGGAGATGTCATTATCATTACTTTTAGAAAAAAATTAAGTATTCTAATTATTTTAAACTCCCCTATTTTCTATTATTTATATATTAACTTAAAATTTGGGAGATGAGGCTGGACCGCTCCTAGAAACGCCATTTGGTTTGGCATCTCTCCGCCGCAGTGCGTATTTTGATAAAATATTTTAAAAGAATGGTAAAACGAAAAATAATTTATAAAAACATAGCAAATCGATACTTTTGCCTAACCTCAAATTAAATTTATGAAATGGGGCTAGGGAGGCGCCAAGTGAAATGGCGCCTCCCAGCCATTTATGAGATGCGGCTAGGGAGGCGCTAAGTGAAATGGCGTCTCCCTTGAAGGCGCCATGCTAAAAGGCGCCTTCAGCAGGCGCCTAATGGCGCCATACAATGTGGTGCCTTGTGCATTTTGGTAAATACTTTCGAAACTACAGTAAAGCAAAAAAAATTTATAAAATAGTCGTATTTTGGTATTTTAACTAATTGATTGTGTATTTGTTATAAGAATTGGTAATTAAAATGGATATTAGTACCTACGAAAGAAAATAAAAATGTCATAATAATGAAAATCATCCTAAATGTTGATGTTTGGTAATAAAGTAGTAAGATGATGTGCATAAATATATAATAAACATGAAAAAAAAAGCTAATGTCTATGTAAGTGATGTCCAGTCCCACATCCAGGATCGGTAATGTGGCGGCCATATCTACTAACCCTCTGCGCAGGCTCGGGAGTCACATCTCCGGTGTCTGTGGCTCCTTTGGCCTTGGCTCCGGCTCTGCCTCTGGCCCTAGCTCCCGCTCTGCCTCCACCTCCACCTTCACCTCTATCTACAAGCTCTGAGTCGTTCGTCATCATGCCAGCAAGTGCTGATCCCTGATCCTGAGCATAAAAATCAAATGCAGGATGATACGGCTGTGATGGACCAGCATCACCGGAAGGAAAGGCATGGAATGAAGATGAAACTCCTGGTATGTGTGGAAATGCCTGGAACGAGGATGGAACACTAGAAGTAAACGGGTACATCTGGGGTGATGACGGACGAAATAGTACAGGCGAGAACATGATGGAGGATGAATGATCATCAGGTGCAGTAGGATACATATGAGATGAGGCAGCAATGTCCGGCATCATCATTATGGTGTCCTGAGCAGTCGATGGTGGAATCTGCTGCACTGTCGAAGCGGACGGAACATGAGGCTGTGAGTAGGCCGTGATGCAATGCGACGACGTCGATGAGCACGAGGCTGATCAAGGTCACCCTCCGCAGGGTCTGGGATATGATGGGCATGAGGTGCTGGCTCCGCATGTGAGTCAATAATGACATGATCGACCACCTGAATGGCGTGAAGTATGGAATTCGTCGCCGATCTAAGCGCATCAAATGAGAACCTAGACTGCCCATCAGGTGTAGTGAAGTCCTGTAGTGCGGACACCTTATCTACCTGTGCAAATTTTTGACATTAAAGTTAGTTACAATACTAATGCACGAGAAGAGAATCAGACATAGAAAACTAGCACGAAGTTTTACCACAAGGTCTAGCGCTCCCCCAACGGTTGTAATACATCGCCTGGTAACCTGTCTGTACCATAACATGTAATCGGATCGTGGGCCTAGAACTAGGGTTGCGGTCAGCTCGGCCATAACGCACAAGTCTCGCCGGATATCCCAGAGTGCAATGTACGGCTGATGTCGGATGTGCCACTTCTCGTCATGCCGACCGAACAAGTGAAGGCAATGGACTGTCCGCCACCTGCTTCGGTGGCTCAGGAATAGCCTGGCGTAGTCTAAACTGGCACAAAACCCTATCAGGCTGGTACCACTCGACAATCTGAAAGTGAATGAGCGGCACCACTGCTATCCACATGTCGCTCCCAGCAAAACAGTACTGAGGCAGTGATGCGGTGACCTCCTCGGTGTACGGGATCCAGACGATCTGAAGATGTAAATTTTTGTTATCATTTAAATGTGATAATGAAATGGACAAAGGCCTGAAAAAAAATATCCATTATCCCCTACGTACCTGGTCGAGTCGAAGACGGTCCAGCACGTATCTGTAATGGGGTAGGCTGTGTGCTAGACTATCCTGGAACGTCTTCTGATAGTGCCATCTACCAAGTATAATAACTAAGTTAAGCAACTTTAAAGTGAACTTAATTATAAGTGGAAGTTGAAAAATTTTCTTACCTGCGGGCTAGGGGGCCAATCCCTACATCCCCATTCTGGTATGTCTGAAACAGTAATCGTGGGGGCGATAGTGGGAAATCTATCCCATGCCCAGAGCTGCAGTAGTAGGCAACACCCTCCTATCTCCCTGTAATCCGGAGCAGGTGGCCTTGCAGAGCTCTCTGTACAGATAGGCCAGGCAAGCAGATCCCTAACTGTACGTCCCAGCCTCATGTAAGTATCTGATCAAGGGTAAGTGCATGAGGTGGACATATGTGCCAGGAATGGTCTGGAAATAACATCCCACCAATGAGACGTAAAATGTAAGCCCGGGGGAATCTCTGCACTGTCACCTCATCCGCATCATCTGGAAGATGAGTGAAATGCCTCTTAAGCCAACTCATCCTCAGTCGCCCCCCTCTGATGACATTCCCGTCTGCTGGTAACTGCAGTCCTAGATACTCCTCTATCAGGGCTCCTTATCCCCACACAGTGGGCCCCGTCACTGCATGACCGTCAATGGGTAGGCCGAGCTGGAGAGCAACATCCTGTAATGTAATCGTTGTCTCCCCCTGCGGCATGTGAAAGGTGTGTGTCTCCAGCCGCCACCTCTCTACAAATGCACTGATCAGCTGATGGTCGATCGGCACAAACTCGCACATCGCCACTCCATAGAAACATGCCTCTCGTAAGAATGGGACAATCAACTTCGGTGGCTGCTGGTGATGGTAGTGATGAGCCCGTCGAATCCTCAGTACGCGGTCAGGCTGCAAAACAAAAAAAAATTACTAGTTATTGCGTCTGACAATTCAGAAACTGTTTAATCCAACTTTCTTAAGTTCTAGTTATTTCCGTACATAGCCTGCCCAAATCGACTGGGATATGTGTTCGGCCTGGGCCGTCAGTAATGAAGGATCCTGTGGTCCAGGATCAACGCGTCGGGATATGGATGCCACTTGCCATGACAAGAATTGCATTAGAATGGAATCTAAACATACACTAATATAACATACATGTGTAAATTACATACAAAGATACACATAAGTAAAAATTTGGCACTTGCTATTTTTAAGTATTTTGTTAACATTACTAGTTATGGGGTAACATATATATACGTAGTAGCCTGCAGTTTTACAACTGCAAAACAAAACACACTCATCCAATTGTGACATTTATAACAATGGTTAACGTACTTCATAACATACGTCTGCAAAAGTAAAAAACAAAGTCAACGTGAAGAAGGGCCCTCCTCTTGTTGTAGCAGTGGGCACTGCTTTCGATTATGACCTTTCGACTTACAGAGACCGTATTTTTTCTTGACAGCACTCTCTTGAGGCCAATCCATCTCATTTTTTATTCGTGACGACTTCGATCGTCCCCTTGCACGCAGTCTTCTATAATTTGGCACCAGTACAGGAAATGGTGGTAGGTTATTCCATTGCGACCACTCCCTGATCGGCCACCACTCAAATTTGTAACAGTTTAGTACGGTGTCAAGTCTGTATACAGTGTCGATATATGGTTCCCACGATATGTTGACTGAGGCACAAGCAGCAATAATATGAGCGCAAGGGTACCTATATGCTTAGAATTGTCCACATTCACACTGCCTTTTGTCTAATAACACCTAGACGACCTTTCCACATGATCCCGTAGACATATCAGGGCCCTCCACCACTTCAAATCTAGTTCCTTGTCTATTATAAGCACGAACGTGGTAACCGGAGGCACGTGACTGGATAGTTGCAAGCTCCTGTCTGAATCTGCTTGCGTATATGTGACCTTGCTGTAGCTCAGCATGTGCTTCTTTTGCCCTTTCCATAAAGTACTTTACACATCTATAGTATGTTTGTTGAACAAGGTCTGTGATTGGTAGCTTCCTTAATCCTTTGAAGAGTCCATTGATGCACTTTACTATGTTGGTCGTCATATGATCATATCTTTTGCCTTCATCATAAGCAAGCGTCCACTTCTCCATCGGAATAGCGGTCAACTTCCTATGGATCTCCTCGTTGACTTTGCTAGGGTTCTCCAATCTCTCCATGGCCTTCTCCCAACTGGGCTCATATGCTGAACAGAAGGAGACAAATAGGTTAACCGGGGTGAACTGCCAGATACATACATTTTCAAAATAAGAAGGATCAACAACAAAGTTGTGCTGTAAGACGTACCAATCTTAAGGACAGCTTTCTTGACATTGTCATCCCTACACTGCTTGCAAATATTGCTGGCAATATGTCTGATACAGTACCGGTGATATGCATGAGGCGGCTGCCATCCTAGGGCTTCGTTGGCTACTGCATCTTTAATAACTCGGTGTCATTCTGATATCAGATATATTCCTAGCTGGTTCATAACATTTATCCGTAATAATGCCAGAAACCAACTCCAGTTTTCATAGTTCTTCCTGTCACCAATGGCAAAGGCAAGAGGGACGGGACATTTGTTACCGTCCTGGGTCGCAGCAATCAGCAACACGCCTCTGTACTTGCCATATAGATGTGTTCCATCAACTTGTATGAATTGCTTGCAGTACGGAAATGCGGCAATACACGGCTTGAAAGCCCAGAAAACTCGATTGAAAACATGTTTTTGCGGATCAACAAGGTTGTCAACTGTGACGAACTCTCCTGACTCCAACTTGAACAGACATTGGTCACAGTAGCCTAAGATGTCTAACCATTTGGGGAGCACTTCGTATGATTTATCCCAATCACCGTACACCTTGGTAATTGCCTTTTGTTTTGCCTTCCATGCTTTTTTGTACGAAATCTTATACTCGTACATGCCTTCCACCCTCTCTTGTATAAGCGAGATTGGAACATCTTGCTTCACTTTAACCATCTCCAATATTAAGGAACTAATATACTCGGAGTCAAGAGACTTGTGATCCTATGTCAAACTGGCATTAACACATGTGTGAGGCCCTGAAAATCTGGTTATTGCCCAAGTGTCAGAATTCTTGGAATTGGTCGCTCTAAGGCGGAATTTGCATTCATCCCCTTAATTGTCACACTTCACACTCAATCTTCTAGTATCCGACTCCTCCACGTAATAACTATGGTGCCGTCTGATGTGGTAATGCTTGATTGCAGCAATTAATGCCTCCTTGCAATCAAACTCTTGTCCAACCTGTAAGTCCTCCGTGCCGTAATCGTAGCTTGCTTTCATTATTTTTGGAAATTCACTAGCATTTCTTACGGCATCCCAGTCAATGTAAGAGAAGACAGCAGCTTGAGGGACATCGCATGATGTCTGTGCAGCATTACCACTCCTCACACACCGCGTTGGTACGTTGTCTCCATGTGTAGTGGCACGTTCTTCGTCATCAGTGTCACGATCGTCACTGCTACTGCAGGACACCTCATCGTCTTCAAAACCAGACTCTAGGTGGGCTTCCATTAATACAGGATCGATGGATTCTTCCTGTACGACTGGCAAGGCACTTGATGAACCCATCAAGGTATGTGGTGCATTTACCGGGAAAACACTTGCAACATATGAGTCCAATGTAGGAATATGACTATCAGAAATGTGGAACTCAAATCCACCTGTGTAAGGAGGGCCTTCCCACACCATCGAACAACCAGTGTTGACATAAGCCGTTGGATCCACGGGTGGTCCAGTTCTTGGAACTCTTACATCATAACCAATGTTGGCAATGTGCAATTCGGATGTGATCACGTCCACGTACAATTCCATAGTTGTCATCGTCGGATGTTGTTCGTAACTTGCTACCGCACATGCCAAGTCTTCATCGTCGTCCAATTCGTATGCCATGTACTGAGCCTCTGTTTGATGCTGTGGAAACCTGTAAATAATTTTTCCCACAGTTTGATCTTAGTGAAGCTTCAGTCGGGCATGAATTCTCTCGCGCAAGACATCCATAGTGCTGCATCCTTTCAACTTCAGTGCCTTTAGGGGAGGTCCATCATACATTACTCCCATCGATCCCTCAATCATTGTACCATTTGAATATATAAAAGCAATTAAACTTTTCTTCATCTCATTACTTCTAGCTGTAAAATATTCACTGCACTCTCACAACTGACACAGATTATCATATACAATTTTTGCTCTTACAAACGAATCTACTAGTATTTAATATTACAAGTAAAAATGAACAGAATATTTTGTTATTTTGTAATGTATTTGGTAAATAGTTCATAGTAATTTACCCACGCAATTCAAATCCATTCCGACTTTTATAGGCCGACATTTTTCCCCGTAGATTTTTAAGCTACTTCTACACTCTTCCATAATTTGTCATTTTTTTTGTTTATTCAGCACAACTTATACTAATTAAATAGAGAAATATTTTCAGTACATTATATTTTCTATTTTCACGATAACTTACTCCCTTCACACCCATTACTAAACAGTAATTAAAATTATTTACAAATTACTGTTTCTATATTTTTATGTAGATTACCATGGATTCTTTTTTACATGCACTAACTTCTGGTTACATCCACATATCCTAAAATTTTTTTTATTACCTCTCTTATGGTATATTAAAATTTCACATAAAAAATTTCTGTAAATGTAACTTTCACCTAGAGCCTAAAACCTATTTTAGGGCACATTTCTTTCTCTCATTTTTTTTAATACCACAACCTATCACAGTACATATAAATTTCTACAAATTTTTCACACATCATAATTTCACATCGTAAGCCGTAATAATCAATATAAAATAAAAATCTCATATTATTTACATCATAATAGTTTAAACAAATTTCTCTACCACTATAAAAGATATTTTCATGATGACTAGTAAAAATTATAATGTAAGCACATAATTTATAAAATATTAACCGATAAGTATTAGGAAAAGCAAACAGAAAAAGGCCTCTGCATAAAAAAAAATTTGTTAGATATTTTAATAACTTTAATCTCTAAGTAAAAATTATTACGTATTATTGTATCATTTCAAAAATTATGCAAAGATCACGCTAAATTAAATATACTTTGCAAGACAATATATAAAAGGAACAAAAACAGTAGCATAGATAAAATTTTATTGACGTATATTTAATTTTAAATAGTGTTTGAATTTTTTTATCACATAAATATTAATAAATTTTTCCTTGTCTATTAATTTTTATTCTTAAATACTTTTATTAGAACTGGAATATATAATTAATTATTTCAATTAACGCTTCCCATAACATTAATTTTTTAAAATTATTTTTACACAAAAATTAAATATGTTACATTATGTCAATATTATATAATTATCTTATTATTTAAATCATAAATAATATAAGTCAAAATAAAAAAAATTATACCCAAATAGATTAAAAAAGGAGAAGTGCTATGTGAAAGTTAAAGTAATAAGTGTTAAAAATTAAATATGTAATCAATTAATTTTATTAAATAATTTATTTGATTATTAAAAATAATTTTATGTCAAAAAAATAAATTATATTATATTTATATTATTCATTATATTGCATTTGAACTTCTAATACAATCATTGAAAAAAAAAGGAAAAAATTAAACAAAGTAGATGAAATTAGGAAAAATTAATGTACGAACTACACACCCTTGGAGAAGTCTTAGTTGGTGTATTACAAATTTAAAACATAACATTCAAAAATTATTATCACAAAAAATTTCAAAAAATCTGTATAAATAAAATTTAATTTAATTACTAAGTATTTTATTTAAAAATATAATATAAAATTAATTATTTTTATTATTAAAAAGTATATTAGAGCCTTAATTTATTTAAAATATTATAATAAGCTAAAAAATCATAACTTATTATATTTATGTTAATTAATGATGATAGTGTTTTAAACCATAGACATTACGAGTAGATATAAATAGAACACAATAGAGTAAATAAGAAATAAATAATACATACAGTATAGAATAATAAAAAATTGACTGTATAGTAGATTAATTAAATAAATAAATTATATAATTTATATAAAATACATTTATAATCAAATAATTAATATATCTTACTGTTAAAAAATATTGGTGTATGTGGTTTAAATACCATGAGTTAACAAAAAAGAATAACAAAAATATACAATAAAAAATAAAATAAATAAAAATAATGCATAAAGTATCAAGTCTTTACAAAATACCCTCAATTGATATTTACTTATTCTGACATATATTACTCTAAAATTAATATAAAAATATTGATTAATAGGATAAAATATCTTCGTAATAATGAACATATAATAAAAATAATCTTATTTTTATCATATTTTATATCCTTAAAGTTTTTATATTTTAAATATATCTAAAAATAATTTTTACCTAGAATGTAAATTTTATTCTGAAACATTTTTTTTTATCCCCTTTGTTCTTCTTTTAAAATTACAAACTTGTTAGGAATTCGGATTATCACATGCAGCGGAATTTTAAATTTTGATCCGAATTCTACCTAGGATCCATGCAAAAAGCATAAGTCAATAATTAGGGTTTTACCTATTGGGCACTCGTGTTTCTACTGATCAAAACTTGAGAGCGGATGAATCAAACGCCGGCCGGAAGGTACAGCGTCTCTACGGTATCCACACGGAGTGAACAACGACTTCTCACCCTCCACGCGTCTGCTAGGATGCGTTTTTCTCTCTAAGAATTAGGATTGGATGTTTTCTGAGTGATTTAGGGTTTATATGGAAGCTTAAAACGTGATTATTAAGTGCTGCCCTCAAGTCCCTTTTTATAGAACTTAGGCAAGCCATAATCCTAGTCCTACTAGGATAATGCTTCCAAAATCCTAATCACACTTAACAACTCATCTTATCTTTATCTTAGAGATAATGGGAAGAGATAAGACTTATCTATTAATTATCTAATATTAGATAATGATATTATCTCATAATATAAATATCTTAATATTAGATAATTGCATATAGTTATCAAATATCAAAATAATATTATCACATAATATATTTATCTAATATCTGATAAGATAATTACTTGATATTACTTTAATATCAAATAATATCACATAATATATATATATATATATATATATATATAAAACGTGAATTTATTATTCTTAATAATATATATGCACGAAAATAAATCCAATTAATTGGATATTAATATAATTAAAGTTCAATTAATTATTGTCTTATTCCTACTCCTTTTGTGTGACCCTGTAGGTTCTTACTACGTTGACAATGACTTATTATTGAGCCATAGACAGCGAGCGGTATCTAGCAATACATCACTGCCACTCAAGTAGTAAGAATGTCCGTGATTTGACATCCACCTAATACATGATCAACGTTTTACATCATAACCCTTTTGTAATAATATCGAAATTGAACTGGAGGTATAGAATGTGTCATCCTCGTAAATGTTCAATTTATATTTCTTGATACTGAGTAGACTTAAAATAAATAATTAATATCACATATTAATTCAACTGAGCATGGCCATGTATTTCTAAGTCTCACTCAATTAAGGGGCCCAAGGATATTTCTCTTTTATACAAGAGTAACAAAATCCCATTTACATCACTCACTTCCCTCTGCATGATTTATGACACACCCAATCAATGCCCTACTTGTCACCTGATTAAAGGTGACATAGGACAATATTAAAGTAAGTAATTGCTCATGTAGGGAACCGTAGTGACTTCAGGTCAAAGGTTTATATGTAGTTGTGATCATATGAGAATAACTTATGACACGTTTATCCATGTAATATTCTCATAGTGGGTCAGTCCAGTACATTGTTCACTAGCAATGTACTCATGTATTGACTTGATATCACATATCCATGATTCGTAATCATCAGTCACTATACATGCTAGTCTCGATGTATTATTACTATCCTTTTTCATAATAATACTTGACTAGGGGCATTTTAGGAATAGCAAAGCTATTCCAAGGATAATTATTATATTAAGTTATAAATTGCGCATAATAATAATAAAAATAAAATATAATAATTAAATTACCTAAAATAAAATATAATACATTGTGTATAACTCTAATCATCTTATATGATTGGTTCTAGGACACACACTAACAAAACTATCACAGATCATATAAATTTCTTCAATTTTTTTCTTAAATCCTATATCATAACTTCACAGCATTAATCATAATAATCAATATACAATAACAATTTTTCCCCAATGTAAAATATATTCTTATAATAACTAAAAAAATTATAATATAAATATATAAATTATAGAAAAACTTACCACTAAAAATCATAAACTATCACAGAACATATAAATTTGTACAAATTTTTTTTAAATTCTAAATTATAATAATTAACATAAAATAAAAAATCTTCTCCTACTATAAAATATATTCTCATAATAACTAATAAAAATTATAATATACATACAGAAATTATAAAAAAGTTAATCAGTACAAATCACAAACTATCACAGATCATATAAATTTTTACAACTATTCTTAAATTTCATATCATTTTTTTATATCACAAATCATAATAATCAACATAAAATATAAAATTTTCTACCACTATATAAATATAAAAATTATAAAAATACTAACCAATGAAGAGTAAGGAAAGAAGATCAGATCTGCTCCAAAGAAGCAAATGTTGCCGGATGAGATGTACAGATGCAACAAAGGATGAAAATTTATGAATGAAAATATGAAAAAAAGCTAACAATGGCTGCGAAGAAAGAAAGAAAGATTGGTTGCTGCAGAGAGGCTCAAAGCTCGACTCTAGGTTTCTTTGTTGTTGTTGCGATGGAAGGGAAGAGGAGGAAATATATAAGGAGGGAGGTGCCAGATCAAATGGCGCCTCCCTAAAAAATTTGAAAAAATTTGAACGTGGAGGCGCCATGTTGAAAGGCGCCTCCCAGCCTTAGTTGAATCACGAAGGTGCCATTCAACATGGTGCCTTCAGTCACATTTCCCCTCCCAGAAACGCCATCTCATGTGGCACCCTCAAGGCTCCTCTGGCGTATTTTGGTATTTAGTTTCAAAGAAGCAGCAAAACGGTAAAATGTTTCTAAAAAAACCCTATTTGAGTATTTTATTCTCTCAAACTACTAAATTTTACTTGAAGTATCCATAATTTTTTATCAAAAACTACAACACTTAAATTTATAAAATTTACCTAATCTCTAAGATTTCTAAGTTACCTAACTTTACAAGATTTTTTTAATCTACATTAGAATTTCTAAACCACTTAACTTTACAATATAAACCAATCTCAATTATAATTTCAAAACCACCTAACTTTACAATATAAACCAATTTCTAATGGAATTTCAAAATTATCTAACTTTACAAGATTCATAAGTCTACACCAGGATTTCAAATAAGTTTATATGGAAGAATTTTCTCACAATTTCACTTAGAGGTTTTACAAATTTTCCTTTAAATACTTTTAGAATAGATATACAAATTTTGAATCAAGAGAAATATGACTATAATTTCAACTGGAAGGAGAAGAAAATGATATACAAATCATAACTTGAAGACTTAGCGTGGCTTCTTTTCTTGAAATAAAGTTTATTTATAGAAAAAAATGAATGAAAATTAACTTAGTATCTAAGTAAACTTCTCTAGATTCCTTATTCTTCATATGTACTAAATATTTAAATTTAAATCAAATGGGATTAACTTTTTTTTATTGCCTCTACCAAAATTGTGCTTGAAATAGCAACTTACCAAAAATTCAAATTTTAACTCTAATTTTAGTTTAAAGTGATGAATAGTAATTTGTACTTCCTTGACAACTTAATTATAACTTTTGGATAAGAAAATATTATTTTTCCAATTAAGCACATGTTAGAAAATTTGAATTTAAAATTTTCTTTTGTATATTTGAATTTGAATTTGATGTTTCTCTCTACAAATTTGAAATTTTCCTCTCAAGAATTGATTCAATAGTTGAGATTGAATTTACAATTATTGTAAATCATTAGATTTAAATTTCAAACTTCTAACCAATAAGATCATTTTTTTATGATCAAGTTTTGTCATTTTTAAAATAAATTAATAAAATCATTTTGGATCCTTTAGAAGAAAAATTAAATGGACATATTATATTGGACTTTTTGAAATATGGTAAGTGAAAAATAATGACCCAATAATTTTTATACAATAATTTAAGTGAACTTGCAAGATTTAGTCTAAAATGACCATACCTCATTAAACTAAATAAAAAAATAATTATTAAGTCCACTCATAAATCATTTTGGCTTAAAAAATATTTTAAATCCATTTATAATTTATTTTAACTCAAAATGTATTTTTTAATTTGATTCTTTAAAATCATTTGCCTTCTCTTACTTTTAGCCTTAAAGAGGAGAAGGGGAGTTAATTTTCCTTCTCGAGTAGAGATGTTTAATGGGCCTTTAGCTTACATGCCTAGCGAATAGTGCTTGTAAAAAATAGATTTGCAAAAATGAAAACCTAAGTGAACTTGGCTCATACGGATTAAATTAATGTGAACCATAGGCCGATTTATGGATCAATTCTTTTTATAAGATAAAGTTTATGAATTTTGTGAACTTTTATGCGGACTGAACTAGTCAAAATAAACATCCTTAAAATGTAGGCCTTAATAGACTAAGCCTAAATCAACTTGACTCATGCAAGCTTTAACTTAGTCCATCAAGCTTGCACCGTTAAACACCTTTATTCTTGAGTTGTGCAAATGGTTTCTCAGACAGATGTATTTCCTTTTCAGCAAATGTGAGATTTTTTTGGATTAAAATTTATGCAAACTTTGAACATCAAGAAGTTGTAATAAAGACTTCGGTTAAATAGGGTTGATTGTGTTATTGATAATATAGTTTTTGAGACATTGATTTCAAAAAAATATAAATTTAATGATTATGCAAGATAAAAATGAAGACAATAAATAAATATTTTAGTTCTTTTAAGTTCAATACTCTTATAAAATCACAAATACTTCGCTTTTTTTATCTGTTGTATCTCTCTGTCTCACTCTTCCTTTCTAAATTTAAATCCAAATATGTTACTCACTTTCAATTGATTTAAGCTTCCGTTTTTTGTTTTAGTTTTCGATTATTATTTTTTGAGTAGGTGATGGCTCCCTCCGGTGAAGTTGAATTGATGCACAAGCATGCCACGATGGAAACCATAGATGACAGAAGAAGCTGCTTTAAATTTCTAAAAGGAAATAGCGTTGGAGCAGTTCTTACCCCTTGTAACAAAGGAATTCCAATCAGATTCAAGATAAGTTACAAGTTTGGACATTTTCCAAATAGAATACTAAACATCAGAGTCATCTGTTAACTGATATCCAAATTTTGGACATTCACCTGTCTGAAAGTTACAAGTTTATCTATTAATTAATTGATTACATTATCAATTATTTGATTGAATTAGTTGTTGTCAATAGTTAATTGAGTGCTCTTTTGATAAAATTAATTTTTATTATTAGTTATTTATATATAAAATAATATATAAAGACATGCGTATATTTTATAATATATTTGAGTGCTCTTTTGTTTGAATAATATTTTAGATTATAATATATTATTTATTATAATATTATAATATTTTTTAAAAAAATTATATCATTATAATTTATTATAATTATTTATCTTCCCTTTAAAAATAGACAATTATAATTTTCTAGTTAAGAAACATTTGTTACATCTTAATTATATATAATAACTATTAAAATTTATTTTGCAAATATTTTTAATATTAAATTTAAAATTCATATGCTTATCATTAAAAAAATTGATGAACTACACATTTTAAGTATAAAAAATATCTTTTACAACTAATATCATCCATTTTTTCTTTTTTATTATTCTTTAATTCAAAAGATATCATTTGATGAAAGATTAATAATTTTCAATATATTTTTTATTATTCTCTATGAAATGAAACATATATTTTTTTATATAATTTGATAGAAAAGATATGATTATATTCACGTGATTTTTTTATTATTATATTAATATTTTAATATAATTTATTATACTTATTTAGTTCATAGTTTAAAAAATAAATAATTATAATTTATTACATGTATTAGATCTTTCTCTAAGAAATAAATATATTTTAATATTTTTTATTTATCATAAATAAAAATATAAAAAATTTATAATTATGACAAAAATGTCCCTTTCTAAATACTAAATGTAAATATATTATTTTAAAAAGATAATATTTTTAATTTTCTTAAAATGATTATTTGAGAATCAATAAATTGATAAAAAATTAGTTGTCAAATGCTTAAATTAGTTAATTGACCTTGTTAGATAATTAAAGCACCCAAATTAATTAAAAACTTATTAAAAAGTTATTTATCAAATATTTTCTACTTCTTAACACAAATCTTTAACTCATCATCACTTTCTTCATATTTATACATAAATGCTTTAACTTAATTCTGGATTTCATTATTTAATTAACTTGATTTGTGTTGCACCCTTTATAATTATTAATAAATTAGAAATTTTGATATAAGGAAGAATAATTAAGGCAATCGATAAATTCAGGTGAATTAAGAATATTATGTATGAAATAGGAAATAAAATAGAATTAATAAAAGTGAGAATGTGAGAATGTGATTTGGGTGAAATTTTATTGGGAAAACTTTATTAGAATCTTCAGGTGTAAAATTATACAATAATATAAGTGAGTATATGAATATGGAAGAGGTTTGGGAGCATTTTTTCAAAAATGCCTTTGAGACCTTATTTTTCCTATTTCAGCCCTGAGCCATATATTCTCTTCATTCTCCTTATTCCTCCCACTTTTCCATCTCTTTCTACAAGAATTTCTTTCACTATTCCTTTAATCAAGTAATAAGATTTCAAATCTTGTTAATTTGTTCCTCCAATCAAGGTAAGAATAATGTTTTCATTAAAAATCTTTCCTATTTCTTCTTGATTGATGAAGTTTATTTAATTTTATAGAATATTTTGAGCCTTAATTGTGGAATCCATAAAATTTGATGGGATTAGGGCTGAAAAATCATCAAACTAGCCTTCTAGAATCCTCTTTCATATAAGGTGAATGGATAATCTAGCTAAATTCATAAATTTTAAGGTTATATGAAGATATATGTGAAATATAGGTTAATTTATGACTTTGCTTGATTTTGATATTATGAAAGTAATAAATGATGGAAAGATATAATATAAGATGTTAAATAAGTGTATTGATAATTATACTTGAATTTGATATGCATTATATATGTTTATGAGGTGTTTTGGACCGGTTGTACAATGAAAATTTCATAGAAAATTGAGTTTTTCATATGTGAATCGATTCACCAATCGATTCTAGGAGTCTAGAGGCAAAATTGGGCTTTAGAATCGAGTAACCAATTGATTATGGGATCCATGGGTTAATGAAGCAATTCACCAATTGATTCTAAGGGTGCAAAGGCAAAAATTAGGTGGACGAATCAATTCACCAATTAATTCATCGATTGTAGAATTTTATGCTGACTTTGAAAAGGTATAACTCTTTCATCTTATGTCCATTTTAAACAAACCATCTATGATTCTAAAGGTAATTAAGTCTACTTTCAAATGAAATTAGTTTTAAATTAAAATATTTTATATATTTTGAGATCTCATAAAAGATTACCTAAAGGTCACAAATAAGAAGACTATATAGTGATCCATACTCCATTTGTTTTATATTTTCATAACACATAACGACTGCCATGAGTATTTAGTCATTAAATATCTAAGATAAAGTAATTCATGGTAATGTGAGATGATTCCATGAGTTGGATAATTGAGATAGAAGAAAGTAAAAGTTGTGTGTTATAATATGTGATATAATAAACTTATTGCATCATTCATGGAATGATATATATATATATATATATATATATATATATATATATATATATATATATATATATATATATATATATATATATATATGTTAAAATACACTTTGTGAATTAAGTACTTTAATATGTGCAAATGCTTGTAGCTATACAAGAGAATATAATGATATTGATAAGTATTGTAATGGGTATTACGATTGAATTATGATTGCATTGAATGAAGTTAAGCTTTAATGTTTAAATTACATTAAGAATCATGCTATGAATGGCATTAAAAGCGAGAAATGTAATAGGGGTGATGTTATAAATACTGAATGAGAAATTTTCAATAATAAGGTAGGTAAGGCATAAGGTTAGCCCATGAGGAACCAGGATGGAACAGGTGGGTAAGGTATAAGGTTGACCAGGGAGTCAAAAGAAGAATAATTGTATTTCATTTGTTGTTTGTTCATTCAATAAAAACATGATGTTAAGTGCATTTGTTGTGAATATTATTATATGATACATTGAAAATAAAATGAGTATATGTTAATATTAGTATTAATGGCTCTAACTTACTAATATATCTGAACATGATATATTTTGTTAAAGGAAGACAGTCCAATGGGTAAGTTACTATAAATTATTATTGTTTCTATAGATTATTTACTCACTGAGCCCCGAGTCACTCCTCTATGTTTTATTGTACAGACTCCCAAGTCAAGCCTGAGCCTCCACCTCCACCTCCTTAGAGTTAGAGTTTAGAGAGCTTATTAATAGTATTTTGGTAGCACAAACTCATGCACATAGAAATATATTTTAGGTCTCTTGTCTGTCATAGAGTTAGATCAACAAAATGTTAAATCGATTCCTTAAGAGTTAGTTAGGCTTGCTTATCCTTTAGTTAGGCATGCTTATCCTCATTTCGAGAGTATTATAAGCATTCCTAACTTTTATATCTTTTATGAAAATCTTGATAAACACTATCTTTGAAATACTATATTTTTTTACAAATACATCACATTTGATAAGTCAGCATTAAGTTAATTAGACAAAATAGACTGGTGGAAATCGGTAGAAAGGTTTCACACTAATTATGATCGAGTTAGGGTTGTAACAATTTGTCACAATCTATGAGATAAAAAAAATATTGGATTTTGAACAATATTTTTACAAGTAACAAAAATTTAGGATTTGACTTTTCAAAACTCTAGTAAAATATGATGAGAATATCCATTTTCTGGAGTAAATGAAGAAATGTTTTTGTCTTTCCTCTTTAACAGCACTACTATTAATTTCTAAAGCAAACGATGAAGTTCCAATGAAATCCTTCAATGCTACACATTTGGATTGATTTTAAAATTTCAAAACTTTCATATTCATAATTCCTCCGATTTGTAAATCTGTAAGTTTATAATTTCATTTTCTTTGTTTCTTGGTCTATATAATTTAGTAAATATATGTCGATAAGGTTTATCAACAATGAAGTGGAGTTAAATTTTTAATTTTAAATTCATTATATTTTAAGTGCAATTGAAAATAAAAAATTTTCATTATAGCACTGTTAGTAGTCAAATGCAAAGCGCATGTGTTTTAATTAATTAGACAGTATGCTATCATTCTAAGGTTGGTTGCAAGGAAAAAATTGAAACCAAAGAAAATTTTTAAATTTATTTGAAATAAAAAATGTGAAAAAAGAGAAAATTTTAAAGTATTTACTCTCTTATAAAAGAGCTATTTAAAAATAACATTCTCTTTACTTAACATTGTTTCTCTTTCATTCTTGTGCTCTAACCCTTCTGCCCAAGGCGAGTGAGATGCACGCTTGTCTCTCGAAGCTCGAAAAGGGATTTTTGACTCTTCAGTTCTTTTGTTTCTCTATGATTTTCCTCCACATTCCACTTAGATTTTTTTACGTATTCTGTTATATTTAGACAATTTGCATATAATGGCTATATATCAATGCATGATTTTTTGTCTTTCATTTTTTATTTCCTTTCTCCAAGCACGCTATATTATGTAATTTTTGGATTTTTCCATTATCTTCTCTCTTTATTATATTTTATTCATTTCCTTTTTTGTGTAATATTTTTGCTTTTGATTCTGAATCACTTTAAAGTTCTTTTCATTAATCCATGATTTTTTATCTTTTGTTTCTAATTTCCTTTCTCTAAGCACACTATATTATGTCTATAATTTATGGATTTTTCCATCATCTTCTTGCTTTATTATATTTCGTTCATTTTTATTTTTGTGTAGTATTTTGGCTTTTGATTTTGAATCACTTTAAAGTTCTTTTCATTTGATCTATTTTTGTGTTGCTGCAAGTTTTTAAGTTGATAGTTTTTCTTGTGTTCACGATTTGATATTTGATTTGGTAGATTTCAAGTTTTTCACGTCTTGCATGAAACCTTACTTTTCTCATTTTGAGATTTGATTGATGAAATGCAATATTCTACTAATTTCCAAATTTGATTTTGTGTTTATCCTTTCTAATCCTTTATGAGTATGATTAATGCTCATTTCCTTCCGAAAAACCTAAATTGATACTTGAGGTACACGTTGATTGATATCATTTTTTAGACGGTTACATTGCTTGAGAAAATGCATTGAATATGCTTTTATCTAGCTTTATGACTCTGTTGCGATAGACAAACTAAATTTGCATTAAATTTGTACAAATTTATTTTTTTATCCATTGAGTTTTTTTAGGATTTTTAAAGGATTTTTTTTATTTTTAAGCAGTCCTTTTTCCTTATTTGTGTATTCTAAATTTGTTTATTCCTAATCTCTTTTTTTATTGCTAATTTCATCATTCTGTGTTTTACTTTTTGATTTGTTTACCTGGTGAATTGATTTTGCTTGCTTTTCAAATTTTCAAATTGCTAAAAACCTATTATGTTCTTTTATTTAAACTGATCCTTTCAAACCTTAATTCATTCTATCATATGTGTTTTATAGTTTTCTTCTTTTATGATATTTCTGGATCAATTTCATTAAAAAGTCTTTATTTGTTTTGGCTATTTGCTAATTGAGAAATAATCCATTAAGATAATTACCTTCTAATACATTATTTTTTTATACAGAAGTTATCTTATTATTCACTGCTTCATCCTACTTTCTTATTACATTCACTTTGAGGCACCATTTGACATTGAGGTACCATTGTTTTATCTTCTTCTCTCCAAACTTGTGAGCCTTCTACTTTATCATTTAAATTTTTTACTGTTGTATTGGAAATAAGCTATTCTTTACAATCTCAATTTCAAGTTTTCTTCATTGATAATTATTTATATGTTGTACATTTTCATTATACTTGTCTATTATTTGTCATCTGCCATCCTTTTACATGATTTCTATTTAGATGTTACATTGATGATTTTATACACTATTTATTTTTCTGATGCTGTATTTGAAGCTTTCTGTTGTTATATTCCCCTAATTTCATTGTTAATCACAAGGAATTTTAGAATGGTTGTTTATTACTTTGAAACAAGGGTTCTACTCTGTGATTTGAGTGGTTGTTTTGTTAAGTGTTTAGTTTATTTCCATTATTTTTTTACCCTACTTAGTTTATTATGAGGTTCTTCATCTGAAGATTCACTCATTAATTATATATTAATAACTTTGAAACCCTAACCACATGCCTTCAATTTGCACTATGTTTAATTTGATCCCTAATCCTTAATGATGATTAGTTTTTTAGTTTTGATTTACAGACGATGTTTATCTTAAGCTATTATATTATAGTATTATTATTTTTACATAAGTACACTACTTTCTAATTTGAAATTTGAAAATTTCTATTTTCATTTTGTTCATTCTCTATTTATTTTATTTTATTCTTACTAAGGACCCATTATTCTTTCTTCTTCTTCACCGAGGTTTGGAAGTTTAACTTCGTTTTACCCTTAGCCTTTTCTACTATTTGGAGATAAAAATTTCGTTACATTGTCTGTTTAATCTTGGCTTCATAGTTTATTCCCTATTGTTTGATAATGCTTGATTAATTGTTTATTTCTTAGATGTTTTGACATTTATGTTGTAGTTCTTAAAAATCTGGATTCACCTCTCTATGAAACCCTTTCCCTGTTTCTCTTGAAAATTATTAGATTTTTTAATTTCAATTTTCTATTTTAGAGACTTGTATTTTAAGAACTTTTATTTTTTTTAGGTAGACTTTTAGAATAGAATCTTCTTTGAAAGCTATATTGCAAATGTTAGTGAACATGATTTGTTACTTCATAATTTTCCTTTAGTTTTGCAGTTGGAGCTAAATCTTTCATCACTCAACCACGTAGTTTAGGCTGTGTTTGGTAGGAAACTTTTGAAACCACTAATTTTTTTTTCCTACTCTTTGCCACTGCTAATGTGATATTGGTGCATAATCCAATTTATCTTCTATGGTTTTCTTTGTTTTCCATGGTTGGCATACAGAATAAGGATTTTCTTGTAGCCATTGAGTCTTACTGCCAATATAGGCTAGCCTGGTCTTGCTTGTTTTTTTGCCAACTGGTTTCATTACCATTTGCATCTGTGTGAACCTTTCTTTTTTTTCTTGTCACAGTTATGTATGCTTTGGAAGGCTGATGGAAAAAACGATGAATAAAGCCATCTTTGCTTACTCCTTCATATGATAAAGAAAATTTGGATGTCTTTATTACTATTACTTCTTTTTATAATCAACTGGCTCTGCTATTTTGGTACGGTCAAGAAAATTTCTTATCATTTTGCTACTGTTACTATAAAGGGTTTCAACACAGCCCTTTGACTGGGATAGTTGATACCATTTTTTTTCATAATTTTAAGACTAAATTGTTAATAACTATATAAAATTGCAACAAGTTTTTTAGTATTTTATTGAAAGAACATCAGTATCTCATTATGATCTTTATGAGACTTTAATTATGGGGAATTACAGGTATACAGGTATTTGGTAATATTACATGATCATTTCTTTTTCCTTTCTGAACCATTCATTTGTTTCTATTACAAATTTTAGTTCTGATATTCTTTCATTTTTCATTTTTTTAATACTTGCCTTCCCTTTAATATTTAATTGTTATATATCTTTACTATAATATTAGTTGTTGAGTTTGGAAGGATTCATGTAAGGGATCTATTATAGCATATTTGGACAAGCCTATATTAAATTATTCTCTTTATGTTGTCCAAGGAGGTAAATGTGTTGAGGTTTGTGCAGTTGGTGTCTCAAAAGTACAATTTGTTAGAATCTGTTACAATTTTACTCTGCTTTTTTTACTATTTACTAAAATCTCTTGTATTCATTCTTTTCTTTTGTATTTTGTATCTTTATGTCTATATAGGCAGTAGTTATAGTTCTTATCTTGGGAAAGGTATCATAACAAAGGCATGAAGGCATTGGTTATGTCCTCTGTGTTAGGTATTTTCTATCAAAGGTACTCTCTTTCGCACTTCCACAATTACTTTTAACCTTCCTTTGTTAGATGCTTTTAATATGCATAAGTCAAATGAAACCAAGGATTGCTGCAACTTATGGATTCTTTTCTTATATATTAATCCTACTAAGGTTAATCCTTCATTTTGCCTTAACTATAAAAGTTAAAGGTTGGCTTAAGAAATATTAGTTTCGAATAAAGATTCAATTTAGAATAATAAGTTTGCCTGAGTAGAGCATTTTTTTATTAATTTAAGCCTAAGTTAGCTGAAAACTTTTGATACTGAGTAAACATTGGAAATTAGATGTTTCAAGATAAAGATGTCCACAAATTTTACGAGCCCAAGCTTCCCTCTGAATAATCACCAATATTGTGAGCTATGCTATCTAATTCTTACAGGCTATCAAGTGTCAAAATTTTCACCTAGCGAGAATGGTCCTAAGGCCTTTTTACTTAAGAAGCAATGGTTAATGTCAACCAAATTGAAGGTTTATGTCAAGATTGAACCGAATTTGATTATATTAGTATCACTGGGAAGTGTGTGTACTTTTGTTTATTTGAACATGTAGTTCATGGCCTTTTTGATCACATGTTGCCTGTTAGCGTGATTTTATGTTGATTCATACTTTTTTGTTAGCTTAGTTTGGTCTTCAATTAAGTGGACTTGTAATGTAGTCAATGTCTATTAGTAACAGTGCAATGAATTATTTTTTTTAATACTAGAAATTTCATTCTATTCCACAAGTAATATATGATTCATTTTATAAACTGATATGTGTATTGTTTTAGATAATTAAGGTAATTACAATTTGAAAAACATTAACCTGCAAGAATAGATTCTAATATGTGCACCATCATAGGTAAGTCTATTTTGGGGTTTATTATCGATTATTAGGCTTTTTTGGTTTTTGATAGGATTTAGTACAGAGGTCAAGAAACTTGCTATTAGGGATAAAATTTCTCTTTACCATTTCTTAGAGATTATTATTTTTAATTGTAAGATATAGAGATATATGGTACTCTTTTATTTAAATATAAGGAGATGAAATCTTTCTATAATTTTTTTTTGAAAACAAACGTGTTTATTACAAGAAACAACCTCTAGAGCAGTATACAACAACATTAATGGAATAGTAGCATCTTTCCAGTGGAGTATAAGCAGATATTGCATTTCCAGAAAAAGACCAAAAGTATCTAAAGTTATACTACAAAATCGTTTTAATAGCATTGGTGATGCCCAAAATGTGAACAAAGGAGATTACATGAAAGTGTAGTAGAATAAATTATTGAAAGACGATCACAGTGAAATGAAAAAGAAGGATAAAAAATGTTGTTATATGAATGTTTCGAAGTACTATCATATTCCTTATTTTGACACCCTATTGATTTACGTTTTTTTTAAATACAAATTACTTCCTTCAATTTTGGAGTTACTCCCTTCAACTTTAAAATTTTGAAGATTATTTTCTTAAATTTTACAAAACTTGAAAATAGACTCATTGTTTATTTAATTAATTATTTTATTAGATTATGTGATTTTTTATAAGATTTTTCAACAAGAATCAAAATATTATAAAATATTAATTTATTTTATTATTTTTTGAATAATTATTTTGGACCGATTAAAATTTTTTATATATAGTTTAATTTTTATTAATGATATAACATAAAAATTATGTATAAAAAATTTTTAAAAATAACATGCTATAATATTTTGATTATTATTTAAAAACTTCATGAAAAAGCATAAAATTTGATAAAATGATTATTTAAATGGAAGATGGAAATTATTTTTAAGTTTTGTAAATTTTAAAAAGATAATTTCTTATTGTTTAAGTTAAATGAGGTAAAATTCAACATCCTTAAAGTTGATGAAGGATAACTTGCATTTTTCCTTATATTTTTATCATACCTTCAAAAAATTTTCACAATGATGTAATTTCTTTTCCAAATTATTAAAGTAGCCCATTGCATTTTTTATCATAAATATTACAAACAATTTAGTGTATGTTCAATACTTTACCATTAAATTTTTTTACAGATAATATTTCCATTGATTGATACATTTCGATTCTAATGCAAGTAGGATTTTTTTTTTCAAATATAAGTTTTATTAAATTGATTAAATATGTTATCTATTATTAAAAATATGAAGATTTTTAAAATTGTATCATTGAAAAATGATAAGGACCCGTGCATATGCACGGGAACTAATCTAGTTATTTTATAAAATAATAGTAATATAATTTTTGTCCTTTTTATGCAATAAAAAATTAAATTTTTAAAATTTTCATTATTTTTTTTCTTTTGTTTCGGACGGAGGGCAAAGGGCCGTCGCCTCTGACCTGAACCCACGTGTCAATTTTACATTTCTCCATCACGTGTCTCCGGCTCAATTTAAGGCCACATTTAAAAAAAAAAAAATTCTCCTTATTTCTTCAAATTAAAAAGTTCTTCTTCGTACCTTCCACGTTCTCCATTCGATCTTTCTTGGTCCTCTATACATATTTTATATTTAATTTTTTTAATTTTTAACTCTTTATTTCATAATTTCTATATTATTTTATAATTTCATATTATTTCTCATTCTTTTATCAATTGTATTGTATATTTTTTATGCCTATACTTTTTATTCATATATCAGCTATTTCGTTATTAAAGCAGAATTTTGTTTTCTTAACCAAATACTCCACGTTTTTATTTATTTAAATTTTATTAATATTTTATATATTAATATTAAATAATTATATTTTAAAATAAATATATATTAATTGATATTTTAAATTTAATTGATTTTTAACTAATTATTTTAAAAAACTCAATTTTTTTTGTAATAAAAATGTAAATTAATTACATATTTTAATTTATTAATTATAAAAATATCTTAAAATATAAATATAATTATATTTTTTATTCTGTGCATATTTTCTCAATGATTAAAGTTAAATCATAGATCTATCTTTCCATTTTTTTACATTTATTACTTTACCACTCGTGCATTTGTTTTCCATTTTTCCTTTTAATCCTACTTTACTTTTTCTCTTATTATTTCATTACAAACGTGTTATTTTCTTCTTTTAATTATTTATATTTTGTTAATATTTTTATATTCACTTTTAAATATTATATTTTAGATTAAATATATTATTATTATTAATTAAGATTTTATAGGCTCCCTTTCTTTTTTTTCATTTTCTTTTTCTCCTTATTCCTTCAATTTTAGAAGCTCTTCTGCTTGCTTTCCGCATTCTTCTTCAGTCCTTCTTCATTCTCTATGCATATTTCATTTTTAATTCTGTTAAAAATTTCACTCTTTATTTTTTAATTTTTTTTTATTTCATATCTCACATATTATTTTTATTCCTTTTGTCAAATCTATTTTTTACTTTTTTTTATATCCACTCTTATTATTTATATATAAACTATTTCATTGCTAAACCAGGAAATTGCTTTCTAAATTAAATATTTAATTGTTTTATTTATTTAAAATTAGTAAACATTTTATATATTTATTTTTAAATATTATATTTTGGAACTAAATATACATCAATTGAAATTTTTTGAGGTTAATTTATTTTTAACTAATACATCTTAAAAATAAGTCAAACTTTTAAGAGAAAAATATAAATTAATTACATATTTCAATTTCTAATTATAAAATATTTTAAAACTGAAATTATTGCTGTATCTTTGTGATGCATTTTGATTCTTGAATCTACATTCTTCTTTGAAATTTTTTATTATATTTATATTTTTATGTCTTTTAAAATGATTGAAAATCATTAATGAAAATATTTTATTTTTTATTTTATAAAGATTTTCTAAGATATTAAAGTCCAATTCTAAGTTGTTTTCCTTTTTTAATCCTATTTTCTTTTTTAAGAGACTCTTATTACTTTAAAATTCAAACATCATTCATTTCGCATCAAATCATGAAGAAACTGTAAGAGGGTCACATTCCATAATAAAAATTAGTTAATTTTATATATTTTAATTAATAGATAATAATGCATATATTCAAAGTTTATTATCTATAAATTCAGACACTATATCACTTAAAATAAATACGATAAATTAAATTTCATCACTTTTATCTAGTCGATAACATTATCTCGACTTTTCTACCGAGGTCTGGGTCAAAAATTATTTGAAAGAGATATTTTCTTCCCAACCAAAGTTGCATCCAAAACAACTCAACAGTTGCATTAAATATTGTGTGCGAGATTCAATTCAAGAGTGGATTCAAATAATGTTTGTGAGAGCATTAAATGTATTTTTGAATGCTTTGCCTTTTCACAGTATCCAACATTCAATGTTAAGATGCTACCTACGGAATTCTAATAATTTAACTGTTTTTATTATTTTATTATATGATATATATAATACATTATATATAAGAAGAAAGATATATTAAATAAAAAATGTTCTTCTATAAAAATAAAAAAATAATTATAATTATCAAATTTTATATTAATAATTATGATTAAAATGCAATTAAAAATTATATAATTATTTTAAAATATCATATAATTACTTAAAAAGAATTATATAATTTTATATTTTAATTCTAATATTTTGATAATTAATCTGATGATCACATTTCAAATTATTAATAATGTAATGCAAAATTATTAAAAAAATACTTGATAAATTATCCTTATCTTACACTACCTTTCATCAGAAAAAGAAAATGAAAATAACATTACCCTCATAACTATTGCATGATTTTAGTTCGAATATAATCCAAAGAAAAATATTCTTTCGAGTAGGCAGTGAAAAGTATGCATGGCAGCTACAACTAAATCCATTGTAATGACGAGTCCATGGAATGGCCTCACATAATTTAATGGGAAGCTCAAACGCCCGACTGTTTTCATAATCTAATTACTAGTTTTTTAAAATATAAATTTCAAATAAAAACTATTCAAAAGTGAAACATTCGAATCTTAGTTTCAGAGCCCTGCAAGTTAACAATGCTTTAATTGTGGGCACGACCGTCGGATCACCTTTTACCTTTAGTAAAGATAGTTGACCCAACTTTTCCACCTCCAATTATTATTATTTTTGGTCTACATTCAATTCAAATATTTTTCAAAAGTTAGGATAGAATCCTTACCCACGATTTCTCCAAACAAACTTTCTATTTTTAATAAAAAGGGAAAAAGCAGCTCGTCTTCTGAATCTTTCTCATTCTAGCTCAGACACAAACGCAATTTACAGGGAAAAACTGGAAACAACGTGAAATTTCCTGCAAAGAGAAAAGAAAAAAGAACAAGGAAAAAAAAACTCCGTCGAGAATAGAATTTCATGATTCAATCGGAAACTAACTTTAACTTCAGGGAAGAAAGTCATCATTTTGAAACAAGATTCACAAGAAAACAGGACTCTGAATTTTTATTTTTTTTTCATGTTTTTCCACAATTACTTTCTTAAAATACATGTGCAGCATTCCACATCAAAATCAAAATTACTTATATAGTGGAAAAGTAGAGTAATAGTAAGGAAATCATATTCTAAGAGTAGCAGATTTGATACACGAGAGTTAGAAATTTACCGTTGACAAGGATAGGTAAACTGCACCGGCCCTTCTACGACGGGACGTTGCCATTCATAAGATTGTTAGTCATCATCTTCTTGAACTCCTCGAAGTTGACGTGGCCATCGCCATCCGAGTCAACAGATTTAATCATGTTTTGGCAATCATCCACGGAGCAGTTCAATCCCAAGCGATTCAACACCATGTGTAGCTCGGTGTCCGAGATGAGGCCATTCTTGTCCTGATCATAGAGGTTGGAAGCGTCGTGGAGTTCAGAGTCGCCACCGTCTGCAGCGTCGGAGCAGCAAAACTCCGAGAACTCTGAGAGGTTAATGAAGCCGTCATGGTCGGTGACGCGGCGAGGCTTCTGAGGAGGAACACCGGATCCGATGGTTCGGAGAACATCGTCGAGTTCGTTGATGCAGATCTTGCCGTCGCCGTTGGCGTCGAATTGGTCGAAGACTCTCTTGAGTTCCTCCATGGCCTTGGTGGTATGCTGTAGGTTTGGCGTTTGAGTTGGTTCCCATTGGATTCGTCGCCATTGTTGAACTGCGCTGTAAATATTCGAGGAGGCGCGAGAGAAACAAAGCTTTGGTAGGAAACTCCCATAAACAGAGTCTCGGAGGTTTTATAAACATATTTTGTCAAAATGGGCCAACTCATCGCACAAAAATTGTATATTGGGTGATTCTCATAAAATTACTTTATCAAAGAATTCTACCGCGCTCATTTTAGTCGCCGGTCGATATTTATCAAGCGGCCCAAGCGAAATTTACAATCTATTTTTATTTTATTATTAGAATTACTAATATCAAGTTATTAGTTATTTATTGTTAGTTTTATATTATTAATTAATTAAAATATTATTATTATAACTATAAATAATAAAAAAATAGAACAAAATTTTTAATACAAAAAACTCTGATTTATAGAGGTAAAAATTATGTAATCTAATCTTGAAAGATTTTCGTTATTAAATAAAATGAATACAAATATTTTATTAATTAAATTTATAATATAAAAATATATCATTATTTTTAATTATCTCTTTCAATGAATAATATCAATCTTCTTTTAAGTTATCTTGTTATCTATCATTCACATCAAATTAGTCCTTTAAACAAGTAATCATTTTTAATCTCTTATGACTCATAAATAAATTTTTATCATTTAAAATTTGCTTGTTAAGAGAAAAAATGCATTTTTTAATGTAATTGATGATATAAGAATTGGTATACTAAAAAAAAGTATAAAATATTACATCCTTTGCACTTTTTGCCATTCTAAAATGACAAAAATTGATGTATTAACTACAATATGTTTAGAATTTAACTCATTGTTGAATTTTTAGTTGAGAGAGTATCATTCGTTGCACTTAAGAAATTATCATCTCCTTCATTATATGAGATACTTATTTTTAAAGAAGACAAGGAATTCATGCATAAATGTAAAGAACTACACTTATTGTTGTATATTTAAAATATCTCTTACAATAACCATTTACATTATGCATAAAAGATGCTATATTAAATTCATATTACATATTTTTATGAACTTTATTAGCATCTTTTTCACTCCTTTTTATTTAACTTTAAGATCTATAATTGTAGATATAATATATAAACAATGAATATTTCTAAAATATTTATTTTATTTTAGTAAACATTTATTATAATAATAATTTCAAAATCTTTAGTACTTCCAAATTTTAAAAATGTAGAACTACAATTAAGTAAAACACCAAATATTGAATAAAATGTAGAATAATAAGAACTAAATAAAAGATTAGTTGATTTATAAAATATCTGTAAAAATTGTAAATAAATTTGTACCCTTTCTATCTGGCATTATTAGGATAATAATAAACTTGAAATTTTATTAAACAAAAAGTACTCATGATATTTTTATACTCTAAGCAAAATTATAACATTGTAAAAGTAAATTTACATCATGGACAAATATCTTTTAGCAACATCTTAAGTTTCTTAAATATTTACATACATAATTGCTTTCAATAATATTTTCTAACAAGTGATGATTTGATGTATAAAATTATATTTCTAAAATTTTGTATATGTATAGAAATACTTGGATAACCAAATTTAAAATATGGCATATATATCTAAGATGAAAAAATCGAGCATCAAGGATATGATAAAAATATGTAATTAAAATTCTTATAGTGCTAATATTAGTAGATATATTATCAAAAGTAACTAAAAATATTTTATTCAATATCATTGTAATACTTACTAAAATTAAAATATTTAATACAAAAATAATTAATTAATTTTAAAAGTGATATGGGTAAAATTTTGTATCAAATGGTTGTAAAATAAATTTGATGGAAATATTTTAAAGTTAAATGTGAGTTAAAATAAAAACATGAGTGAGTGGAATCCTTGGAAGCTTTTTTTCCATTTTATCCCTAGGACCTTCATCCAATTATTTTCCTCACCTTAACCCACCCTTTCTCCCATTTCTTTTATTTCTCTTTAAGAAGATGTTCATCTCATCCACAAGCAGAAGACTTATCTTCCCCCATTTTCTCATCTCTTCTTCCACTCAATTTAAGCAAAATAAGTTAATACTTAATTTTTGAAAAACTTCCTTTTACTTGTTCTTCTTACAAGATTGATGAATTTCAATAAGATAAATATTAGGTTTTAGGTTAAAAGGAGATTATGTGTCCTAACTTAAATTATTATTCCTTTTAATGATTAATGACTTAATGAAGCATTACTTCCACTATGAATTGCTTCTTCCAAAAGAAGTGAATGACCTTTCCAAAATTTCCAACTTTGATGTTCCCTATTTTAGTATTATTATACTTAGGGTTTACTTATGATTGTTAAAAATGGATCTTTAATTAGAATGTGTTAAACAATAGGATTTATGGAGGATTTAGAAGGTTTAATATTGTAAATGTGATATTTGATGGTTTAATGGTGTCAAGTTGCATAATGGATTTATGTTGATTTAGTATTAGATGAACACTGTTTATTATAAACAAATCTACAAAATTTCTTAAGATAATCAATTACCCTTAATAGAATTGAAGTCTAGGCTTAAGTAATTAACTATCTCCAAATAAAATCGAATTTTAGATATAAATAATCAATTATCCCTAACTAGAGTTAAATCTAGGTTAGCATAATCAATTACCCTAAGTGGAATCAAACTCTAGGCCTAGATAATTGATTACCCTCACATAGAATTGAAACTAAAATTAAGATAATCAATTACCTATAAGATGAACTGATTCCATGAATTGTTGGTAATGATTGAAGGGGCCAATATATTATAAATTAAACTTTGTACTTAATAGCTATTTGTTTAAAATTTAACTTAGTTGGATTTCATTATTTTGGAATAGTTCTTGCAAGCCTATATCTAGTTTTATGAAGGATTTTTGGGCCATCACTCATCAATCACTAAAAGTTTAAAATGGTTTACATAAATTGATTTCTCTCATGACCAAAATGAATTTTTATTTTTATTTCATTTCAAAAATACCAAATTTTTTTCATTAATAAATAATTCTATTGGCTATCCTTTTAAATTTAAAATCCAATGGCCTATTTTAAATGAACAATAAATCTTATTCATTGGATTTGACGTAAGAGGAAAATTCAAAAAAATAAGAATGAAGTTTAAATTAAGATTTTTCATACATGTGCCTAAATGATAAAAAAATATTATTTCTTTTTCAAAAAGGTACATTTGATTAATTAAGGAAACACAAATAACTAATCATAACTTTTTAACTAATGGGCAAATTAAAATTTAAAAATCTAACTAGATAGTAAGTAAGTTGGTATTTGAAGTAAAAATTTGTTTTGAAATTGCCAAGTATCCAAATTTGGTGCAATCTAACTCAAACTTGGTTTTTTAGCATGTGTACAATTAAAGGAATCTTGTTAGACAAGTCACCTTCACCAAGATTTTCTTATAAATATACTTTTTTCTTTTGAAAGAAGAGACACTAAGCAATTTGAACTACAACTTGCAATTACATTCTTTTGTTTCTCTCACTAGTCAAAGCTCTTATCATATTTTCTCTTGAGTCCTCTTGGAGTGTTTTAGAGCGAGTACTTATAAAATTTCTTTGTAAGATTATGAGAAAAAGAATTCCTTCACAAACTTGTTGAAATCCTAGTATGGATTATGAGAACTTGTGAAGTTAGATGGCATTTAAAATCCTAGTAGAGATTGATTAGATCTTGTAAAGTTAGGTATTTGATGGAAATCCTAATAAATTGTAATACCCCTAAGTGGTATATTAGAAGTAACATCTTAGAATACCAAAATTTAGTAATATTCTATAGTTAAACATGCTCAGTTGGAATGGATGAGAAAATCTAAATATAGATTAAGAATGTATTCAATTAATTAGGAAAATTTTAGTAGAGCCGACAAAAATTTTGGAACCTGAATAAGCTAAAATTCAGCGAAATAGACTCGAAAATGCAATAGTTTGATTTGGTTCTTCAAATTTCCTTTTTTGACCAATTAAATTAAGTTTCTAAAGGCCCAAAATGATTTAAAAAGGTACCCAAAAACGTGTAGTCCAATTAGCCCAAGAAAAGCCCAAAGGAATATGGGAAAAAGTGAAATTATGAGGAGATTTGGGGCTAAAGTGCAATCTTTCTTAAAAAGGCTTTAACTTGTCTTATTTTTATTGGTTGAATTAGATATTTTTAGGCTAAAACCACCAGCTTTTCATGTGAGTCCTTGCAACAAATATCAAGGATTTTTTTTGTAAAATATCGAAGATATTTCTTAGAAATTGCAAAAAGGTCTTTTTCTCTAAATAAATCTAGACTCTTCAGTATTTCATCCTCTATAAGCCTTGCACAAAATCCTTCACCTCCATTGTAGCACATACCAAGCTTTAAAGCCAATTCCAAGAGTAAAGAATAAGAGGATTGGACTAAAATCTTGCAAGGAAATCAAGTTACCTTCACCTTCTTCCTAGAATCCTAATGAAAGTCCTCCAAAATTTTAAGGCATCATTCCCCTTGCTGTAAATCAGAACCTTAAGGCTTTGAAAAGGTGCTTGAAAGGTTAAAGAACACAAATTTGAAGATGAGTGGCAATTCACTTGTTTCCCCTATGAATTTTATTCCAATAAAATGTAAGATTAGGTGATTAAATTGTTAATTTATAGATTGTTTGTGTGTGGCCGTGTGTGGCCACGTATGAAGGCATGGTTCAGGAATTTTATGGTTAAATATGGGTTTTGATATTATTAAAGTGTAAGTAAGTTAAGAAAAGAATTAATAATGAAATTGAGTGGCCTTAGAATAAGCCTTCATGCAAAAATTGTTACATTGGTGTATATTAATAACTTTTTGAAAATCTAGGAATTTTAGAACGAGATACTTAATTTGGTGAGATTCATAGGAGTCTTTAAAAATTTAATTCCAGCCATTTTAGGGTTCCAAACGATATTAGGAATCATGTATAGTTTATTGGGAATTTTTGGAAATTTTTATAAATATGAAATAAGGTCCTTTATATGTATAGGTCCAGTTCAGTTAAGACAGAACACTGATAGTTTTTGCTTTTGTAATTGAATTATTTTATACTCTTATTGATGATGAAAAATCTTGTAAAAATTACTGTAAACACTTCCATATGTTAACTAAATTTTGGCAAAGTTTCATGGCAATTGAAGTTCATTTGCCTTATCAAATAAATCCATTAATTTTAGAACTCCAGTACTACCAGAAATTGAAACTATTTTGGAAATGCATGATTCATGAATTTTCTAGGTAGATTCTCTTGATTAATTATGAAAATTAAGGACTCAGATTTGTCAATTTACATGCTATGAACATTATATAATTATTTGAAAAATTTTAGAGATGTTTTAAAAGTCATAAAAGGTCCCTTGTTGTAATACACCCTCTGTTGCTATGTTTTGAAATTTACATGTGAACAGTATTATTGGTTAAATATTTGTGAAATAAACTAAATATTTGATGCTTAAAAATACATCATGATGATATTAGAATATGATTGGAGCAATATGATGAATTATTATAATTATTTAAATATTCTTAAAGGGTATAGAGTATAGTGATAGATTAAATTAAATTGTGAAATATTAAATGTATCAATATTGTGATACATTATAAGAATATACAATGATTGACACTATTTAATGTTAAACTTGAAATCTATACTTCTTTCATTAATAAATGGAAATAGGTTAGGATGCTAATGGCTAATTGGTATTGACCATACCTTTATTTATACCAGATTGACATGATTTTACCTTAATTGGCACGAAAGCCTATAAAGGCTCATTTGTGTTACTTGATATGTATGGGGGAGATTAGCTTATGGTCTGTAGCATCCTTCTATATGAAGGAGAAGAGTAATAAAAGTTGGAGGAAAAGGTTAGAGGTGAGTGGGATAAGGTTGGATCGAGAGGAACAAGGAGGAACCCTATACCATACTAGCCATTTACAATAATAGAATAACATATGTAAGATAGCTTAAACTTTAAGTTAGAATTAGATCTTAAAAATTCTTAAGGAATACAAGATGAGTGCTTACTTACAGAGTATTCTTATACTCACTCTTTTATGGGAATTTCTTTTGCAGATAAGGATCATGGAGCTCCCAATAGTGATTGATGTGCACTACTTTGGATGAAGACCTCCATGGGTGGAAGAAGTTAATGTACATATAAAATTAGTCTAAGAGTTTATTATGGCTGTAAAACTAAAGTAGCTTATATATACATATATGAAAATTTCTCATGTAAAACTTTATACTATTTTTGTATAAATGAGTTTGTAAAAGGTTTTCATTGCATGTGCAATGCTTTATTATTTGGTTATATTTACTTATTGATTTTAAAAAGGCATATGCAATCTCAATAAGGTGTAGAAGTAGAAATCAGGCTTGTAAGGATATTTGATTAGTTGGATGCCAATTAGGTATCTTTACACCAATCACAATACCTAGAAATGGGTTGTGACATAAATATTCAGTAAATCTTATAAAGTTAGGTATTGTAATTTTGATCAAAATTAGTAAATATTTTAAGTAATATTTGGTAACTTAAGAAGAAAATAATAAACCCAAAAGGCATTTTTTTAGACCATTAAACGTTTATAAAAATTCTTCATGTTCATTCTTTTTTCCTATTCTTTTAATCTTGTTATTTCAACGATTTTGTTTGTTCTTTGAAGAAAAGCATACATATGATTTTTACATTGATTTTCTTGAAGAAATTAATTTTTATAATTGAAAAGAAATACCTTTAAGATATTTAAATCTCTATTAAATCATTTTATATCGATGACACAACATATTCATCAAAATTTTAAGAAATTTTCTTTGCATTTACTCGATTTTGGATAATTTTCAATACAAAATGTTTACAGGAAATTATTTTTAAAGTTAATTTACCTTCTCTTGATCTATAAGTTCTATTAGTGATAACGATTATTTAAAGGCTTCAAAATGAAAGTTTAATCCTTATAAATGATCGACATAAGTTTGAAAAGTTAGGCCATCAAGGATTTAACTTAATTTGTGTGTTTGGTTGTGAAATTAACATGTGTTAGCTTGTAGATAGAATATTGCTTTTATACATAAGCAAATGTATTTATACTTAATATGTGGAATTTACTTAGTTCCAAATTGGCATGTTAGTTGAGGCATTAATTTATATATATTTTTATGTGGCTTAGTTGTTATAATTTGAAATTGGAGTGTTAATTGAGATACTTATGTATATTGTGATAATTACATAATGAATGAGTTTTGATGATGTTGATGATGATAATATATATATTATAGTTTTATGCACAAATTTACATACCCATTTATGAGGAGATAAAGTTAATCTTAGAGAGATAAAGATGAACTTATGATGTGTATGAATGAAAGAAGGCAAAAGGAGATTTAAATTTTATTGTTTGTTTATTTTTGTATAGATATGTGTATGTATAACCGCATTGAATGAATTCCATTGCAACAAGATGATGAGATAATGGTTAATGATACCATAATAAAGTGTTGGTTTGTATATGCAAGCTAATATCACATAAAGAGGTAGAATAAATCCTTCCTTATTCTTTAATTCCTTTCCACCATTGTGATTTGTGACTATAATTACTCTTATTAGCAAATTTGCTTAACGCTTTTAAGTAAATCTATAAGATCTAAATTAGGTACGGGTTCAAATTCATCAATTTCTTTTAGCTTGACAATCATCTATTAAGTTTTTTAAAATTTATTCTTTTTCCTTTCTTTAGTTTATTTTTCTATAAGGAACTTTCCTCTTAGGTATTCAACTATTATTGGATGGGTTAAAAGTGGACCCATTGAAGAATTTTGGCGTTCAAGTAAATTATGAAACAATTGGTTTAGATGTTTATGAACACTAATTATTGCATAATTGAACATAGTTCTCCTATGCTTAAATTCAACCATGATTTGTTGAATAAATGTGCACAATTGCACATTAAATATTACATTGATCATGTCTAGGTAAGGCTTATGACTAGTTGCCCTTTAATAACTTCCTGCATTGATTACATGTCCCATGATGACTTGTGTGGCAATCATTTATATTCATTACAATTACAAATATTTATTCTATAAAAAGTAATAGTTGATGCATTATGTAATGGTAAAATTGGTTTCAAAAACAAATAATCCTTTTATTTAAAATAAAGTTATTACCAATATAATAAGTAATTACATAAACATAACCCATTTAAGAGAGTGATACCTAAATATAGGATGCAAGTATAATTCTACCTTTGAATTTAAAATAATGGCTAAAATCAATTTCTTTTCTTCAAAAATTTTATTCAATTCATAAACATTGATATTCTTACTTATACAATGCCATTAGGGATTAAAGTGTTATGGAAGTTTATTTAATTTTAGACAACTAGCTAAGCTAAAAGATATTTCAACTAGACAAGTTTATTTACACAATTCATATTTATAATTATCTTAACTAGATATATTAGAATTTTGGCTTGGAACATTTATAATATGTGTGTTTTTAGAAGAATAATAGTATCTCATTATACTAATACCACTATAACTATCTTAATTTTATGATGTTGGATAATATTTGCAAAATACTTTTTCTACACTATCTATTTTTTTAGATAAAAATGATTTCATATTTTAAAAATTTTCAATCTTCTTGCTAAATGGGATGAGCATGTTAAAATGTTTACATTTTTATAACTACAAGCACAATACCAAGAGGAAGAATGTTAAGGAGGAAGGGTAAAGGATGTAAATTTGTGTATGCTTAAAGTAGTATTTGTCAAATTTTTATTTGAAAATTGATAGCTATATTTTCTAAAAAAATTATTGAAATAGTTTTGCATATTATTAAAATCATTTAAATCTATTGTTAAAACTTATCAATAATATAAAAAATAAGATTACTAATATTAAAATTAACAAGAATAATAAATATTAAATTAATTAAAATATTATAAAAATTGAAACATATAAAACTTAGTAAGAAATATAAAAATATGAATGGAGATTAGAGAGAGTCAAATAGTATCATCAATGTTTCCCTTTGGAATGAAAAATTCAACACTTTAGAATTTTAAATGCAACCTCCAGCTCTAATTTTTCACACTTGTAGAAAAATATAAATGTAATAGAATTGTGAAAAATTGTGGGAGATTGAAAAGATAAAGAATGAGAATTTATTGTGTAAATTTAGTTTGATTGGAATGAATATTTATGGTGGTATCAAAATAAAAAATTTCATATTAGTACAATTTGTTTCTCAACATCTAAGAGCCCGAGAGCAGCAAAGAAGGCAGCAGCGTATATGGATTATAGAACCGTTGCTCAACGACTAGAGGCCAAAAAGCAGCAAAGCGGCAGTAACATATATGAATTTTTTTTATGGTATAGACGCAATGCAATGCAAGCACTTCCTGAACTATTAAGTCAGTAAACATAAAGCTAGCAACTATGTCACTATTATTTTTATTTTATTTATTTTTATAATTTATAATTTCTAATTTATTTAAATTGTAATACTAATGATTTATCACTTAAATTAACATATTATTTATTTAATTATAATAATCATTTTATGTATATTTAGTTTGTATAAATTACTTTTTGAAACTATTGTTCCACTAATTTTAAATTTTTATGATAATATTTTTTACAAAATTTTATTTATTTAATTTTTAATTAATTAATTAATCTTAATAAATTTATATAATATATATTGAAAATATTAAATATTTGAACTCATTAATTTTAACATTAAAATTTGTTTAATATTATTTATATATATAATTTCAATATATTTTTATACATTAATATATTAAAATATTTATATATATATTAATATTTTAAAATTATAGTTTTAATATATGTTCACGCACATTAATACATTAATTAATTTTTATTATTTATTATATATTATTAAGTTAATAGACTAACATAATAGTTCAACAAATATAACACTTATTAACTCTGATCTCTTATCAAGTTAGACTGTTATTATTATCTTCCATATTATTTCTAATTTTGGACCAAACAAATTATATTAATCTCAAATCAATTTGGATAATGAATAGTTGCTCATACTTTCACTCCGCATAATTATATTACTATTGACAAATCAACGTAATTTATTTCATTTGTTATAAATATTCACAAAAAAAATTAAAATTTGGATGAGTAATTTCAATTGAAGTGTAATTGACTTATGTATTGAAGATGAATATAAATATTTTTAATTATTAGATTTTTTATGTGAGATATGAAAAAAAAATTATAAAAAGAAAGAATTTGATAAAAAAAATTGGCACAACCCAGTGAAATGAATGACCGCATTTCATTTCATAAATCAGTAATAGACACGTTTTAACAATCATGCTTCTTTTGTATCTTTTCATATCAACTATATAGACAATGGTTAATCATCATCATTGGTTGTTATAAAAGCGAGTGTTACGACCTGCATTTTATGCATCTTCCCTTGTTATACCTAGCGTTTGAGATATTTGTGTTGTGAGTGTTACACCATATATTCAAACTTTTTCTTTTAAGGTAGATTGTAATTTCCTAAAAAAATTAATCTAATTACACTTTTACTATCTTCCTATTTAAAAAAAAAATATTTTCGCCTTTTTTATTCTTCTGTTTTAAACTTTCATTTATGTTCTTTATCATAGAAAAGAAAAATAAAAGAAATGAATATATACAAAATGATGTAAATATAATTGAATAAAATTTTAAGTTCACAAGCGTTATCCAATACAAAATATATTTGCATTCCTCAATATTTTGGCAACAGGGTTTTGCTACCACCATTATAGTATAACTTCAAGGAAAGGTATAATTGGAATGCATGGTGTCCGTTTTCTTTTTCTACTGTCTTTAAACATGTATTGTTTAATGTTTAATATTCTTCAAGCTATTATACTCAAGTTAAAGTTTTTCTTGCCGGCAGATAATGTTGAAGAGAATGATCTTGCAAGCTACTTACTACATACAATTTTTACTCAGTAAAAAATTTCAGAATCATCGAATGCTGCTCGCCTTGCTTAACTGGTCCGCAGGTAACTTTTCAGCTGTATATAAAAATCATCAAACAAATTCTGTCTCACACTCTTTTATTCTAAGGTCACACTTTAGCATATATGGTTGATCAAGAGAAAACACAAAGGCAGGCCTTGTATAATTTTACATATTTTGAGAATACCACAACAAATTTCTGTTTATATTCAAAGGTTAATCTCTCGGGTTATCGTTCAAGAGCATAATTCAGGTCAAGGATCCTCCAAGCGTAATCACATGTTTACTTCATTGCTAATGATTACTATCTGATTCTGTCTGTATCAAATGTACTTCCTTGCCCATGTCCTGTGGGCCACAGATTGTTGACAAAGTTGGATCTTCAGAATGGCAATGCTTCCTCACTTTGCCGTGTAACTTGTCAAGAATCCTCCATGTTACAGAATCTGGGGTCAGTCCATTTCTTTTCATCTCCCCCACTATTTGGTAAGATTCTCTTTTCAAACCTAAATTACACGCACAATCTATCAGAATATTATAGCTAAAAATATTCGGAGTAACTCCCGAGTCTACCAGATCATACAAGAAATGACAAGCCTCGTTAAATTTTCCCGCGCGACATAGCCCTTTTAGAATTGCTGCATAAACGAAATTGTCATGAATCCTTGAAGGCCAGATAACATTATGCCAAAAACTCTTGGCCTGCTCAATTTGATTAGATTCACAAAGGCCATCCACTATAATTGCATAAGTGGTGCTGTCAGCACTAACTCCATCACTAACCATATAATTAAATATTTTCAGTGCGTCATTTGCCCTTTGAAGTTTGAACAACCCTCGAAGAACTGCATTATAAGTCACAACACCAGGGGATAGACCCTTTTCAGGCATTACTCTGTTCAATAGATCAAGACCTTCATCAACTTTTCCAGCATCCAGTAAACCAGATATTATTGTAGTGAAAGTGACGACATCAGGGGCAGAAAATTTTCCCGCCAGCATGTCATCCAGTACCCGCAAAGCTTCATCTATCCTCCCCGTCTTGCAAAACCCATTGATAACTGTGTTAAGGGTAATCACATCAGCATGACACCGGCTCTCAAGCATTGAGACAAGCACATTAAGAAGTTCAGTTGGGTTATTCACAAGACAAAGGGCTCTCAAGTATATGTTGTAAATTCTAGTTTTGTCAATACCTTCCTTATTTAGCATAAGTTGAAGGACTTTTGTTGCCTTGTCCACGTCCAATTCTTGGCAAAGACCTTCCACTAATACCTTGTAAGTATGCTCAGATAGCATGAAACCAAATTCAGTGCCTTCCTGCAGCAACTGATAAGCCCTCTTACAACTACTTTCCTTGCTAAGGCCGTGTATGATATAATTATATGACACATCACTCGGAACAAATCCTCTCTTCCTCATTATATAAACAACCCTCGAAGCCCCGTGATACCTTCCCACTTGGCAAAGTGAGTCTATCATCTGGTTATAAGCAACATCCTCAGCCAAACTACTCCCTTGTGGCAATTCTTCTGCAATCCTAAACACCTCATTGAAATACCCTTCTTTGCACAAAGAATCAACAAGATTCGCAAAGGCAGCAGTCTTCACTGCTGGGTCATTTTCATCTTTCATTTTCTCCCACAACTTGAACATCAGTCCTCTCCCGCCTTCAGCATCTCTTTTCTGCAAAATGCCACGAATCATGATACTATATGTCATAGCATTAGGCATCACTCCATTCTCACTCATTTCATCAAACACCTTCTCTGCATCCATCAATGCGCCAATTTTGAAATAACCGTTGATGAGGGTAGTGTAAGAAACTGTATTTGGACAGTGCCCTCTCTTCTTCATATCAAAAAAAAGTCTTTGAGCTTCACCTGGTCGGCAAAATGAGCAAAGCTGATCTATCAAACGGTTATAATTGATCAAAGACGGTACAAACCCAGGCTTGGAATTAATCAAACGTTGAATAACAAGCAATGTGTTAAGCGGGCTGCGAGAATCTAGCAACCGAGCGATAAGCACATTGCAGGTTCGCTCATCAGGAACACAATTAGAGGCAATGAACAGAGAGAGACGATGATGGGCTTCTGAGAAACGATTGGAATCGCAAAGTGCGTGGATGATGCTACTGAGATTAAGGGAGTCCGGGCTGTACCCACGAAGGGTGAGGCGGTCCAGAAGGCGAAGAGCCTCATCCACATTGTGGTTTTTAGCGCAGAGTCTGTGAATCTTCTTTGTCCAGTAGGTCCTGTTGGTGATGCTTTCTTCAGGTTCTTCTTCATCTTTCAGGTCATTCTTCAACAATTCAACAGAGCTTGTGAATCGGAATAATATTATTCTGTTTGTGACCGAGTAGAGGAGGGGAGGAACATCGATTCTGCTTGCACGAGCTTCAAACCAGTGCGTTGAAACTCTCATGCACGCTATTCGATTATACATACAATACAGGCTAGGGCTGTCTTCAATTTCTGACAGGATGGTGATTTGTGTCGCAGAAGTTTCTATCTGTGAATTTGTGCAACATATTGGGTCATGTGGGCCGCCTTAGAAATATGGGTCTGTCACAAATTGGGCTTTTAATATGGGGATGGTCCCCATCCTTTATCCTCATCGGGTCCAGGTTCTACTTTTCCAGTGCTACTCATATTAAAACACGATGTTACAAGCATAACCTTAATAATACACAAGCATTTAATTTTATGATTGCCAAAGGATGATATATACCATTTATAAGGATGCCTTGCATTTTTATGAGTCTTAGTACATCCATATTACTATAAATCTTTTATCTAACATTGATCAATGTGAGATCCATATAAAGATGCAATGATCTACTGATTTAAACCATACTAGTAATTTAATGAAATTAAAACAATAAATGATATTTAATTAATTTTAATAATAAATATAAATAAAGTATGTAAGTCAACCTAATTCATTTCCTCTTATTTCCGGTGCTCATTCATTAATCGAAGAAATTATTAGTGGTAGCAAATCGAATTGATTAAAAACTTATTTTAGTTTCTGTAAGTTAAATTTTTATCAACTTCATTATTTACTAAAAGTTTATATCAATTTGGCTGCTATCTTTGATCGAGAGTCATTTTTTAATTTTACATGGATTAAATTAATACAAATTTTTAATCATATATGATATTAATATAAATTTAATTTTATAGGGATCAAAATATATTTTTAGTGAATTAAATTTAATACTTTTTATTGTTTTAGTCACTAATCCCCTTTAAAATTTTATTTTAAATGGTTCAACATGATGACAAAAGCTTCATTTGTTTTACCAAAAAATATCATTAGTATGAATATGATTATAAAATATTAAAATGGTAAAAATAGCTGAAATGTTTAATGGAAAATGTAAGGGATTTTGTGAAAAATAACTTTCTATTTTTTAAGAGAAAGTTATTTTTCTCCACTAAATATCATATTTTTTAATCATAAATTATAGAAACACATGATACTCATTTATTTATATATAAAGAAATAAGATTTCTTTATAAAAAAATATCTTTTCAAAAACAACTAGAGTTTGATTGTTTTGCAATTTTATTATTTCCTTATAAGTTGTGTTCAATTGTTAGGTTAGAATGTTTAATGAGTCAAGCAATTTGAATTGGATTATAGGCCAAATTCGTTTAAACCCGATTTAACAAAGCTTACATTTAATGCCAACTCATTTTAATTGGTTTGGTTCGCATTGCAAGTGATTGTCTCGTGAATCAAATTTTCATATATCATGGATCAACCCATTTATACTTACATATTTATTAGTTCATTTTTAGTAAATTCAATTTTCAAAAACATTGCAAATTGATCTGTCAACCTACGAGCTTTTGGATCATTGTGTACCCCTATCATAGGGAAGGTAGAAATAACATTTGACTTGGCATTGCCATTGTGTACTCGCAGTTACAAAATATTTGATGAACTAGTGAAGAACTCAATTACCCAATTGAGTTTTATGCAAAATACAATGCGAGCCAACTTAATCTAAGGACCGATAGAAAAGGGCTTTGCAATGGACAAAATTAAGAGAATGATAAGTTTTGTGAGTGTGAATGAGTAAATCCCCCAAATCTGAAAATACAAAAACCATTGGGTCCGTATATATGGTTGCTTGCCTCTTTTCTGCAGAAGCTGTCGGGTCATGCCAGTACCAAAGAATAAATACAGAGAAAAAGCAGTAGAGCACTGCTTATCTATGTATTGCAAGCCACATTCATACAAATTGCCCCAATACCACCCGTGATCTGATCTCCTCTCTTTCTCACTCTTTTTAATTTCACCAAACCATTTTTGTATATGAGACGCCATGTGCCAGCCCTGCTACCTGCTGTTCAGTGCTCAATATCAAACAATTTTTTACTCCATCTGAGAGACAAGTTTGACTTATAATGTTTCAATTACACACAAAAATTACCTGCACTGCATTATCCTTACATTTTTAGTTTTGACGGCGGGGAGTCTTGTATACTCTATTAATTTATTTATATCTAAATAATAATTACAATTTTAAATGTTTTATAAATAAAAGAGCACGTGGATTCCCATAAGATTGACGTAACAAAATTAAAACTTCATTTCATTGGCCGAGAGTAGAATAAGGACAGCATATGATGGGAATATACGAGCACTGCTTTCGGGACAGAAAATGGGCATTTCTTCTACATGTCTACGATGGAAAAAGAATTTGATTTTTGGCTTATTAAAGCCAAACTGGAATTAATAACTGAGACATTGGCTGATTTTATTGTTTCTGATTCAAAATATAGTATGGATGCCTTGTCTAAATTATATTGGTCCCCACTGAGTCGCCGTAGAATATTTTGGTAATGCTTACTGCGATCTCGTGTGATACGTCTTAGTCTTTCTTTTCTTAGGCTTTAGGATTTCTCAAATTTTGGATCAGAACCTGATTAAGTAATAAACCCTCTCCTTACGGATAACCCTTTTTCAGATTGAGCAAACTTATTAATGGTGACTGAATTGTTTTATAATCTCTGCATGTCTAAGTATTTATTAGGCTTACATTAATTAAATTGAATGTATGTGAGTATGTACTTTAAATATGTATTTAGAAATGAGAGATTCATGTATTTATTGATGAAGACTCACTTAAATGTCTATATGAACCTTATTGTATTTGGGGTTACAAAGATTAAATCAATCTAGTGAATAAAATCATAAATCTCATCAAAATATTTGAAGTATGTTTTCCGTAGCTTCGTAATATCATTTTTTTTTTTCAGCATTTGATAGCTTTATGATCACGAAAATACTTGTCTGTACACCCATTCCATGCAAGACGTCTGTTTTAGGCCTTTCTTCAAAACTTCATTGTCTTCATACCCGTTGACCTCGAACCCCAGGGTTAGTGGTGGGCAAAAATGGTACCAGATTAAATTCGGGTGAAATTTATGTAAATATTAAAGTATTTTTATTGAAATCAAATTCGGTCTGGTTCAAATTTTCTTATACTCTCTATACTCAAATTCAATCCTTTTTGAATTAGAAATGCTCAAATCCAGTCTATTTTAGACATGCTTTTAAAATTTCAATATATATATTAAATTCTATAAATATATAAAATATATTTATATTTATGTATGTATCATATTTAATATATATAATAAAAATATTATTATTTTTATAATCAAAATCTATCTCACATAATATATGTTGAACATATAATATAATAAAATATTAGTAAGTGTGCTCGTGCTATGCATGAGGTTGTATTTAATTTATTATAATTATAAAATTAAAATTAAATAGAATTTATATATGATATTATAATTGTTATATAATGAATATTATGCGATGCATGTAAAAATGAAATTTAAATTAAGAGTCACTTTTTATTTTATATTTTTTATTAGTTTAACCCATTAATGAATATTAAAAAAATAAAAAAATACTATAGCTGCCAAATATGAGTTTCAAAATTAAACTTTGAGTCTTTTGTATCAATTGAATTAAACTTTATAAATATACCTCACTATCTTATATTTAATGAGAATCCTTAATTTTCATTTGTAATTCAACTTCAGATTTCATTTTTGTATATATAACATTACTATAAAAAAATTTATATCATGATGTCCCATGGCAAGGATGGATCACTTCATAATGACATATTTTATATTAATAGATAAGTATAGCATTTATGTATAAAAATAATTATACATTTAAATTTCATTTTCATTATATATTATTTATTGTGGTAGAAAGTTGTAAAAGTGTAATTCAAAGAGGTAGGCATGTTACTCAAATTGAATTAGAAAAATATAATAATTATCAAAGTTATTTGTTTATTGGTATTAAATCATGATTTTGTGATAGAAGTTATGAGTTCAATGAAGATGTATATATATATATATATATATATATATATATATATATATATATATATATATATATATATATATATATATATATATATATATATATATATATATTAATATTGCAAAGTTAAGATAGGCAAAAAGTGTTGCACCTTGTGACAAGATGTGGCAAGATGAAGTATTTCAAGACAACATTGTCACGCCTTTAGAAAATGAGAATGCTTTATAATTATTTTTAATAATATTTTCCTAACATGATAATTAATTATTTATTACGAGTATGGTTAGGGCAATGATTAAATTATGAAATGAGATTTCATAATGAAAATAGGTAAACTAAAATTAAATATAGGGGCATGTGAAATTAGATTTTTACTTTTTAATACTTTATATAGATAATAGTTAATCAATTGTTGTGAATGAGTTTAAAATGAGAATTAATTTGGGAAAAACAGGATTTTATAATATAGATAGGAAGAATAAAATTAAAGATAAGTAAGGGTATAATTAAATTTGGATAACGATATATGGAAGAGATTTAAAAATATTTTTTTTCAATTTTGTTCTTATGATCTCATAAAATTTATCAAGCCCTTTTATAAAGGCTTCTTTGACCTCCTTCTCCTCTTTCCCTTTTCAACTCCTTCCTTCACTCAAATTTATCATCTTCTCACAAGATTGAGTTAGGAAGCATTAAGAAATTATTTTCCACTCATTCCTAAGTAAGTTACTTCTTTTTTAAAATTAAGTTTTGTAAAGATTTTGGTTTTGAAGGTGAAAACTTGTGATTTAATTTAAGTATGGTTATCTGGTTGTTACTAGGAATGAATCAACCAATCTTCTAACTTCTCTTCATTTCCTCCATCACTAACTAAGTAGATAATTTACTTAAATTTGATGACTTTGTGTTCCTTTTACTTATTTTGAATGTTATGTTTTTTTGTTAGGAAGTTGAGTATTATATGATGTTAAGATGTATTATGGTATGATGGGTTTGTTTAGATACTTACAAAATGAGTGTAAATAATGGATTTATGTTGGGTTTTAGTTTATTTGAAGCATATATGTTAATTTAGGGGGAATTTGATCATTTAAATAGTGTTTTCATAGTTGTTCTACAAAATTTGGGCATCATACTTGAGCATATAAGCAAGTATGGCTCCAAAGTTGCTTTATGGATGCCTATACTTGGGTATCACAATATAGGTGACTATAAATGAGTATATACTTAGGGTACAAGCATGTAAATTACTCTTTTGACGCCTATGTTAGAGTATGGTAAGATAAGGTTGTTAAGTCAACTTTAAAAGGTTATATTTCATTCTTTTTATACTTATTTTTTAGCAAATCATCTATTAATGAAAAAATAATTAAGTGTATTTTCAAATAAAATTAGTTTCAAATCAATATATTATATATATTTTGAGATATTACTAAAATAATGGATAAATATTAAAAATTCAAGATTTGTAGAAAGCTAGATTTTTGGATCTAACTTAGAAAAAGCATAACTCTTTCAAAACTTAACCATTTTATGCAAAAAAACCAATCCATAAAAATTCTTATGTGCCTGTATAGCTTTTATAATTGAGTATATACTCAAATATCATATCCCTGCATGCCTATTGAATTATTTTATAATAATATAAATTCTTGTGTGCTTGTATAGCTTTTATAATTGCATAATAGCCATGTGAAAGTTGATGCTTATGATATTAATGATAGAATTCCAAAGGAAAAAAGAATTAAAATTGATATGTGCTTATGTTTGTGATAGATATGGAAAATCCCAATGAAGACAAGCAATTGTACGTGAATTGTTGTATAATTATAATGATTATTTATTTATTATAAATATGGTTAAATTTTTTATAGAGTTACCAATGTAATGTAATTGTATATTGAATGTTATGATAAATTATATTATATATTGATGACAAATGGAAATGATAATAGATTGATATTGTAAAATTGTGTTGAAACTAGAAACTATTTGTGAAAGAATAATATAGGGCCTAAAACCTACAAGTTAGATCATTTAAGCATTATGAAAATGGAGAGACTTTTATTATATGGGAGGATAAGGTGGGATACTTGAGATTGTGATATATGAATGGTACTAGAACCTAAATTTTCCTTGTATGAGTATCGAAAATCAAGTTTTAGGAGCTTTTGTGTATGAACAACATCAATACATAACTTTTTACTTAAAAGTCTTATCTTATAAGAGATAGAGTAGTTCTAGTAGATATCAAGGATTGTTATCTTGTGTTTTATAACCAAACACTCGTATCATGTCATATGCTATATCACACCTAAGTGCTTATGGGAGTAAACAGAGAGGGATAGCAAGTAGGCTAGCTAAATAGGCAGAATGCAAGTAATCTATGATATTAGAATTGGTTGATATTATATTTATTATTTGTTTATGCAGTTTTATGGATATGAATTATATTCATTATTTGGTAATCTGGGAATTTATTTATTTGGGCTATATTGTTATTTGTATAATAGTATTGTGTGATATACAAGTAGAGTTATAGATATGATGGTGAATTGTTATAATTGTATATATGAAAAATATAAAATGGATATGAATACGATTTTTAATGATTATTAAGTAGGCTGTTTGTTTATTAAATTCGTAATTCACCATTTTCCTTTAAAATAATTAAAAGTAGAAGTCTTCTTGAGAGTGTATTTTATAGCCATGGTCAGTATTTAGATGTAATTAGAATAAGTTAGGCTTTGTAAGCAAAGTGATCTTATTACAATACAACTTGCAATTGTATATCTTTTTCAGAAAACACTAATTTAATAAATGAATTAAAATAATTAACTCATTAGTTATTATGTAATAATGCTATTTAGAAATTATTCATGCTTATAAAAATCAAGAAATAGGTACTACACCAATCATATTTAAGCAAGTCATGATAAACATGTAGCAAAGATTAAATAATATTTTAATAATATAAATATATAAATAAATATAACATATAAATATAAAACAAAGTTAACTCCAAGTTAAATTGATTTTAAACATACAAATTTAAGTTTACTATATCTTTAAATATAATTTAAAATTTTATTCAAACATAATTCTTAAATCTAATTTTTTAATTTAAATATATCATTACAAAAAAAAAGTCTATACAGATGACAAAAGTTATCTGTATAAACCTCATTGTCATTTATATAACTATTACAAATGATCTTATCATTTGTATTAGATCATCTATATAAATTCATATATATCTCAATCTATACAGATAACTTTTCATATTGTTTATATAAGCTACATTTGTATAGATGAGAAAGTTATTTGTATAGGGTAGGAAAACGATCAATATTATCCTATCTATACAAATAACTTTGTCGTCTATATTAATGGACACCTATACAAATGATATTTACCATTTATATAATTGAATGTCGTTTATATACATCACACTTATATAGGTACATGAACAATGTAAAAAAATTTCAATTCACATTAATTTTTTTTTAATAATTTTAATGATTTTATTTTTGTTAATTTTTAACATATTTATTTCTAATTTAAAGCATTTGTTTGTAAATAAATGTAAATAAATGGTGAAAAAATTTAATACACCCTAAAATATTTTTATAATTATTAATAATTATTTAGAAATATCATAATATCAATTGTACAAAAGTGCATGATATATATAATCCATTATTACTTATATCTTTTATATCTTAAATTCTTAAATTATAAAAAATGTAATTGTGGAATCATCATGCTATTATTTTTCAAATGCTTTCATTCTTGCATAATATAATACATTAATTATTATATAACTTACTTATAATATTAAATTATTTTGTATCATAATATTTTTATTGCTTAAATTATAAAATATTTCATATCGTAAGATTTTTTTAATATTCATTGTTGTAATTATCAAAATTAGTTAGTTATTATTTTTTAATTACTTTCATTTTTATATAATTTAATAATTTAATAAAAATTATATGACTTCTAATAGTAAATTATTACATATTTTATTTCTTCTTATTATTTAGTAACTTTTTAATAAGAATTTAATTAAGTAATTTTATAAACATTCAAATTATTTATTTTTTAGTATTTTAAATGATTGCTAAATTACTAAATGTTTCACATCATAAGAGATTTTATATTTTCATTCATGTAATTATCAAAACTTATATTTATTCATTTTTATATACTTTTATTTTTAATATAATTTAATAATTTAATTAATATAGTTACCAAAATTATTACAAATTTTATTGTCCTATTTTTCATTAAACTCATTAGATATTTAACATAGTAAATATGCTAACTTTCATAAAATATTAATTTTACTAACTAATACAATAAAGCATTAAAATGAATTCATATTCAACTATTATATCAATATCATTGGATATTTAAAATAATAATCATATTAAATTATACAAAATGATTATTTTTTCAAACTAAATATCATATTAAAATATGTGAAATAATAATTCATACTCATTATATATTTAACATAATAAATATATACATCATTGTGCAAAATAATAATTGTATCAAACTAAGTTAATGAAGTAAAATTTTATTTTTATATATTACATCAATATTATTAAAAAAATTTAGCAGTATAAATTTTTTAACATACCTCAATAAAATAGCGAAGTAACAATTAGAAATTTTAATTAATAATGCAATAATATAATCTGATTATATAATAAAATAAATATAATAATTAATAAATGAATATAAAAATATGGTTAAAAAAAAGAAGAGAACATATCTAAACTCCAAAGAAAAGGAAGAGCTCCACCTATGCACATAAGAAATGGTTCATGAGTGGAATTTTAATTAACAATGTAGGAATTTTAATTAATAATGCAACAATATAATCTGATTATATAACAAAATAAATATAAGAATTAATAAACAAATATAAAAAGATGATTGAAAAAAGAAAAGAACATATCTAAACTCCAAAGAAAAGGAAGGGCTTCATTTGCGCGTATAAAAAATGGTTTACAAATGGATATTTATAAGTAAACTATATATAGACAATAAAAAGTCATTTTTATAAGTATTCTCGATTATCTCAATTTGTCTAAAATAAGAGACGTATGTCTTATTTTCCCCTTTAAGCCTATTGAGACAATAAAAATTCGTTTGTATAGCATAAAAAAAACTTGTTTATATTGCCTTTATAATTTTAAACGGCCAATTTTTTGCCACCCTTAAAAATTTGAATTTTATATAAATGACTTTTTGTTGTTTGTATTGAGAATTTTTAAAAATTAAAAAAAAATTATATAAACAACAAAAGTCATCTATATGGGATTTTTAATTTTTAAAAAAATTGAAAAATTCTAAACAAACAATATTTTGTTATTTATGTAGAGTTTTAAAAAATATTTTTTAAATTTTTTTATTTTTTTAAAAATTCTACACAAATGATAAAAATTATTTGTATAGAATTTTTAAATTTTTTTAAAAGATTTTAAAAATTTTATTCAAATAATCAAAATTATATTATTTATATAGGTAGCCTCTGTATATTATATAATTATTATAGTGCAATTTATTTTAAATTGAGTTCGTATAAAAAATTAGGTCGAGCCAAAAATTTTGTCTACCCCTTCTCAAAAGTTATTGAATGCAAGCTTGTTTTCGTATTCCTCTTACGGGCTGACCTCCACCGTCACTATTATGTATTCATTGTACATGATACCCGAACATCCCCTAGACAGTTTATCATGTATTAACAACATTTTTTTTTAACATAGAATAATGGATGATTTTGAATGCTAAAATCAAGCAAATAAATTGAAAGTATCATACTCTCCATAATAACAGTTTCTACAATCACTTTTTGATATTTTCTCCGCGCAAATATGCGTGTATGAATTTCTGCAAGTCAACTCTCACTATTTGAGTCATTTATATATTATATCACAAATCTTGATCTCAATATGGGTCATCATTTGATAGTTTAAAATCAAAGGACGCAAATGTAAAATAGGCCTATGATCGTCGGGCAATGCAAGTAACTTATGGTTACTAGTTAATGCAGACAACTTAATATGAAACTTGCATTATGCGAACAAACCCCCACAGGCAAAAGTGGGCTTGACTGTAAGCAGAAAAAATATTTTTTAATTATTTTTTTATATTTAGAACTAATATATATTAAAAAATTTTAATTCAATTACTTTCTAACAAATTTAATTCAATTTTTATACTTTAATTCAATTTTTTTACTCAAATAATTTAATAAAAATTAAAATATAAAAATATAATTTATAAATTATAAAATAAAATAATTAATAAAAATATTAAAAAAATACAGGCTGCGATGTGGTATGGACACTCTAATGTGAAACTCTCATTTAATGCGAGCAAGCCCGCATAAGCTTGGTAAGCACGCATGGATAAAAGGCTACGTAGCACCACTCATTTTATATATTTATGCAAATGGATAAATTAATATAGATATGAATAAAGTTAAAAATAGATCAGTTATCATTTAGTTATAATCTAACATAAAATTTTAAATAAATTATTAATTATTAATTATTTTTAAAATATATGATTAATTTAATTTATTTATTTATTCATTAAATTAAATATTTCTTATTAAAATATTATTTTAATTTTTATAAAATTAAGTTTGTATCAATTTAATCTTTTACTAAAATTTATATCAATTTAATTTCTATAAAATTAATTTTATAATAAATTTTAATCCCTCTGTATATGAGATAGCATTAATGAATTACTATATGAATAAACTAAAATTTAACATGAAATTAATTTTACAAGGATTAAATTGGTATTAAAGGTATCATATTAGACTCTATTTCACACAATTAACTGATAAGTTAGTTAATAGTTATTAAGTAACATAATAATTGATAAGTTAGCTGATAGCTGATAACTGATAACTTCTAGTTGATAATTAATAACTGATAGCTAATAGTTGATAAGTTAACTAAAATGTTTCGTAAAATTAGTTGTTGAACTAACTAAAATTATAAAAGGATATAAAAGGATATATTAATAGAAATATATATATATAATTAAAATAATTTATATTTATCTAAAAATTAAATTATATTAATATAATTAAAAAATTTAAAATAAAAGTATAATATTTAATATTTAATTTATTATATTTTATAAACTTATATATTTTTTTATTTATATAATTTTTATTTTATTATTTATTATAAAATTATAATTACTTAAAATATAATTAAATATATTTTTTAAAAATTACTTAAATTTACATTACAAAAGATATGTATTGTAAATTAATAAAAAGAATAAGAATAAATTTGGAAAGAATTTAAAAAATAGTAACTTATAAGTTATAAGTTACTTTAAGTAACTTATTAAATCAGAATTTATAAGTTATATAGAGTAACTTATAAGTTAGTATGAAAAATACTTTTAGAAATTAACTTATTATTTATTGATTAGGTCAATAAGTTATAAGTTATTTATTGTGCGAAATGGAGTCTTAATAAAACTAATAGTAGCCTCATTAGATCGTACATCTTTCTTGATATATCCAGATAATAAATAAGAGCATAAATTGAAATATTCTGGAGTTATAAAGATAGTTATGTTATAGGAATCAAAATAAAATTCTAATCTAATTTTTTTTGTCGCTATGTTATATTTGTTGATACCATTATAAATCAAAATTACGCTATATTACAAATTTTAAATTACTTTTTACTCTCTTTTTCAAAATTCTAATTTTTCTTTACCTTTTTTTAACAATTTTTTTATATTTAATGACATAAATAGCCATTTTCTTAATATTATATTTCTTAAATTTGATATTCATGAAATTAAATATAATTTACTAAATATTTTAACATTGGTATACATTAAATAAAATTTATTTAATTCAAAATTGCTGTTGTAATAAAATAAAATACCTTGAAAATAGTAAAAAAAGATTATTCATTTTATTAACCTATTAAATCATGCTTGAATGTATCACAATATAATTTTTCAATAAAATCATATATTAATATTCTAGGGACATGCAAAGCTTTCTAATTTTTCCATATCACTTCGAAATATTCTATAGACACTAATTACAAGAATTTTATACTGATCACACACTAGAAAATATCTCTAATTAACATCAGTAATATTGGAGATTATTTCTTTATAAAGGTTCTTTTAAAAATTAATTAATATCATGAAATTTATTTTAAGTTTACTTTTTATATAATATTACAATAAGATTAATACAAATAGTTAGATTTTACTTTCTTTGGATGAGAATTGATACTATCGTATATATAAATATATTATGATATATAATTTTGAGATATTTAAATTTATATTAAATTATTAAAAAAATTTAATATCTTAATATAGTATTTTTTATTTATAATATATTGACTTGTATAATGCAAAAATCATAGCGAAAGACATATTTGTGACTCCCCATAACATTAAAATCAAATTTATTTCAAATTAAATTCATCAACTTTACCTTAAATGCGTCTGGCTCAATTCCTTCTTTTGCATTGATTGACTTCTTAATGGTCATGCACTGTCATATTTATTATTCCACTGCAAAATAAATTTATTGTAATATACTACATATCAGACTGTATTTTTCCCCCCAAGTATACAACTAATTAGACACAGAAGAATTATACGATCCAAATTCGTAGTGACTACATCAATGTCTGTTAGCCTCACATTTTATACCCATTCCAATTACTTTATCAAAAATCAAACCCTCACATCAAATTCCTTTGAAATTCTTCATTAAGGCCTTCTTTCCAACCTCTTTTCATATGTTTCTCTCCTCTTACATCTGAAATATATGAATCAATTACTTAAATAAGAGTATAGTTCGCCCTTCTTTCACTAATTATACTAATATCCCTTGACATCCTCCCAAGTACGAATAATGAACAAATAGGGTTCAAATGTAAAAATCTGGCATGCATTCAAATTCAGCGACATATTATAACTAGCACTAACGTCATGAAATTAACATAAATATCACAAAATAATAACAACAGATCCACTTCCCAACAAACTAAAATATATAAAAACAGAAACTCCATACATATATCCATCGTTTTACAGATATCTAGTGGTTTTTCATTCAGTTCTTGAGAGGAAGGAACTCAAAAAACTGACTTGGGGTGAAGTTCTCATTCATTGCTGAACCAGAAATTTCTGTCTCCTTTTGGTCAATGTTTTCACTGCCATCTTCACTTCTTAGAGGGAAAAGTTGAAGGGTTTGGGATTCCACACAATCTTCTTCTTCACTACTGATACTGTTTATGTCAATGTGAGAAGTAATAAAGAAGCTGAGATCATGTGCCTTAATAATGTTTGGCTCCATTGCCGTTGCTGTTACAGTAGTTGTAGTAGCTATACTGGTTGTGGAGGTAATGGTTGGAGCTGTGAGAGGAGGGCAAGATAGGTACTGCATTACATGCCACGTGCCATTCCTTTCCATAAAATTTCTTCTCTGTTGTAATTCCCTATCGTCGAATTGGCTCCATCCATCTGTTCCCTCTGACACTGCTGCTTTTGCTGCCCTTTGAATTGAAACAAATTCCTACATATTTAATTAAAGACATGCAAACACATGATGCCATTTTAATTAATGACATGCAATCAATATCCTGAACAAAAACCAAAGATATTGAATGCAAAAATTCTATGTCAAAGATAGAGTAAAAGAAATATTTTGGACAATAGATAGACAAATTAATTCAATAAAATCAATGATTATTTTAATTTTATGAAGATTGTGATAACTAGTTTTATACTTATGTCATGTTTCTAAAGTAACAAATTTTCTCGCATTAAGAATAAAAGAAAATACATTGATCTGTTCTAAAATTTTCAAAAATTACACTTACCTTCTTTATTATATCTTATATGAGAAGAGTAAATAAAATATTTAGTTCCTTATTTATATAAGTGATAATTATTATATTTTCAAATTTTATAACTTTTTTATTTTTATTATAATTATTTATTCCTCTATTTACTTGTAGTATTAAAATAAATAAAAAATATTGAAGTTAGTTGTTAAATTTCACCTTAATATTATCAAATTTATGCTTGATTTTTATTTATATTATTTTTTATCATTTATTTTAATATTATATATCAAAAGATCAATAATGAATAATTATAAGAAAAATAAAAATAAAAAATTAATAATATTAGTTATAAAATTTAAAAAATTTAATAATCATCACCTTTATAAATGAAGGACTAATTATTATATTTATTCTTTAATCAATTAATACCAAAAATACTTTTTATATGATTTAAGTAATTTAAACTCTCTCTTACTCTGTGTGCGCGCACGCACGCATTTTCCATCAAATGATGGTGTTTGAAAGTAAAATTTTTCAAAATAATTATAATTTTATTAAATAAGAAAAATAAAATAAAAAATTGCTTATAACAAAAAAAACCTTTTTATTTTACAAGATAGAGCTCATATCTTATAAATAAATTAATATTCTCAAATCCTCAAATTGCATTTATACATGAGAAATTAGCCAAAAAAAATAGGACTCCATCTAAGAAAACCCCCAAATTTTTACTCGCCACTAACGAATAAACAAAAAGGATTACACATTTAACAAATAAGCAAAACAAAATGCAAGTAAATACATTGAACAAATAAGCCAAAAAAAAAATACGAGCTAATATAAGAAATTGGGTGCTAGGCCAAAAAATTCTAGTTCAAATGGAATAAATAAAGCATAATAAGTCCAGAAATAAAAAAAAAATTGAAGAATTGTAATCTCACCTTACCTCTTGATTTTTCTTACAAATACTAGATTTTGGTGCTTATAATGAGAGAAAAAAATCCAAAGTTGCAGATATTTTATGCTAGTTTTTGGTTAAGTTACGTAAAAGGCTATTTTATTTTGGAATAATGCATTAATTAAATATTACTTCCTATAAAAATCTTATCTTTGACTTCACGAGCAAACAAATATTCAAAAAAATATTCTCTCAGGATGTACTGTCATTGGCTTATGGCACAAATATCAATCGGGCACTCCGAATTTCCTTTGCTCTTCAAGATAAAGGTGAATTGTTTACAGGAAGTCAAATTAAAGGAGGGTGAGAGTTGTCTTTCATCATGAAGAGGCGCTCAAGCTTACGGAATATGGGGGTGCCCCAAAAACACTGACCTAACCGGCATGAACAAGCACAGGTCCAAAAAACCCAGCCAAGTTTCATAACAGCAGCCCGACAGAAAGGAAGGAATGCAGCTTTTAGACCCTTTTCATTTCCCAACAAGCAAAGCTTTTGTTGGGGTCCTTTCCCTATGGCTATTGCATATCTTTCTATAATATTCTCACTCGATCCCCTTAGTAATCATATGCAAATAATCACAGTTTAATAGATTCTTTCTTTATACTAAACTTTTTGTGATTAAGGGAATTTTCCAACTTAAAAAAAGCAATATATGAATGAACACAAGGACAGAGACAAGGGGAGGACATAGAATAGACCTCTGCAAGAGTACTAGCACAGCTTGTAGAGGGTGCCCAGTTCTTGGTCTGTTCAGCTTCAAACACTGTCCTACTTGCACCTGTTGACAAAAAGAAAAACAAAAAGAATACAACTTTACATCCCAAGCAACAAACAGAATGGAAAATTTTTCGGATCTCTAACAAAACAAAATTCAAAGAAAAAAGCTATCAATTACAAAACAAAGTTAGCCAGAAGAAATTCTCTTTCTCTTTCCCTCTTTCTGTCTCTTGTGTTTTAATAGAAAAACTGTAATTATGGACAAATTATAGGAAATGGATTTTTACCCAAGTCTTTCTTTTCTAGAGTATCAAAATCACGGTGATGACCGGCCTCGGCCGCTGATTCCATTTGACGGCGGCGTTTCTGCCTCTCCCTTGCTTTGTGATTCTGAAACCAATAGAAAACGTTCTTCCCTTCAATTTTACCAAATCTCCGAAGCTGTGCTGTGATATGCTGAATTTGCTCAGCAGACGGAGTTCTTGTCCCTCTCCGATACAAATCTTCAAGGGCACTTAATTGTTCAGGGGTGGGATTCCACCTTGAGCTCACCACAACTGGTGAGGTATTAAACTCTTTCTTGCCATGCTCTGCCACTGATACTAAAACAAGAAATATTTTGTGTTTATACACCGGAACCGGACAAATTAAGATGCAGAAAGAAAAAAGGGTAAAAATAAAGTAAAGCAGCTTACCCAGGTTGTGATTATACTGTGGGAAGAAATCAATGTTGTGATGATGAATACGGTTTAAGCAAGCAGTGGTTGCAGTTGAAGAGATCATTGGCCTTGGCATGAGAGGCCTGAGTTTCCTGCTGCCATTGATCAATGAATGATCAGCCAAATTGCTGAAATCACCCCCTTCATTATTGTAATCCACCATCCACATTTTGGTAATGAAAAGCTAGGGTTTTTGTCTCTCTTTGAGTGGGGAGAGCTGAGCAAGAGGAGGAAGGAATATGTATTTAAGGTGTCTGTCTTTCTCGTATTCCCTTGTCTGTGGGGTGATGGGAATTGAGATGATGGAATAAGCAGAGAATAGTGACAATGGTGGTGCTGAAGTTGAAAATAATGGGAGGTTTCGATGTGAAGGTGGTTGAAAAAGAGGTAATGCCTAGCTAGTTGGTTCAAATGAAGAGTGGACAAGGTTTATATATAGCATAGTATCCTTCATGCTAACAGAGAAATTCATTGTTCAAAATGAGTTGGTTGAAATGAAAGTGTCAAGTGTTCATGTCTCTGGACATTCAGAGATGGGGATTGATCACTTTAGCATATTTAGAAAGAGACAGAATGGAATGATATGTTATGTGAAAAATAAATAATATTAATTACACTTAATTTTAATACTTGACTTGTTTTAAAATTGATTTAAATCAGATTGTATGAAAAATGAGATGCTGTGAATAAGTACGCCTAAGTAATAAGTTGAACACGGGACAAAAAGTAAGGAGGACATGAGGTTGACTAGGCTATTTAGAGAGGGAAAGCAGAAAGGGTAGGGAGGGGACAAGGGCAAAAAAGCAAGAAAGAAAAGCAAAAGGGGAAGAAGGGAAGAAGGAAGGGGCGTGGAATTCTGGGAGAAGGGAGCTTTTTGGGAGTGGCAAATGAAAAACGACGTGACAATGATGAAGGTTTCATGAGTCATCACAGCCTCTTTCCTCTCTTTCTCTCTCATTAAATGTGTCTCGTCTCGTGCCTTTCACACTAATTCTCAATCCCAACTGCATGCCTTTCTCTCCCCCTCTGCTCCTTCTTACCCTTTTCTTTGTCTAACATACTGTCTCTCCATGCATTCCACTCTCTCCCTCTCTCTCTCTCTACTCTGCAGATATACTGTACGGTCCTTAAATCTTACATTTTTCACCTTCACGCATCTCCATGATCACATTTGATACTTGTTATCCTTATTCTTTTCCCCTTCTTATTAACAAAATAAACATTAATTTTGCCCACTTGAAAACAAGTCTTTGCACGAAGTAACTACTCTTCTTGTTTTGTACCGTACATAACATTACTGGTTTGCTTGGGTATGAAATTGATTCTTGACTAAGGAAATGTTTGTAATTTTGCTGATGTTTTGGGGGATGGATATGATTGGGGAGTAAAGATTTTACACCTTTTGGAGGAAGCAAGAAAAATTACAGTAACCCATTTGGAATCTTGTTTGGCTGGTCCAGATCCATTTATTGGATTAAATTCTTGGGCTGTCCTCAAATGTGAAAATCTGTGGATCTATGTCCTTATGCGTGGCTTGACATGTGTATTTCCCTTCAGCATATCCCTTTCAGCGATTGCCTCATAGACATAGCCCCTCAGTCATTATGATGGAATGACTGAATTCTCGAGTTAGTCTGTCGCACAGCTGATATCTATATCTATGTGTATAGAATTTGAAAAGCTATAATTGTTTAATTATTTCTAGACTCTTTTTTTCGTTGGTTAGAGGGCCTACTCCTGCAACCTTCTGACCACTCTCCTATTTGTATGTCTCTTATTTATTATTTGCATGCAAAATATGTAATGCCAATAGTACCGTGCAAACTACAGAGCAATGCAGCATCCCACACTCTTTTCACTGCTAAGCTGTGTAATTGTCCATCTCCCCAGTACCATTGCATTGCAGTCCCAATATTAAAATCCCTAAACCCACTTGTCATTTTTGGTGGGATACAATTTTTTTTTTTTAAAGTAGGACCCGAAAATCTTTTCTTTACGTATAATAAGGTACACAAAATAAAATATTTTGTGTGCATTTTCATCCTCCATTTAAGCGCTCCCTGATAATGGGTATTTCAATAGAGAGAATTTTAGAGTGGATTGTAGTGGGTGTTTTCTGATAAAAAGAATTTTAAAATGAAAATCATTGTTTTTAAATTTAAGATTGATTTGTGCTTAATTTGTCTCCATGAAAAATAATTGAGAAGTCAGTCAGTGCAAGCTTATTAAAGTCTTACGTGTGTTTCTTTTTAATGTAATAGAAAAATAAACAAAAGAAAATTGAGAAAATTGACATTTAATTTTTGTTTATTTTAATGAAAAATATATTTTATTGGGATATAGTTATAAATTATTAAAATAAAAAAAAATAATTGATATATTTAATATTAAATATAATAAATTTGATATAAAATAACTTTCTCTTTTGTAAAATAAAAATTATTTTCTTTTATTACAATAATTATAAAAATTATTTCTTTAACTACAATATATAAAAACATACATTATATATAAAAGAGATTTTCTTACTCCAATTACCTTCCCTAAATAGACAGAGCCCTGCATATATATATATAGCAAAATTTAGCAGTGGTACATGGCGGAGCCTGAGGGTTCTGATCCGTTATGCCTTGAACTGCAAAGTCAATGCCCTCGATTAGCCTATTGGGAATGTTTTTCTCCAAAGGTATTCTTTTGACTGTCTTTTTTTTTTTTTTTTTTGGTTGTTTGAAACATATAAATAAGATGCAGCTACCTATCGGCATTCCGAAGCCTACGATAATCATCGTCAAATATAGTAGTTAAGTCTCTGATTAGCAAAAAGTTGTCTTGTTCCACTCTCAAAATTGAGCAGCATATTCTCATTGGCCCCTACATAACAGACATGCACTTTATAGTCCTTATCTTACGTCCTTGCCCATTTCGGGCTTTGTGGTCAATTTCCAGGCAGAAAAAAGGCAAATTAATGTATTTAATTCCTGCCCTCGGATAATAGTACTCTCGGACTCCATTACTATCCCACTATGGCAAGAAGAATTAATACTTTTGTCATAATCTTAGATTGTAGTAGGTGGTTAAAAATGTTATGCACAATATTATTATTTTAACAAAAAAACGTAATTTTATTAAAAATATTGTGTACATTAAAAATGTAAAATTTTAAATCAAGTTTTAAATTTTTTTATATCTATTAAATTAAACTTTATAAATTTACTTTATTATTTCATATTTAATTAATAACTCTTAATTTACATTGAAAATTTAATTCCAAAATCCTATTTTGGTGCACATATAGCATTGTTGTAATTTTATATACGATTAAAGGTGTCAATTCGTCTATGGCGTAGGTAAAAACTCTATTATTTCTATGTAATAATCTTATATTTCTGCATTTACTTATTCCTTACTTCATTAATGACGATGTATGTGTAATTACGATTGCAATTTAGAATTATATATTATCTATTGATAAGTAATTTAAATAATTTGCAGAAGATTTTAATAGCAACTCTTCCCCATGGGGAGGGTCGCCTTACTTCAATTAAGTTGTGCAATTTTTGGTAGTGGATTGAGGAGGTTGAAGAAAATTAACTTGTGAAAAAACATAAGCAAAGTACAAGGCAGCGAGAAAGAAATAACGTAATTTACTTGAAAAGAAGACTTAAATTTCCGTGAATTATCCGATTCTTCTTGAATTTTAAAACTTGGGATGATATAGGATAGTAAAATGTCTTGAACATATAATATTTGAGAGGTATCAAGAGCAGTATAGATTTTTGCTTCATACAAAATATCTTGTACATGGTGCTTGTTAAGTTACTATGAAAGATTTAGTATTTAGGGTGATGTAGTAAAATACAGATCATTGAATGAGATTACTAAGAATCTTGATAATAACTTAGAGTCTATTTGGTTGGGAAAAAATTGAATTTTTGGAATTTATTTTTCAACTTTCTCTTATTTGGACATTCAAAAATTTTAGTCAACAGGAAAATAAATTCTGATTAACCAGAAAGTTATATTATTTTTAAGAAAAATAACTTTTCATTTTAAAAAATAAAATTTATTTTCCTTGTTACTTAGTACATTCATACCCGAGTCTAAACTTTTTACCTTCTCACCTTGTTACACAATTACGATCATAAATAAAATTTATTTTTATTTATTAAATATTTTATTATGGATGCTCTATTTTTTTTATAAAATCTATTTTTATTTATTAAAGTTTAGGTGCACATTTTTATGCAATATTTACTAAAATATTCTTCTTTTTTCTCATGATGGATACTCTATTATATAATATTTCATAACAATTAATTAAACTAACTATATAAATCTACGTATAAGATTTTGTAATACCTTTAATATATATTTTATTATTAAAAATTAATCATTCTTGGACTATTGGGCATCAAGAATAATAAAAATTTTATTAAAAAATTTCTTTTTTAAAAAGTGAGTAAAATTATAATAATTTTGAAGTAAATAATTTTGATTTACTTTAAATGAAATTAATTTTTCTTTGTGTACCAAATATTAGAAAATATTTTTTCTCTATGCACCAAACAACAGAAAATTAATTTATTTTTCAGAAATATGTTTTCTTAGGAAAGCATTTTTTAAAAATTTTATTTTCTCCTAAACTAAACAGATCTTTAGTAATCTCATCTAATAGCCTAAATTTTATCACACTACTCCGAGTATCAAATCATTTAGAATTTCCTCTTGAACTTATAATACTTTATCTATTTTATGAAATCTCATTATTATAAAATTATTATATTTTTATCTTGTTCACTAATAATTAATATATAAATTTTTTTTACTATTTTAATAATTTAATTATATAAAAAATTAAAAATATATTAAGATTTTGATAAAAGTAGAAAGTAGTAATATTTTATTGGTTATGTATCATTTTTTTAAATTTCAAATTATATATGACTTTAGATTTATATTGTAATATTTTGTTAATTATGTATAATTTGTGATATCTATATCTAAACTTTCTTTATTTATCATTATTTAAGATTACTTAATAATTATATAAATTTACAAGTTTTAATATTATATTTTTTAATTTACTTTTTTTATCATTCCCTGCAAATTTTTATTAAATTCTGTTACACGGTATGGTATATAGATAGGACGAATTTTGTCCTAGGATAAAGTAATATTTTATTTTTAATAATAAGCCAAAGGTAAGAGTGATCTACTGTTATCTTATCTCATTATCATCCCTAAGATTATGGAATAATTTTAAAAATTATTAAAGTGAGATCATTTACTTACAATCATGACAAAATGAATAATTATAGTTGAATAAGTTTAATCTAACAATTCTAAAACTTTTCACCTAATTTCCAATTTTGAAATCCTTCAGTACCAAGCACCTAAAGTTTAAAAAAAAAATTGTATGTTCTAATTATAACACATCATAATTAATAAATGAAAGACAATCATTAATTTTTTTAGAATTCATATATATTAAAAATATAAATTTTTAATCTTAGGATATTAAAAATTGTAAAAATTAATATTTATCCTTTATTTATTAATTATAATTAAAGACATCGCACATTGTTTTGATAAAATTGAAGGTGACACATTTCTTAGTCTTATTGGTTTCTTTCTTTCCTTCTTTCCCAAGAAGAATTGGATGGATCTTCAATCTTTCGACAAGTAATGATGGCGAGAGCTATGGTCTCACCCCTTAGAAAAGAAATGAAATTCTGGCAACGGGTGCCTGTGGTCTACTTTTTAAGAATGTCTAACCACAGTTGGATACAGGAGTACACAATGGACGATGTCAATAAATTATGCTCAAGTTATATTGCGATTTTATTATTATATTTTTGAAGGAATGCAAATTATTATTATCATAATAAATTAAACATCTTATTTTAAAATATTACAATCATAAATTAGATATTATATAAAAAATATGACAAATTAATTTTTTTCTCATATAACAAGGGTGATAAATCATCTAATATATACGTAATAACCTGAGTTCAAACCTGTAATTCAGAAAGTGAAGGGGAAAAAGATCCAAGAGCTACCAAAAATATCAGCACAAATAATATTTATTTGTTTCCAAGCAAAATTGATCACCATTTACATGTAATAAAATAATGAAAGCGTTCATATCTATCCAATTGTATAATATAAATGGACCTATTCTTGTTCTCGACTATTATCACAAGATAGCCCATTACTTTTGGTCCCTCATGTGGGCCCATACCTTTTCTCCGGTTCTCCTCACCGTAACAACAGATGATGACCTACCCATAAGATGCGATTCTTGTACAGTCAACCAGGTTCTGAAAACACATCCACCCATGGAGAAAGCTTGGTTAATTTTGGGTTAAGAGGGATTAAGCATGACCTGTACACTTACACGGCAATGCTGGATATTATTAGAGAAAATGGGAGAATTTGTTCCATGAAATATGTCTTTCAGCAGATGCAGGAGAAGGGAATAAAGATTGATTCTGCCACTTCCACTTCACTTTTGCATTGGCTATCAAAATGTGGATGAGGCGATAAAGATGTGGGAAGAAGTGAATTCTAAGGGCTGTTATCATACTGTTGTTTCGTATACTGCATACATGAGCATTCTATTTAATAATGTTAGAGTAAAAGAGGCTACTGATGTTCACAAGGAGATGCTTCAATCTAGGTGCACTCCCAAATGCTATGCATACAAAGTCTCAATGAAGTATCTTATTGGGTCTGGTTAGTGTCTCTACTGTCTTCTAGTTGTTTGTTAAAAGTTCTAAATAGGCGGACATTCAGTACTTACTCTAGGTGTTTGTTATATGGTCAGCAGATCACAAAAGTTGGCTATATGAAGTCAAAACTGCTTTTTCTTCAGCTATTTTGAGTGTTGTCTTTTGTTAATTTTGAAGGTTGTAACAAGGGAAATTATTCTCACTTTGGTGGATTTGAGGGAGATGCAAGGCTCTCTAGATTTTTGTAGGGATGAAAGAGGCTGGGGTGCAACCTGATAAAGCTACACGTATAATATTGACTGAAAGGTGTTGTAAAGTTGATGGGACTGTGGCCATGACCCAAATTATGCGGTACATGAAGCAAAATCGTCATGTTCTTCGTAATCCTATTTATGTGAAAGTAATGGAAACCTTAAAAGTTCCTGGGAAGAGTGATGCCCTTCTCAAGAAAGTCCATCCTCATTTTTCTATGATATGTTTCACCAATGAGGAGGCAGATGACTCTGTTACAATTACCATAGATTCTCCTGTTGATACAGATGGAGGTCTTCTATATGTTTTCTTGAAGATAAGAAGTCTGGTTGCTATTGACTTTTACTTGCAGGCACAACGAATAAGAAAATCCCCTTCGATCATGACTTTATCTCAGCCATCATCAAGGAGAATTCCAATTGTTGTAGGCCTGAAGGTACTTTGTTGGCTCCTGAGCACAGTGCGAAATTGGGCAGATGTGTTGAGAGAGAACCGCATATCTTGCTTTGTTAGGCTTGTAGACCAGATCAAATTTGTTTCCGAAATTGGTGGAAGTTGTGGAAGAAAAAAATAGAGCTGGGCATTCTCTAGGAATCTATCTTGCTTCTCTTTTGATCTATAGACTCGGTTCTGCAAGGAGGCTTAGTTTTGCCACAAAGTTGTTCAACTTGTTAAACGAGGCCGAGGACCATGATTGCACAGCCACTTGCACAGCTTTAAATCGCGTTTATTTCTTTGCTGGAAGTGTTAGTAAGGCACTCGAGGAGATTTAGGAAAACAATGTGCACATAAGGGTTTGCTTCTGCGTTGGGCACTTACGATGTGCTGGTAGCTGGTCTTGAAAGAAGTGGTAGATCTTCTGAAGATGAAGCTTTTAGAAGGGAAAAGAAAAGCCCACATGCTGATTGCAATCCTTATGAAGTGTTTACATGAAGCAAAAGATGTGTTACCTTCCTTTTGCCGTGAATGTGGTCCCTTTTGCGTTAAGATCTGATTATAGACGCAAAGCTGAGGAATCTGTTGATTAAATAAAGCATTTCTAATTGTTGCCTAATTCAATTTATGTAGTTATAGGAGCCTTTAACTTGGATATACACTCCGTTGTACTACTACACTTAATACTCGATGGATGTTGTACTAGTAGTTTATGCATCCAGGTTAGCTTCCATTCTGAGCTAGGACGATACTCATACACTAAGCTACCTTTATTTTATTTAAGATATTTTTTTCGTTGAAAAATTTTATTTCATTATATGTATTTAAAGGAATATTATATACATTTATACCTTAAGATTAAAAAAAGGATACTTAGAATCATGATAGTAGAAGAACAGAACTTCTTCTTTAAATCTAAAGGGGAAGTTATTTTTTAATTTTGATATTTTATAATTATATTCTTATGAAAGATGTATTTTACTGAATCTTTATGATTTGTTTGAAAAAAAATATAAGAATGGAGAAAAAATTTAGATAAACTTCTTAAAATAAAATATAGGATAAATTATCCAAAAATTCTTTTAATTATTTTTTATGTGTGTATAAAATTTTCTGAATTATAAAAATGTGTTAATGATTTATTCTAACTTCTTAAACCATATATACAACCTCTTTTTAATACCCTTCCATACATATTGCCACCTTCTAAGACACTTCCATTGAATAATATAATGGGATAAATGATACGTTCATCACATCATTAATTAACTTCTCAAAATGCATTTTTATTGATAAAATTCATTGCTGGTGAATTTTAGAGTTTCAACATGACATATTTTTATCATTAAAGTTCACGTGACTCTAACCCTACAAGTAAAATATATCAATTAATATTTTTATCATTGCTATGTCATCTTTTTCGACATAAGTGGCTATTAGAAAAACATTACGTGGCATTGCTAAATTATCAATATGTTCATATATTTTTTGACATTTTTTACTGTAAAAAATGATGTGAAAAATTTTCAACAAATTTTCTGACGTATTGGGGCATCGAAATTTACAACATATATAGATGTCAAAGCCATGTCAAAAATTTCTAACCGTAGTGGATATCAAAAAATGTTTCGACAAGTCAAATACCAATATTCTAGTGAGCATTGAAAATTCACATTTTCTGATGAATTGTGAATTTTCAATGCATTTGGAAATCAAAAAATGATAATTTTCTTGTGGTGGTAGTGGAAGTCGAATATATTTATAGGGAAGAAAATACATACACTGATTGGATAACAAATTTTAGCCTGTCATTAGATGTTAGAACTCATTTGTTCCATAGTCGTCCTACAAATTATACTATTGCTTTTTATTGATATTTCAAGAATTACTAAATTTCATAACATTACTGTCAATTTTCTCTTTTGGGTTTAGGTCTTTGTATTACAAAAATAAAAAAACTAGCACCGATATCTTTAACATAATCAATTTCATCGAGGATGAGGATGTATTTTAAAGTAATAGTTAACTTCATGATAGCCAATTGACTCATTCAATAAGATTTACTATTCCTTTTCTTTGTTGCCTAGAGAGGGAGAGAAGAGGAGGAGGAGGAAAGAAAGAAAGGGAAAAAAATAATTTTTCATAGAAAAATAAAAAAAATCAAATTAAGTTAAATAATAATCTTATTTTTAAATTAATAAATTAATTTTTAAATTAAATAAAAGTAAAAATAAATTTTAATAAATTTCGTGACATTACTATCAATTTTCTCTTTGGGGCTTAGGCCCCTTTGTATTAAAGAAAAAAAAAATTAATATCGATATCACAATGCAATCAATTTCATCGAGAGAAAAGAAGAAGAAGGAGTTGCCAAAAAAAATAAGAGAGAGAAGAAGAACAAAGAAAAGATTAATTTTTTTTATATGGAAAAATAAAAAATTCAAACTATGTTAAATAATATTTTTATTTTTTAAATTAAATAAATTTAAATATAAATTATAATAAATTAATTTTTTATTTATTTTCTACTGATACATGCTAAAAAAACTTGTTGATAGGTGTCATTCTTTTTTTCCCCCTCCTTTTCTCTTTTATCTCTTTTTTAACATGTAATCAAGCAAAACTCCTTTTCTCTCCTTGAATTTTCTCTCTATCCCTTGCCTGTGGAATCAAACGAATTAAAAGTTAACAAAAAGAAGTTACCGGCACAATTTTTTAAGTTTAGGAAAATAGTTTATGTGCCTTCATATTTCAAAAAATTATGTTCACATCATTTATAATTGAAAAGAGTGCATCCAAATTTCATGAAAAAGAATTGGAAGATCCAAATTTCACAGAGGCAAATCGCGTGGCGAACTACATGGCAAACCTGGCACATTTACCAGATATTACTTCATCTCTGCTGCCGGAGGTCCGTTCTCCACGGGTGGAATGCATGGATTTATTACTTCATGACTTGCTGCAGTTTCTTCTTCAAGATTTGTAGTGCTTTCGTTTCTGCTTCAGCCTTTTGTTTAGAAAAAAGAAAGAGAAAAAGAAAATTGAGGAGAGTACCATGTAATTTATCTTGGATTATAAAAGTCATTCATTTTCTTTGTTGGTTTTCTTTTTCTAACCAACAAATTAACCTCTTTATTTATTCAGATTAGAGGTAGTCTCTAGCATAATTGCTGCAAAATTATATTTATTCATTTAAATATCTTTACATATATTAAGCATGAGTGGCTTCAACAAAGATCGGAGTCGAAAATATGTCCATCACAAAATACACTTAGAAGTGCGTCAAACATGCAAAAAAAGAGTTGTTGAGAAAAAAAAATTGAGTAAATATATTATTATCCTAATCATTGGATTGAGAGTATGTTTACATAGATCAAACTCCCCTAAAGCATAAGATATAATTTAAAGAGTGAAGCAAGACATTATATCTTTTAATGAAAAAATTCGAATATATAGAAATTAATACATAACAATGAATTGTAATTTTTAAATGGGTAACTATTTACTATCTTGATTTACCTTTTTGATTTTTTCAAAGTTAATTGTGATATCTTTTCTTATTTTTTAAAATGCATCTTGTACTTAAAAAAATTCAATCCATTTGTACAATCCTTTTTTTTATAATTGTTTGATTTTTTTGGTGAATCATTAAGTGGGATAAATAATCTCTGCATAGATTAGAACACTAGCAAATTTTTTCTTTCTCAATAAATATCATTTCTTGAATTTATATTCATATCTATTAATTAATGAGTAAAATCTATTTAAAGTGGAGTATTTTTCTGTGAACAAACGGCATATTTGTCCACGATTGTTGCCCTTTTACCCCAACCAACATGCGGAAACTGACCCTTGTAATGTGACAAGACATTTGGTGACCGTCCTTATAGATTACGGTTATACCGCCTTTATAGACAACACAAACGCCATGTAGGTCACCCCCAAGCCCTTGATACTATCAAGATGGATTAGTATAAATAATTAGCTATTAGCAGCCCTAACAAAGAGGCCTGACTTGCGTAATCCAATCAATGGTATTGACTACATCTTTAAATTACTACCTTAGATTGGCAAGTGGAATTTTAATCCCACCCTTGATGGTGGGTTCAGAGTTAATCTATAAAATTAATCAGATACAATAATCATAATTATCGTATCAAGGTTTGAAACAGTCATCTTAAGCCGGCAGTGCTGAATGCAATAGCTACAAATGGCAGCACTAAATTAAGTAATATTTGCAGTCTTTACATATAGACACATCTCTCTATCTCACCCTTCATATTCAAGGGCAGCTTCGTAATTGCACATCTACTTGCTCCTTCATTCATGCTTTGCAACTATAAATAACTGCCATAGTAACCAATCCCTACTTTCAAGCCCTGGGAGGGAAAGTCAGTGACGGTAAAAACTTAATTATTCCCCTAGTTCCAGCTCTGCCCTTGGTCAATCACAACCACAACTGCAAAAATGCGTGAGATTCTTCACATTCAGGGAGGGCAGTGCGGGAACCAAATTGGATCAAAGTTCTGGGAGGTTGTGTGCGATGAACATGGTATCGATCCCATTGGGCAATACATAGGCACATGTGCTGAACTTCAGCTTGAGAGAGTGAATGTTTACTTCAATGAGGCCAGTAATGGGCGCTATGTGCCAAGGGCAGTGCTCATGGATCTTGAGCCTGGAACGATGGATGCTGTCCGGACCGGTCCTCATGGCCAAGCTTTCCGGCCTGACAACTTTGTTTTCGGCCAGTCCGGCGCCGGCAACAATTGGGCTAAGGGACATTACACAGAGGGTGCTGAGTTGATTGATTCTGTCCTTGATGTTGTCAGGAAGGAAGCTGAGAATTGTGATTGCTTGCAAGGTATGTCTTATGTCACCTTTTAGGTTTTCAATCCCACAAGAATAAAAAACATGAGAAATTGTTTTGACTTTTATATTCATGTACTATGAAATTCTTATGTCTTTTGAGTTTTCCACCATTACAATGCATATGAAGAAGCAATATCTGAATTTTCTCGTTTCAATTTAGGATTCCAAGTCTGCCACTCCCTGGGAGGTGGAACTGGTTCGGGAATGGGAACTCTGTTGATTTCAAAGATCAGGGAGGAATTCCCAGACAGGATGATGCTTACATTCTCTGTCTTCCCGTCTCCAAAGGTATCAGATACAGTTGTTGAGCCCTACAATGCCACACTTTCTGTTCATCAGTTGGTGGAAAATGCTGATGAGTGTATGGTCCTTGACAATGAAGCTCTATATGACATCTGCTTCAGGACCCTCAAGCTGACCACCCCAAGCTGTAAGTCCAATTCTGCCACATAAACCTCTGTATGTTTAGAAGTTCTTCCATAAGATCCAATAAAATAAGTCATTTTTGCTGCTGTATGGGACTCATTATCTTCAATTGGCACTTTCCTATGCAAGAAAACCTAAAGAAACCGATAAATAGCAGCAAATGATTTTTCTTTCCTAGATCCGAGTAAGAACAGCCAAAATATGCAAGACATTTTCTCCTCTAATGTTACAGTTGAAGCTTCTTTATCTTAACTTAATTATGTTCATTACTTCTAGTTGGAGACTTGAACCATTTGATATCAGCAACAATGAGTGGAGTTACTTGCTGCCTGAGGTTCCCTGGTCAGCTCAACTCAGACCTGAGAAAGCTAGCTGTGAATTTGATCCCATTCCCAAGGCTTCATTTCTTCATGGTAGGTTTTGCTCCCCTCACATCTCGAGGATCACAGCAGTACCGATCCCTGTCTGTTCCTGAGCTGACACAACAAATGTGGGATGCCAAGAACATGATGTGTGCAGCTGATCCGCGTCATGGTCGGTACCTGACAGCCTCTGCCATGTTCAGAGGGAAAATGAGCACAAAAGAAGTTGATGAACAGATGATGAATGTCCAGAACAGGAATTCTTCCTACTTCGTTGAGTGGATTCCCAACAATGTTAAATCCAGTGTCTGTGACATTCCTCCTAAGGGTCTTTCAATGGCATCCACTTTTGTTGGTAATTCGACATCCATACAGGAGATGTTCAGAAGAGTGAGTGAGCAGTTCACGGCTATGTTCAGAAGGAAGGCCTTCTTGCATTGGTACACTGGAGAAGGAATGGATGAAATGGAATTTACTGAAGCTGAGAGTAATATGAATGATCTTGTTGCTGAATACCAGCAGTACCAGGATGCTGTGGCTGATGAAAATGAATATGAAGACGATGGAGCAGCTGAAGACTGAAGATGTTCAACCAAGTCTGCTTTGGGAATGTTACAAGCAGTATTCAATCAATAACATCATCGAGTTTTTGGCATTTTTATTGTTTGCTGGTGAGGCACGGGCGTTTGCTGCCGTGTGGGAACTCTACTTGTTTTTGTAATTTACTTCTAAGGTAATATATGAATTACAAAATATTACAGAAATTTAAGATCTTAGGATTATTCTAATACACTAAAATTAAATGGATTATGGATATAGCTCATTGCAAATTTTTATGATGATTAAAAGGTGAACGACAAATTATAAGTGGCAATTTCATGGACCATTTTTAAAATTTGGTCAAATCACACCCACATCCCTCGTTTTGCGGAATTACAGATGCATTTTGTTATGAAATGCAACAATATTAATTTCTTAACTGGAGTCTCTTCTTTAATACCACAACTAAAGGCCAAAAGATTATTTCTGTGTTTTTATGTATAAATATGCTCTTTCTTTAGAAAGGCCTAAGCTTATTTATAATAATAAAGATGATTTAATAATTTTTATTGATGTGATAATACATTTTGAACTATAGTGTAAAACTAATTTAAACAAACAGTAAATTAAATTGTATTGTATAATAATTAAGACTTTTAATAATTTTTTACAAATCCAACAACATATAAGTGATAATATAAAATTAATTTATAATAAATCAAATTTAAACCCAATATATAATTTTAAAAAATGAAAAATATCATGATAATTAAACCAAAAATATTAGGATAAAAAAACCATTAGACCTCATTTAAATGAAAAAACAAGAGGTAGAATTTATGAAGAAAAAGATGCATGTATCAATATATATCCCTAGCCACTATCATCATTAGTTAATTATTAGGTCGCTTGCAAACTTGTTAAAATTCTGTCTTTTCCACCAATTTAGAATTTTCCCATTCACCAACCTTCGTTGTATTAGTATCATTTTAGAAGAAATCCATAAAAACTTTAGATGCTGTAAGATTCAAAAAGGACAAAAAAAGTGATTCGAACCTCTGAATTAATGAATTCAGCATAACTGTGCTCAGAAAGGAAAAAAAGGGAGAAAGATTTCACCATAATAGGTGAAATTCACGAGTAGTGCCATGGCCATATCTTAAGTACACAAATCCTCAATTGTTCTTCAAAAGTAGGTGACAACTGACATCAAGTATCAAGCCAATCAAGAATGATACTCAAACCAAATCTTATTGCATGGAATGAATAATACCAAATGACAACCACATTCAAATCAAAAGGCACACCTAGCTAGTTCAACTCTGATTCATTCAACACAAACAACGGATAATAATTTAAATATCAATTGGAAAAAACGCAATTGTTCAAACTTCAAAGTGCCAACTTCATTTTTTCCTGGCAATGAACAATCCCCAAATTTGCTCACCGGATGCAGCCCTCATCTGCTTTGCCTCCCATGTTTCAACCATTTCGTTATAGTCTTCCTGGAAATTAATTGAACGTTTTCAGATTTAGGAGAAAAAAGGCCCTCAAACTAGTTTCACAAAAAGAATATTTTGACATGCATAGAGGAAACCACCTCAGAGAAATCTTGAATGAAGCGGTCCTTGTCCTTCCGAAGGGCATTTAACTCTTGCTGCAGGGTTTTCTTAAACTGAAGCACACAAATATTGATTATTTCAAAACTCCAAAAGGACCAAAAAAATATAAAAACCCAACAAAGTAAACCTTAAAGTAAGACAAACCAGATTAGTTTGATCCTCAGCAATGACATCATCAAATCCTGCACTCTCGAGCATCTACGGACAATTCAGAATAAACAAGGTGATACACATGTAACCAAAAGAAGAAAGTGATATACTTGTGAAAGAAATGTTAACTGGAATAATAATTCACTAGAAAACCAAATGGCCAAGAAAGATTGCATATGTACATATCCATACCTGACAATAAGTCTTCTTGTCATGGAGATAATATCCTCCCCTCTTAATGTACTCAGCATATTCCAATGACGAGCTTCCAGCACTCATACAGTAATCGGTAATCAGAAGTTTACCCTGAGGCTTCAACCACTTGTAAAATGATCTGAATAACGTAAATTTGTCCTGGGATAATTTGGACATAACAGATTGCAGGAAACAAGTGTTAGGAGTAAAAAGAAAGAACAAAAAAATTCACATATTATTTGGGAGGAAACTAAATATGCAATGCTTACTTTGATGTGTAAGATGGTGTCACGGGTGTAGATCACATCAAATGAGTTCTCAGGAAATGTTTTCTTAGTGCAGTCAGCCCATTCAAATTCAACTGAGCATTTGAGTCCGATCGCACGTTCAATAGCTAGAGAAATCATATTTATGGAAAGGTCAATGCCAACAACCTCAACATCAAAATTCTCAGCCATGTAATAGTCACCACCACCAGTACCGCAACCTACATCCAGTACTTTCTGCCCGGGCTTCAGTTCCAGCTTTGCTACAAATTCTTTTGTGGTTTCTGCTTAGACAATAAGCCAATTTACAGGTTAGAAATATCCGATCTATAGTGACAGATGGCCAAGACAAAATAAATACCATTTTCAATAAATTCATACCAAATCCTCCCGTGCTTACAAAGCCTGGCCCATAAACACTCTCATAACGTAAAATGCCCTTTTGATTATACTCAACACTATCTAGAAACCGCTGGAATCCCCTATCATCTTGTGACTCAATTTTTTGCCAAATCCAGCAAATCTGTGTGATGGAGATAATGAATGGTACATATATTTTGTCAGTGAACTGAACAAGCAGAACTTGGAAATGATAGTTTCATAAAGAAGAATCTGATTACCTGATTTTGATTCCTTTTATTTCTCACATAGGCTCCAATGCATTTACAGCCAACAAGAGAAAGTTCAAAGGAATTCCCAGCCTCATCATTCATATGGCATTCCTTAAATACCTGCATAGGGAAGAGAGCCAGAAACATGAAATAGGTCTTATTTGTTTTATCACTTATTCAACCTTTATGAAGCATCTTTTTTTTTTTTTTTTTGACTCAGACTAAGAGGAAAAACAAATACACTACAAAGAACAAACCTTTGTGTAAAATCTGGGTTCCCTATAGTGAGTTGGATTGTATTTTCGCTTTGAATCTCCAGATTGGTGGAAACAAGATTCCCGGAAGAATATATATCCACCAACCTTTAACCATTTGACCATCCTTTCAGCCAAATCCTCAACCTGATATGTATCAATTCAAAAACAAAAGCTTTTAGGGAAAGGGGAAGAAAAATAGCCAGGAAGCAATACTACTTACATCTTTCAATTATTATTTTATAAGCAATCAATGATCAATCAAATCCAGGATAATATTTTAGGATAATCCAATGAAAATATGAAGAAAAAGTTATCCCCTTTTAGTATTCTGGACTCATTATGCATGCATTCTCGACTTCCTCAAATGCACCAGTTAGAAGTTTATAAATACAGTTCATTGTCATTAGTAGCAAAAGGTACTTGACCAGAACCAGATGCAGCGGTGAAAAAGGAAAAAATCTATAAGAAGTGTTAACACTTGGACCCATGAGCCATTACTTAATAGTAAAATTATCTGTTAATTTCATGAGACGAGAACCAAACAAAAAACTATGTCATTACAAGTTTTTATATACACTAATATAAACAAAAACTCACCTCTTTATCTGAAAGATACATAAGTAACCAGTTTGAGAATATCAGATCAACCGATCCTTCAGAAATATGCAAATCTGGAGATGTGACATCAGCACACATAAACTTCACATTCTTGTTGTGTCCATTAATGCTTTCATTCTGCAGAAGTATTATACGAGATGCAAGATTCAAATTGGCCCTCACAAGGTAGAACCCTGGTATCTGGTTTGAAATGAGTTAATAATAAGAGTTCAGAATCGTAGAAGACAGCAGTTACCTTCTTTATTGCACTCTCGATGAAGTCCACAGCAAGCAATTGACCAGCCTTCTGAGCCAACTCACCTGTAAATCGCCCAATACCTGCTCCAAGTTCTATAACTGATTTTCCTTTGAATGCCGGTAGTAAGGAGAGCACCTGCGTGAACAAAATATGCTTAGTTGTAAAAAAAGCTATGGCGCTGGCTGCCAAAGAAAAGAAAGGGGGCTAAAAAAGAACGGAAAAAGAAATAAAGATGAAAAAGTACGTAAAAAATTTACCAAGCCCGAGCACTCTAATGTTTGCGTAACCTTTTTTTCCTTTTGGCTAAACTTACTCTCGTAGCAGAGAGGAGATTTTCCCCACATTTTACTAATTACATTTGCTATGCATGTGAACTAGGAAAAAGATGGAATATTCCTCCAATCCACAAAAAATACATTTCACAAAATGTTAAAATTATAGATCTAAAAGAATTGCTCCTTTTTCCTGTAAGGATAGCAATAGACCTTCAATTATAGTGCAGGGAATAAATTCCGATCATAAGTAAAAACAGAAAGCCACAACACTATAATCCAAACAATACGGGTAGACTGACGATGCTTATCAGAGGCTGAAATCGTTCCTATTTCATGTTTTCAACTAGTATCTTACTATCCTTTATATTGGTTCCAACAGATCTTCTTAAGCAGATTTCGTAAAAAGTGAGTTCGATAGTAAATATAAATTTCATATTTCATAGGAATTGACCTCTCCCTTGAAAGCATAGAAAGTTGAATTGTGAGTTCAATTTAATTAAAAATAAGCTCATATACATTTACCCAAAAAAAAAATTCATATACAATTTATAACATAAATCTATTTTTTAAAAAATTAATTTTAATTTTTATATGATGTCAAGTCAGGGGCAGCGAGGTTGTATTCAAGCTAAAAAATTATCATAAGAAGTCGGCTTAACTGCTACAAGTATTAATTAAGAAGCTCTTCAAAAAGAATCATTTTTATCAAAAATAAAAAATAAAAAGGGAAAATCAGGGGCAGTGAGGTTCAAATTGAGATTAAAAAAAAGGAAAAATTCTATTATATTAGACAAAAACTAGTTTAAGCAAGGTGTTAAAAAAATTTTATAGGCATAAGTCGGTGATTTGCAGTACCTAAAAACCACCAAACACGTACAGGTTAAGTGAAGATAAAGGTCATATATGGCTAAATTGTAATTATCCCCAATTGAAAAAATTAAAAAAAAAAAAGGTGTTTCCGTTATAATTACAATTATAACTGGCAAGCATTTCAAATGCAGTAACACAAAAATGGGATCTGCAGAGAATAAGGTTGTTCACGTACTTCGGGACGCTCTTCCTTGTCAAGATCTGAGGCTTTGGAATCAAGCATCATAGCCTCCACGGACAAATCCGTAGAATGTTCGATCCAGTAAGTCTTTTGCATTTGACGCTCATCCACAACTGTTTCATTTATCGAATTACATTCCCGAATTCCACACACAATTTAGAATAAAAAACCAAGCATAACAATAATCCAGCTGAGAAATGACGAAAAGATTATACCTTGAAGCTTAGCAGCCGCCATGGAAGCCATTGCCGAAGATGCGAAGCGACAGAGAAGGAAAGAGGAAAATAAAAATGAATTTTTTGAGAGAAAATGGTAATTTGAAAGCTAACTACCCTCAATGGCTATTCTGGACCTTGTGAAACTCCTGGATCTCCGGTTGTGAACTCTACCTTTCTGCTGCATCAGCCCACAGACTCTTTCTCCGAATGCTTTGCTTAGGTTCTTCTACCACAGCCAGACGGCACCCCCCGCATTTCTTTATAGAAGCTCCGTGAATCGAGACGGTGCTCTGCAGGGTCCGTTATTGAGCCGACAAGATGGGTGAATAAAGACTGAACCGATTTAATTAATTAGATCGGACGGTAGAATAGGTTATTATATTTTTTATACATATAAGTATATTTATGAAATATAAAATAATAAATATTAATTTTATATTAATTATAAATATTTATCATAATTTTAATATTATTTTATAATATTAAATTTATATTTCATCTCAATTTAATAAAAATTTTGAATTAAATATTAGTAAAATAAAAATAATCTAAACATAAAATATAAATATATATAATTTTTATTATTTATAAAAATTTAAAGAAATAAAAAATATAAAAAATAAAAAATTATATTCGTTATATATAATATTTGTCATTATTTTAACAAAGGATATGTTGATTTAAGCGGTAACAAATTGCAAGCTAGCTTTAGAAACCCTTATTTGGGACTTCGTGTGCAACTTTATTTTTTAATTAAAAATGCTATTGATCCATTAGAATTAGGTTGAACCGATTCTAGGAATTTATTGAGTAAATATTAGGTCAGATTAGTTCAAATCAAATTAACTGGTTGCTGGGATTTATGAGTCTAATTCTCGTTTAATCTGGTTAAACTAGTCGATCCAATTCGAATTATAAGACACTACTTATAAGTTTTTTTTTATTTTGTAAAATCTATTTGGATTTATTTATCAATTATTTAACTAACGGTAATTAGGTAATTAGATATTAGTTAATAACTAATTTAATTAATTAATAATATTAACTATTTAGAAAAAATATTTAATAAAATTAATTATTTATTGTTTATATATAAGATAATATATATAAATATATGTATATTTTATAATTTATTTATGTGCATGTATATAGGTACTATATATGTGTATAAATTAATTTTATTAATTTTTATTTTAATTTAAAATTTTTAAAATTATTAAATAATTATATAATTATAACAACCTTTTTATCAAAAATATTAGTTTTATTATATAAATTAAAATAATAAACCATAAATAATTATTTATTATTTATAAAATTATTTTATTTTAATATATATTAGATTTGTATATTTATGTTTAATTATATAAAATTATATAATGCTTGAGTAATGGACATTATATGTGAAAAAACATAGGTTAAACTTTCTCATTCATGTTTTTAACAAAATAATGAGAGGAAATATAATATATATATATATATATATATATAATTATAATTATAAGGGGACGCTCATAAAATTCATTTTGTTGCGTGACTAATTCCTTTACACTTTGCTTGGTTCCATAAATTTTACTAAAGAAAGAAAACTTAAAAGAGAATAGTAAAAGAAAAATGCTAAAATCTCCTACTTGGTTATCAATAGAAAATAAAAGGAAAGAGAAATTAGCAAAGAGAACATGCAATGGGAGCCATCATTTTTTTTCACCTTAAATAAAAGGAGAAAATAAAGGATCAGTGTTGCATAGTATTCAAATGTTGTGCTCCTCTTCACAGCCATCTTTTCTGCCTGCTACTATTACCATTTTCTTTGCTCGCTATTACTACCATTTCCTCCACTTGAAAAGTGCAAGCTAGCACATTTTTTAAATCCAAGCAGATAATATATTTTCTTTCTCCTCTGGTTGCTATTTGCTGCTCTAAGCTTGTTACATTTAGTTGTTGATGTTGCTGCCTTGGCTTACAAATCCACCACCATCTACCATTGGAGGGTGAGTAACTGGTGACATTCAACTCCTATAGGAAGTCATCCTCTCTCTGGTTAGGCAAAGGTGTTGATTTGCTACAGAGGGAGCTACTACCAATGAGCCTCTAGAGTTAAGTTCATAGGTTATGTGACTTGCAAGTCAGGTCAAGTGGATTCGACCTGAATTTGATGCTTACCCAACTTGCAGGTATTCGACCTGATTCCCTTTTTTTAAATTGTAATAAATAATAAAAATTATTTAATTTTCATGTTGAAAATGCACAAAAATTTACATGAATCAGTATGCTTAATGGTAGTAATTTTTTTTTACTTCTTATATGACTACAAGTAGTTATTATGTTCTCACCAATTCCTCAAATTTTTTAATTTTATAAGATTTTGTCAAATTGTATTATTTTCAAATCTAAGTAGATGGGTTGTGTTAATTAGAAAGGAATTTGTATTGTCATATCATCAATTGAGTTAGGAAGTCACTATATATATTATAATACAGAGTACATATAATAGAATATAATAGATGTGGGACCTAACTACTAACACTCCCCCTCAAGTTGGGTTATAGATGTCAATCATACCCAGCTTATTACAAATTTCATTAACCTTTTTTTTGAAAAAGTTTTAGTAAATAAATTAGTTAATTATTCTCCTATTCTAATATGTCTAAGATTGATAACCCTTTTTTGTAACTTCTGTCGAACAAAATGACAGTCAACTTCTATATACTTAGTTCGTTCATGAAAAATTAGATTTGAGGCAATATAAGTAGCAACTCGATTGTCACACCACAATTGCATAATCTCATAAGTCTTTATGTCAAGTTACCGAAGAAGGTAATTAACCCATACAAGTTCAGATGTAGCATGAGTCATAACTCGGTATTTAGATTCTGCATTAAAGTAAAATACAACTGCTTGCTTCTTACTTTTCCATAACACCAAGTTTCCTCTAACAAACACATAATACCCAGAAATTGATCTCCGATCTATAGGATATCCTGCATAGTCTACATTAAAAAAAGCTTTAATTCTACAATGACCATGATTTTTATATAAAACTCTTCAACCAGGTGCCTTCTTCAAGTATTTCAGAATGTGTGTAAGAGCATCCTAGCGGAAAGTCCTTGGGGAGTTCATAAACTGACTAACCACACTTACTAGAAAGGTAATATCAAGCCTAGTTATAGGAAGATAGTTTAATTTTCCTACTAATATTCTGTATCATTCAGGATCTTTAAGTAACTCCTTATCTTCTAAATTAAGCTTAATATTTGTAATCATAATATTTTCACATGATTTAGTGCTAACCATACCTATTTCATTCAAGAGATCAAACACATATTTTCTTTAAGATAAGAAAGTCCCTTTTCACCCTCAAGCAATTCAATGCCTAAGAAATAGCAAAGTGCTCCTAGGTCTTTAGTTTGGAAGTTAGCCTAAAGAAAAGCTTTCAATTATAAGATCCCCAATTTGTCATTCCCTATGATCATAATATCATCAACATATACAGTCAGAAGAATACATCCTGAACCACACTGCTTATGGAACACAGAGTAATCATGATCACATTTCTTCATTTTGAATTTTGTCACTACTTTACTGAATCTTCCAACTAAGCTCAGGGAGATTGTTTCAATCCATATAATAATTTTTTTAAACGTAATACCTTGTCACACTCATTCTAAGCAACAAACTCAGGTGGTTGCTCTATATACACCTCTTCATTCAAATCCCCATGTAAAAATACATTTTTAATATCTAACTAATAAAGAGACCAATCATGAGTAGCAATAAGAGATATGAGTAAACAAACAGAAGTAATCTTGGCCACAAGTGAAAAAGTTTTTGAATAATCAATACTATAGGTCTGAGCATATCCTTTAGCAACTAGATGCGCTTTCAAATGAGCAATAAAACCATCTGGATTCACTTTAATCGTAAATACCCATTTGTAACTAATGGATTGTTCATCATCAGGTAAAGGCACAAAATCTCATGCGTAATTAGCTTCAAGAGCTATCATTTCTTCCTCCATAATAGCATGCCACCCATTATGAAAAAGAGTTTCAAAATAGAACTTAAGAACAGTAATAAAATAAAATCTAAAGAAGTAATAAGGGATCAAGAAAAAGTAGATAAAGAAGAATAAGATACGTAAGTGGAGATGGAATAAAGGTGGCGAGGGTTACCTTTCTGAATGTAAGTACGGATACTTTTTTAGTAAGCAATAGGGAGATCCAAATCAGAAGACACAGGAGGAGGATCTGATTAGGAAGAAGCTAGTAGAGGAGATGAAACTGATAGACCATGGGAAATTGAGTTTGGATCATATGGTTGCTGCATGACCGGTGGAGGAGCTGTTGATGTTACATGCACTCTACAAGAATGAACAAACTGAATGGGAGTTTGAACTAAATTTTATGGCGGAGGAACTTGTGAATCCAGTTAGGGAGAAGGTACAAGAAAGTATTCATCAACATGATCTGAATCTGGGAAGGGGGAAGAAGATGGAAAAGGCCTAAAGAATGAGATAAACTTAAAAAATGAAACATCAGAAGATACAATATAACAATTTAACTTAATATAACAATTTAACTTAGGAAAAAAATATCGATACCCTTTTCAAGTACAAGAATAGTCAAGAAAAACACATTTTAAAGACTAAAGATCCAATTTCGATACCTAAGGATGATGATCATGAACAAAACAGGTGCACAAAATATGTAGGGAAATAGGAAAGAAAAGCTTAAAAGGAAATAAAATAGAAAAGGGTACCTGACCACTAATAATGGAAAAAGGCACTAATTGATAAGAAAATGAGCTGTAGAAATTGCATCTGCCCTAAAAATTTTAGAAACTTTCATTTCAAATAAAAGAGCTCGAGAAACCTCCTATAAATATCAATTTTTTTATTTAACTACTCCATTTTATTGTGAAGTAACAACACAGGAAGACTGATGAATTATACCATGCTTGGACAAATAAGCTAAAAACTATGCAGAGAAATACTCTCTAATATTATCACTTCAAAAATTATAAATAATTGTCTGAAATTAATTTGTGACCTCAAATGAAAAGTATAAAAAATATTAAACAACTCTAAATGATTTTTTATTAAATAGAGCTAAGTCATTGTTGAATAATCATCCATAAAAGACATAAAATAACAAAAATCAGACTTTGAAATAATTAGACAAGGCCCCCAAATATATGAATGTACTAACTTAAAGGGGGGATAAAATTTGCTTATTAACTCTAGGAACATAGGATTGACGATGCTATTTAGCAAATTGATAAGATTCACAATTTAAATGAGAAACAGATGTTAAACTAGGACACAATTTTCGTAAAGAAAGCAATGAAGGGTGGCTAAGGCGATAGTGCAATTGATGTAGAGTGGAGGTAGCAGCAGCAACAACAATTGATTGAGAAACTTTGTTATCCAATACATATAATCCCTTAAATTCATATCCTCTACCAAAAATCTTCTTTGTCAATAAATCTTGAAATACACAATAACTAGGAAAGAAGAAAATACCACCATTATAAGCATGGGTAATTTGGCTAACTGAAAGTAAATTAAATGAAAAGTTTAGAAGACACAAAACATTGAACAAAGAGATATCAGAGATGAGATTAATCATGACACTTCTAACAACAGAAGCAGTAGACCTATTAGTTAAAGTAACATGTGAAGGATAACAATTATTAAAAGAAGATAGCATACTTGTTTGACCTGTCATATTATCAGTAGCCCCAGAGTTAATGACCCATTTAGAATTGGAATGGGATAGGCATGCAATAAGGTTACTTGTGTAAACTATGGTGGCAGCGGATTGGGTGGGTGGCAGCTGTACAGAGGCCTTCAATTGCAAGTACTCAACATATTCACTATTAAATAATAATTTACTATTAATTTCTTATTCTTGTGCCATATGTGCAAACCTGGATTGCTAGGTATTCTTTCCTACTAACTTTGAGTAGAATTTCTTAATGTGTCCGTATTCTTGACGATGATAACAAATCACAACTAATTCACCTCCTCTCCCTCCTTCACTAGAGTGACTCTACTAATCACCTCATCTTCCTCCTTCATTAAAATAACCTCGCCCTCTTTCTCTTCCCCTACCACCTTTAAAATTACCACGTCCTCCACGAGTACTTGAACTAACTAATGCTATTGACTCATTCATATTTGAAGATGGAGAAGAGGAAGAAATATCTTTGGATGTTCTTTGAACTCAATAATAAGCTATTTTTCGGGTAAGGGGCTTAAAACTAAATAAAATCTGCTATCGTGTTGTACTAAACTCAGGAGGTAAACACATCAAATAATACAAAGTAGTTAGTTGTTCTCGCTGAGAATATATTGCATTAACATCATTAGTAATAAGCAGCAGAGAATTCTATTGTTCATAAATACGATTGAACTCAGTATAAATTTAAGCATTAATTTTACCTCTCTCATCTGATTGAAACAAGGATGCGATCAGATAATATACTTGATTCAGATCATCCTTTGTCGAATATAGACCTTCAATAAACTCCTATAACTGCTTAACAGTACAACAATGAGTTGTGTTATCTTCAACTTCAATAGCTAAAGTATTACAAACTAACCTAAATAACCGATGATCTTCTATGATCAATTATTGGTCTGGATCTTCTATAGGTGGTTCTTGAGTAAGGTGATGTATCATATGAACTTCATCAAAATAATATTCAATTGCTTTTTTTCTAAGTAACATATTGTTGCCTTTCAATATCTAACTTCACTTTATTATTTTTCCACCTACTGGTAATAATTTTGAAAAATTAGATCTGAGTTCTCTCCTTGAATGTTTTGAACTATTGGGACTTGCAGAATTGCTCATAAAATCAAAACCAATATCCATATCCAGCCAGCACAGCAAAAAACTAGAAAAAAAATTATCTAGAAAATAGAAAATACTGCTTGGAGACATGGAACTGTAAAACCAACCTTATAGAATCCTTCAAAGTCATTCAAAACAGTGCTAGATGGAAGATCGCCGCTTGACGATGGTCCATGCGCCTCCACGCGCTGCTGCTTGCCTTTGTAAGTAGGCTTTACGCACCTGCATACACCAATGCGTGTGATGCCACATGCCGCCTAATCGGGATTGCCTTATCCCAATCTATTGTCCGGTGCACCCAGACCTTCCCCTTCGATTTCAGTTCTGCTCCCACAGCATTGAACAGTATCGTTAGTCTCTTTCACCACCGTACACCGCCACCAATCAGCAACACTGAGATCTGGGCTTCCACCAATAAGCAATTTAGAGTACCATTGGTCCCACTGTGACCTTAGTTACGCATAAAAGAAAAATAAAAAGAAAGGAAGAAAAAAAGAGAAAGTTAGGTTATTTTTTTATCTTTTAGTTTGTAGATTGGGATAAGAGAAGGATGGCTAGAAGGTTTTAGATACCATGTTAATTAGAGAGGAATTTATATTGTCATATCCTCAACTAAGTTAAACAATCACATATATATTATAATACAGGGTACATATAGTAGAATATAATAAATGTGGGACCTATCTACTAACAAGTTAAAAAAATATAAAAAAAATTCTTTGTTAAGTTTTTATGAAGTTTTTATAATTACTTGATTGATATTAAAAAATTAACACTTTTCAATAATTAATTTTTAATAATTATTCTGATTGCATTTCAAAATTGTTGAAAAATATTATCAAAATGATATAATGCACCCTTTAAATTTGTTATGTAAAAATGAAATATTCTTAAATGTGAATTATTTCTAATTATTTTTTGAAATTATTTTTCTAATATATCTTATTCAAAACATATTGATTTGTTGATATAATTAATCTATTTTCTATCAATTTTATTTACATTCAAATGATATTAAAAATTTCTTTCACATTTTCTTTTTTCCTTATTTTTTCTCACACCCAAACACAATCAATTTTTTTTATTTCTCTATTTTCTCCAACAACTAAACACACCTAAAGAAAATAACTTTTTTTTTATTTTCTTTCTCTCCTAATTTTTTCTCTAACCAAGCAAAGCATTACTTCTATCTCTATTTTCTAGAATAAGAAATTTTCCTTACCCTAAAATAAAATAGAATTTTCTATTCTATAATTCTATGCACGTAATTTGAAATATATAAATTTAGCTTTAATGCATTTCCTGAGATTTTAAAAAAATAAATATTTTTTTATTTAAAACTATAAATTTCAATAAATAATATAATGTATCTTAAAATAAAAAGTATATTTTTATCACTTAAAAAATCGAAAACAAATTAACCGAAAGAAATGGAATACATCCGGATCTGGAATGTACGGGGGGGGGGGCGGCCGGGGAGCGCATTTTTAGCCCATTGCTAATTTGAACAGTAGTTTGGCGGGGGACAAATGCAACGGACGGGAGAGACGTGGGTTGCGGAGAGAGGATAGATGGGATGAGGCAAAGGGCAACGTGGCTCTCTGGCCTGAAGCAGAGATCTGAGATTGGAATCATGTACTATCTACTACCAAAATTCAAAAACAGGAATCATGTACCATCAAATGGTTTCTTGCCACTTCGTTCTCAGCGCCCCATCTCACCTCATTCTAGTATTTGATATTTGATTCTCTCTCCATCCCTCGGGCATTATCAATTATCAGTTTTATATTTTGCCAGAAAATTTTTAATAGGGCGAGATTTCTGCGCACTGTATACTTTTCTAACCACAAACATTCAGCACACACGGTGAACGGTGGAAAGATCAAAATTATTTCTCTGATAAAAATAAATTTGGTTTCGACTTTTATTGGAATTTTAATTTTATTTTTTAAACTTTATTTAAAATAAAAATACCTTTTAATTTTTTAAAAATGTATAATGTTATTTAATAATTTAACACAATGAAATTTTTTTAATAAAAATATGTATGTAATAAAAAATCACTAAAAGTTTCCATTGCTAATGTAGTAAATCCATTATTATCAATGAATTTGGATAAATATAGTTTTGGAATTTGAAAAAATATTTTTCTAACATCATATGCTTGATATGATATGAATTTATAGCAATATTTTAATGAGTAAGACAATCCAAAATATAAATATAATTTATCTTTGAAAAATTTCAAATTATTGATTAATTACAATGAAAGTTATCACATTACAATGAATTTTGTCCTTATATTATGATAAAAGCAATCATATTTTTAGAGAATTAAGAGATAAATTTAGTTCAAATAAAACTTATGAGACAAGATTAAAATTTCAATAAAGGTTGAGAGATCAAAAGTATTTTTTTACAAAAATATGAAAATACAACTCATATGTACAATATAAGATGACAAGTTAGATGTCATGTAAGTAATTATGCTGTATACCATATAAGTATCTCTGTTATAGCATTAACTAATTGAGTAAAATTGGATAATTTTTCAAAGTTAGATAAGTTTGCTCTAAAATAAAATTTAGAAGAAAAACTTAGAGAAGCAAAAATACCTTTTTACCTATGTCTTTAAATAAATTTAATTTCTCTCTTCTCTCTTTTTTGTCACATATTTACATAAGATTATTTATTTGGTATAATAAGAATTAGAATTGTAATTATAAGATAAGTTGTTAATTATTATCTTTTTTGAGATATTTGATTATATTTTAAAAGGTTTAAATAATCAAATTTTAGGTAATATTTTTTATTAAAAATATAAGCTAACGAAATAATTTATTTTTCAATTGTAATTATAAAAAAATAAATTTTAAATTATATACTCATGTTAACTTCATTTTTTATGTTCATTGTCTTTCCTCTAACTATATAAATTTTGAATTTTATATGTAAGCTAATCTTATATTTTATTTTAAATTTATGAATAAATTTCAAGGCATTGGAATTTAATTATATCAATTTTTTAAATTAGTGAATAATTAAATAAATGTAAATCATAAATTAATTATAAAAAATAAAAATTTCTTATTTATGAAAAAAATTAAATAAATGAGGATGTATATTAAATTAGAATATATATATATAATTAAATAATATATATCATTCATTTGAATTAAGAATGTATATTAAATAATATATTATATATTTTACAAATAATAATATCAAAAAAATTAAAAAGGTGTTATATTGATATAATTATGTGTATTTTATTATCCTTTTAATAATTCAACTCTAAAGAATAATTATTTTGTATATCATCCAAATAAGAATAGATTATGGCTCTATTTTATGTAATTAATTATGCTAACTTATAATTTCTTAAACTTAATCAATAAGTTATAAGAGATAACTATGATATACTACTGATGTAGTGATGTATCAATGCACTATTAAATTTAACCATTAATTTGTTACTATATATCATGTCAAATTTAATTTTTTTAAAAAATCTAATTTGTAATAAAATTTGGTTATACACCAATGCACCACTACGTCAGTACTGTAATTTCCCCTTAAGTTATAAGTTGTCACTTTTAAAGGTGTTTTATGTACTAATTTATTAAAAAAATAAATTCTATTTTAATATGTTACTTTGAATAACTTATAAGTTAATTAGTTTTTATTTTTTTTTTATTAATTTATAATTCACACTTTTAATAAATAATTATATTCTTATTTTTAAATAATAAATAAATAATTAGTTAACTAAATAATTAAATAAAAAATAAATGATATTATAAATTATAATTAATTCAATTGTAAGTAATTATATTCTAATTTTAAACTATAAATATATAAAAATATACATGTAAATAAATATATAATATCATAAAATATCTCAATTATATTTTTATTAGAACTAATAATTATATACAAATTATGTAAATAAATAAATATGTAATGTGATAAAATATAATTAATTAAATTTTAGGTAATTATATTTTTATTTTAAAAATCTTCATTGTGTTAATATAATTTCATCTTTAAATATAAAACTATATATCTATTTATATTGATATATTATTTTATGTTTTTAAATAGTATAATAACTAATTTTAAAAAAAAATTCTTATATAATCAACTAACTTATTGGATATCAACTAATTTATCATTTATTTATAATTGTTTAAAATTTGATGGTATCAAACCAAGTATAAAATAAATGATATATAATTAATTATTTTAAAATTGATTATTTTTGTTGTCAGACCAAATAAACCCTGAATAAATGTTACGATCCAGCACCATTTTATCTTCTAAAAAATCATAAATAGTAAAATTCTGTAAAAATAACATAAAAATAAGAGAAATGCTCGACGTACTGAAAAAATAGTAAAAGTGGGATTGAGGAATGATGGTAGTTTTACAAAATAATTGTGGAATCACAGCTCTTTGATTATATTCGGTTCCTGTCTTCGGCTGCTTTCTTGCTTGAATATAACGCTGCTATAAAAATAGCGACTGATTTATCAGCATTTAACAATAAATAAAAACATTTATGATTTTTAAGTTGGATTTTTATAAATAAGTTAGTATTTTAGGTTTTCCTCCCCACGGGAGTTTGCAATCAAGGAGGTTATTGGAGCAATTCTAATTACCCATAAAGTATGAGAAGTTCGAAATAATAAGATTTTTTATGACAAATTGTTAAGCTCAAAAGCATCAAAAGCATTTATTGAAAATGATTTACTTATAGAATTATTCCATGTAAAAAATCATATGCCTTCTCTGGCCAATTCATATTACTATAACATGAATGCCACCACCTATGGGATGTCTGAAGCTCAATTTGGATACATCATGGAAAAATGACATGGTAATAATAATAATAATAATAATACTAGAAGAAGGTGAACTATCTCGTGCAGAAGGTTTTTGATTTGAAAAGCTGAGGTGCAATTTTGCTAAAGAAGTAGAAGCTCGAGCAATCTTGAAAGCCTACAAATTTGCAAAAATAATTATAAAAAGTAATTATCAGTTGGTGGTATATGCTATATTAGGTTTTACTAAATATCTTTGATATTTATTTACTTTAGTTAAAAATATTATTTACATGACCTTACCATTTTATTTGTAATTTAGATAAGTAAAAATGCAAATACTCCACCTTATAAAAGGATTAAATGAGTGTATAAAGTGATAGAGAGTGGGGTGGATGTTATCCATATAGTCCTTCCCTCCATTGAGAGTACTTGTAACATTGATCTATAAGTTACTTATAATTAATGATGTGGAGTTAATATTTCAGTCAAAAAATAAAATTTGTTAGTATTTTTGTTTTAGTGCTATTTGATTTATAGATGGCAGGCTTCTTAACATAATTTCCATTTTTAAAAAAATCCAGTTTAAGAAATATACGTAATTTAAGAAAGGAAATTATTAGCTAACATCTACATTTATATGTAGATATTTGCAATTTTCACTTGCTTGGATGTAAAAAATTATATTATTAATTTAATGATAATAAAATAATAAATGATATTTAATTAATTTAAATATTTAAATTATTTTCACTTATTCTTCCTAATATTCACAATAGTTCTAATAATTAAATGAAAAAATTAGTAGTAACAAATTGATTATAATATTTTTATTATGTTATTATTTTTAAATTGATAATATGATTTTTTTTCATTCAAATGAAATAATGAAGATTAATAGCTTCCGCATATAAATGAAAAAGTTAGCGATTCTCTCTAAAAATATATGTAATATGTAATTATTAATATTAATTTCTCCTATAAAAAAAAGAGAATATAGGAAATCGGTATCAACTACCTTTCTTAAGCATTATAATAGAAATATTAATTTTGAAAAAAATTGGTTTTTTTTATTTATTATTTTAGAATTCTAATAAGATATTAAATATTTTTTGTTCAATTTTATCTTTCTTTTATATTTTATTATTATATACTCTCAACCTACTTATATTTATTCTATCATATTTACTCTTTATTTTTAATTATCTTAAATTTTGTACGTAAAAAATAATATAATCTTAAAAGATTTATTGAAGATATATAAAGTAAATTACTTTTTAATATATATAAAATCCATTAATTATAATAAATAATAAAAAATGAATGTACTAATATTAATTAGTGGAATTGTAACGGTAAAAAAATCACCTAATTTTAAATGTTATCTCTATTATGATACTTATTTTGGATCAACGTGATTTACTTGTCATTAAAAAGGAGTCGACCAAATAAATCAACATTGACAACAGTATAATTGCATTTATTTTTAACGCATCAATTAATTTGAAAAAACAGTTAGGAGCCCAGCTAATTTGTCCAAAGTGTAAGTCCGAGGAGTCGAATCGCATTCTGTTAATATATAAAGCCTGCGAAGCAACTATTATGCTATTATGCATCTGAATTTTATATGCAATAATTTAATATATATATATATATATATATATATATATATATATATATTAAAAATATTTTTTATAAATAATAAATCATTATTTAATTTTTTATTAATGAAATCTATAGAATGAAATTAATATTTTAAATAGATAATTATTATAATATGCCAAAGATATTATTATATAATTATTTTATGAATTTTAATTTTTTTACATTAAAAATAAAAATTAATCAAATTAGTTAACAAAATTAACTATCATTTAATAGATAATTAACTAAATTAATTAATCATTAATATAATTAATTAATTATTAAATAAGGTCATTATTCTTTTCTTTTAAAATTGCCATTATTTATTATCTTCCTTAATTCTTTTTTACTTAACAACTAATGGAGTAATATTTTTTAGCGTCAAATGCAAATAACCCTTTAAAAAAGGCCTATTGTCACATAATCTCGTGAAGTTTTAAAATTTACAAATAATTTTCTAAAATTAAATAAATTAAAATTTCAATTAACAAATAAAAAAAAAGAGATGAACCACTTACGGTTTTCTTTATAACTATTCTTTTAGTACAGTAAAGTCAAAGGGATAATTAAAAATAAAAAACACATCTTACCTCTCAAAATGTAGTTAAATCAAGTTTTAACAATGCTTTACTTAAAATAATTGTCTTTAGTTATATCATAAAAGCGTTACAAAATTTACTTTATTGATACTAATTTATTTTATAACAAAGGCACTTCAATTCATATTAAAAATAATTAAAAATAGTTATAAGTGAATCATATATATATTTTTTTATTTTTTAAAATTGAATTATCAATAATTTTTATTTTTTAAAGAACCTTAGGAAGATATTTATAATTTTTGAAATTTTAAGGAATTATGTGATATTAAGTCAACATTAAAAGATTTATTTATATTTTTATCTATTTCTCATCTATTACAATCACACTAATTGATATTAATAAATATATATGTGAGTAATCCGTGTAGGGTAACAAAAGAATGTGATGAATATATGCACAAATAATTCGGACTATACTTATATGGAAATGACTTGTAAGTATTTTATTCGTTCCACTTTCTTCATTTTTATCACATACATTTACCTCTAATTAGCATTACAATTCTACTCATGTCAAAGTCGATTTATTTCGTCAACTCTTTTTGAATGAAAAATAAATTACATTGTTCTAAAATAAATGTCATCATTAAGATAACATTTAGAATTAGGTAATACTTTATACTATTGCGATTCTTTTAATTAATATTAATAATTATATGTTATATATTACATATATTTTTAAATTAGCCTATTTCAATTGACAATTGACAATTATATTAAGAAGCTTACATTTTGTAAACCATGACACCACATTTAAAATACCAACTTAAAAATAATAAATATTATTTGTTGATGTCAAATGCTAAGAAATAAGCAATCATTTTTATTATATTTTTATGTTAATTTCGCAAGACTTTTACCATTCATATTTTTTTTAAAAATGAAATTGTGTTACACAAGATCATACCTCACATACTTAAATAGGATTATGTGAAGGGCCAGAAAAAAGAGAGAAGAAGTTTATATGAGGAGATAACTTTAACCTTTTTACGAACAAATTCCTATTTTTGTACTTGTAAGTTTGTATTCATATCAATTTCATCCTCCAAAGAAGGTTAATATCAAATTTATCCCAACTTTTCAAATATGTTCCATGTTTTTGTCTCCTTACTAGGATAAAATTTTTAATACCATATTAATATAGGAAATTCAATACTATTTTCATATAAATATTATCAATTTTTTTTAACTTAACAATCTAATTTGATAAAAAAATATTTATTTATTTTTATAAAAAATCAATTATTTTCAAGGAAATCAAAATATTGAATTGAAAAAATAAGACATTTAGTAACATTTTTATAAAAATAGTATTGAGTTTTTAGTACTAATATAATACTAAAAAAATAAAAAATAATATACTACTATCTCCTTCTAAGTAACATTTATTATAAAAATAATAAAAAATAATATACTTAGTAAAATTTGTAAAAAAGAATACACCATTATCTCCTTCTTCACAAAATTTTCATTATTAATTCATCTTATTCTCTATCATCCTTACATTCTCATATTTCATGGCGTAATTCACCATCAACATCCTTTCCATCACATTCATATAATTCAATTCATTCACAAAGTTTTCGAGCATATTATTTAATAAAACAATTTATTATTTGAAATATTATAATTTCTTAAAGGTGGGACATATTGGCTTTAATTATTTAGCACTGTTGAGCTAATGTAAGTTGTTAAATGGTGACATGGCACTGGTAAAGGCCAAGCCAGCCTCCCTAGAACACTTAGTTCTTATAAGATGAAGTTTCTATTAATTTTTTTCCTTCATTAAAAGTTAGTATAATTTAGTTTCTGAAAATTAATTCCATCTCAAGATTCAATCCCTTCATCATTTGCCAACGGAAAAACTTAATGGCTGAACTTAACTAGCACTGTTAATTTTTCTTCTTCATTTTCAACAGTAATTTATGGACTAAGAATATTTCTAAATATTAAAATCTTGCTTCTTAATACAAATTATTTTCATCCCATTTTTAAACTTGGTGTCATTATTTAAGGTGTATTTTCCTCTCTGTATGTATATTCACATACTAAACATTAATTACAATTCCTAATAGAATATTTCTTTCTTTTAATCTACTTGGAAAATTTATATTATATGATGATTTAATGGGATGTCTTTCTTTTAATCCACTTGAAAACTTTATATTATTATTATTAAAAAAAATACAATTTATCCATATGTGGTGTAATTAATGTTTACTTTGTCCATCTGGCAACCTGAAGTTAAAAATGTCAATATTTGATCATTTGTAATTGCTTTGCGAACACCTTGCCTTTTTCAAAAGCAAATATAATTCGCATGCTTTTGTTATGTAAGTTTAGTTGTTCGTCGTTAAAGCCACAAAATAAAAATAATAATAATAACTATATCATACGATTAGTAAGTTTGAGAGCATATTTTTAAATTTCAACTTTAACTTGAGATAATATTTCATAATTAACGACGATGTGTTTTAAAAATGGGACGAGTATAATCTACCTATGGAAATAAGATTTTTTTCTTTTTATTGGAAAACATTCTCAATATGTAATGTTATGTTTGGTACAATAAAATAAATATTTTATATTTGGTATGGTAAGAAATGAAATAAATATTTTACTATATTCTTATGTTTGGTATAACAAAATAATATAAAAATGGAATGAAAAAAATGGAGTTAATGATAATAATACACTTATTATAAAAATAATAAATATTTTATTATTATTAAAATATATGATATGATCAATAATAAAAATTGTGCAATTTAAAATTTTTCATCAAAATAAAAATTAACAAGAAATTTTCTATGATAAAAGCACGAACATTCTAATTTACTACTTTTGCATATTAAATTTTTTTAAAGAATATAAAAATGTCATATTTTAAATTTTTATTACTAAAAATATAATTATTAAAAATATTTTAACGGAGAGTTATTTAATAGTTAATAAATTTTATTACACATTGACAAAAAGTAATATTAGAATATATAAAAATATGATATATAAATTGTTTTGTAAAAAGATTATTTCATGAATATTAGAATAATCCATTTTATCACTTTTATTAATGAATGAAAATTTTACCATTTGATAAAATGATCATTCCCTAAAGAAAAGAATGAGTAATCCCATTCCATAATGCATATAATTTTTTTTAATTTTTTTCACTAACTTTCTTTATTTGTGTAATTCTATATTTATCGAGCAGTGAGTCTAAAACAAAAGTAGTAGAATTGTTTTCCTCAATTTTCATTTTGAATTTTTAGCAATTTTGTAAAATTTATCTATTAAATTTAAAAATAAGCATTTTGTTTACAATTAATATGAGATTTTCATATTATGATTATTTTTATCCAAAATTTTTTTATTTACAATATTATTTTAACATGATATTCATATGAAACATTTTAATTACATTTTATTATAAATTATATATTTTAATTTCTAACCCATACTACCTGGCAAAATTTTTAATGCTGCGTTATTATTGAAAATTTAGTACTACTTTTATATAAATTTTAATAAATGTGTTAATTTTTTTCTAAAATTCAATTCCAAATACATTTCATATATTTTAAAAAATAAAGATTAAATTTGATACTAAAAACTAAAAAATAATGTGCTAATTAAAAATATTAATATAGCACTCAAATTTTTAGTATAAATATAATATTAATTTTTTTCATGAAATAAAGATAGGGATTTATACAAAAATTATTTTATTATGTTTCTGAGGAGAGATTTAGATCGGATCGCGCAAGTAACCGCTGTCTCTTGTGATGGCCGATGATTCCGAAGGGAATCCTGAATCCTAAAATAATATATTCGGCGTTGCCTCGAGATTGGTGAAGCTTCACCTTCGTAGCTAGTCCTGTCCGATCCTATCGTTGATAAACTCAAGTTTGGATAAATTTTCCGCTCTACGTGCGGTAGTGTTAATTTTTTCTTCCATGATAATAACAGGGGCAGTGAAATTACAAGTCTCACACACATAAAATTTCGAAATTGCATTTAAAATATAGAAAAAGTTAAAATATTTAAATTGCATTGTGTCATTTGAGTTGAATACTTTCACTATCACAATGTTATTTATGAATTTAAATTTTGTTTGAAATTTTTATTTATTTTGCTAACCTTATATTTGATTGCAAAAGAAAATAGGGCGAAGAAAATACAAGAGAAAGAAAGTTAAAGGAGTTTATGTTTTTTTTTCCTTGTGTGTTTCGATGAATAGAAAAATCAAAAGAAAAAAAGTTACATATTTTCTTTCCTTTATTTGGTTTGTAAAAAAAAATGAGTAAATTTTTTTATTAAATTAAATTACATTTATACTCTTATTATAATTTGAGTTCTTACTTTAACAAGGGATAATAATGAAAATAATTAATTTTTCCCTCATTTCTCTTCACTTATGGAGAGAAATAAAAAATTTTGGGATCCACTTATTTTATCTCTTTTATTTTCTTCTTTTCCATTAATTTCTCTTGTCATCCAAACAGATCTTAAAAAATTTTGTAGAAAAATTTTATTTAGTTATATGAAATTAAAATATTTAAATTATTTATATTCTTTATGATTAAGAAATAATAAAAAAATACATTCTTCTCTTCTTTGTTTTAATGAAATTATATACATATTTTTCTTAATTTTAAAACTTACTCAGAGCTCTTTTAAAATATAAAAAGTACTACACTTAAGTCTAAATTTATTTTTTTTATTAAAAATCATAACAAAATGACTATATAATTCAAGTTATGCAAATATTAACATGTCTCGTATATACACCATTTTCAAAATATTTTTCCAATTATAATTTTAATTTATGTATTTTTTTACATTGATTTTAGATAATTATTATGCTATTTTTATATTATTTTTCTATTTTTCAAATTTTATAATCATAATTCTCATGTGTAATTTTTTTATTAAAATTTTTAAAATTTTATTAAAATAAAATATAGTTATTTAGTTTTATAAATTTATATTATATTTGTATTGTGAATGTTAAATATATTAATTTGTCAATCTATATTTAAAATTATTTTATATTCTAACCTATTAACCTAGGGATGACACTATTAACCTAATATCGATTATTGATGGGCTAACCCTTAAGCCAACAGGTCATTACTTACTAATCTCATGCTTTTGTTGGATTGAATTATTTGAGATCAATTTCTTATCAAATCAAGTCATTTTTTTTATTTTTTATTTTGGTACCAATTCTAAGCAAAATTAATTCAGTTCTATGTGAAAATAACTTGTTTTGGCTCAATTTTAATTCTAATATTGACTCAAAAATACCTTATTGGGTAAAATACAAGACACACTGCAAACCAATCCTGCAAATCGTAATATTGGATCAATATTAATTCTAATGGTACAATGGGTCACATAAACTCATTGGCGTGAGACGGGCCGTGGGGTTTCTTAAGGAACCCTCATGCGAGAAGAGACACTTATTGGGCCATAATATAACCCAAACCAACTTCCCTTTGAATTAATAGTGATGTGATCCAAATGTCAGTTTTAATTTACTTTAATTGGGCCCCTAAGGAAGCCTGATTGATTTAGAAAAATAGGCCCATGCTACAGGTCCCTGATCGGCCCACCTTTAGTCATCCAATATTATTCCATATTGTCGTCATCATACTTCTAAACTTTCCAATTATTAGTTTCTTCGCATTTAATTTTTTTAGTAACGCCACTAACGTTTATATGTATTCACTTTTTTTTATCCTTTTTTTTATTAAATTAATAGATACATACACATAAAATTATAGGATTAAATCCAGAAAAATATAAAACCTCCAAGAAATATCATATGCCATTTGAATTAAATATTCTTGGCTTGTCATCCTCTTCTCTGAATTAGGAAAATTTTCATAACTCAGTCCTTCCTTTTAAAGTTAGGGACGGCCTTCTTTGAGAATTACTCTGATTTTTTATATAAAATTTCTTCCCTCCATTTAATATTTTTATGTTCAGAACAGAGTCTCTCTTCTAGTATCCCTTTTTTTTTTTCGTCAATGGAAAATGCTAGAAATTGAAGCAATATTGTATTTTGTAAAATTAATAATTTTTTCTAGATCTGTAAAATCAATAAAAACCTAATTTACTGCCGGTCTCAACAGCACGTAAAAAAAATTAATTTTGGGGGTGGTAGGATTTTTCATTGAGAGTGCATGTCATTTCACGGCTCAAATCCATATTCCAATCAAATAAAGGAGGGAAAGAGAAAAAAAGACTAGCTAAAAGACATCTCTAGTCTTGCTCACATTCCATATGTCAAGGGATTCAGAGGAATTATTATTATTATTATTATTATTATGGTAGGAGTGATGATACTGCTAAACTCATATACATGTATAAGAATTTGGATCAAATTCGAAATCTATTGAAAGGCAAACCCGTGGCTCAAACATATTAAATTTTTTTATAAACATTTTAATCCATAATTAAAATGATTTTTTTCCTTAAAGATATACTTTAAGGTAATAGTAAGATGTATAAATATGTCTAATTATTAATTATGTTAAAAAATAATTTATTATTCTAAAATTTAATAAATTGGAACTGTTATATGTATTGTATGTTAAATATATTTATAATATATATTTTTTATATTGGGTTGGACATCCGGTTATATTTTGTGTTAGGACAAACTCGGCTTAATTAACAGTCGAGCTTGGGAAAACAATTCAAATAATTAAATAGGCTCAAATTCCAATTTCTTTCAAATCAAGAGGATCGGGTCCATCCAACCGTTCAATACATGCAGAAGGTTACTTTCATCATACACACAATGTACATAAGTCAAACAAATCCTATTTTTTTTTCTTTTTTTTTTAATTATATAAAGTCATGTTCACTTATATCGTAGGAGTAGTTAGTAGACTAGCAATACAATCCAGCGATGAAGATATGCAGGCAATTTAGTGTACGTTACCCAAGATCCAACTGGATTCTCAAATCGATACTCAACGTGAAACAAGAAAACAAAACAACATAAAGTAGGTTTGTTTCGGCTGTTTGACCTAACATGCATGTCTTAACGCAGCACGCCTAATGCTAAGCAATGGCCTTAGGATTTATGTTGGCCAAGTTGCTCCCTACGTACTTGTCAGTATTGAAGTTTATTTCATCTTCACCTTCTTGTTCTGTCTCTCCATGATTAACCGACGCATGCTTAATTATCAGCCCATGAAATAGTCTCTCAAAACGACTTTTTGGGTGCATCATCATTGGACTCGTTAAATAATGCTACCTACTAGGTCTTGATTGTGATCATTATGCTTGTGGATAGGACAGTGACCTAACTGCGACATTGCAAAATTACAAGCTTCCAAGAACATAATGTTTGCTAATTTGGTGAATCTCATCAAGATGTGGATAACATGCGTTGTTCGATATGAAGGATGATTTCTTCTACTTTCGACCTGTTTCATTTGTCGATGGCCAAAATTCAAGAAGGCCTTGTTAATTTTCCTAAAATGTTGAATTGAAGTTGTTGTCGTTCCTGTATGTTTTGGAGTCCTAACTTTCATATAATGGATAGGGGCACGTGCTTGACAGTATGTCTTGCCATTGGAGCAGTTGGAGGAGTCGCACATATCCCATTCAAGTCTTTTACCAATCGTTATCTACGAGTTACACCCATCAACAAAACAAGGATATAGAAATCGATTTTATATATGTCTCGTATCACATAAAATATTATCACTTGTCTCATATTATTTATGATCAATATTGATGATTTGGAACATTAAAATTGTAATAAATGAGATAAAAAATTAATGATCAAATTGAATTGCATCCATAATTGATTTATATCTAGATATAAATGTGAACCTGACTTATCTAATGTGAGCAATGACTTAAAATATTGTACAACTTTGCAAGTCCATGCGAAAGTAGTTTTGCTTTAATGAATGCACTACGTAATAACTTTAATAAAATAGAAGGCACATATTTTAGAATTCGAGAGGGTAGCTGCAGCTGCTTAATAGGGTCAAAAGTTATGTGTTGCTGCAGAATTTCTGGGATGGTGTGATCAGGTTTCCACTAATATGATACTTTCTAAGAGAAATTAATAAAGCACTTTATGATCATTTTGAAGCAGCCACAGCTGAATTTGAAAAAGCTATATCACGAATCAGCAAATTCCGGCGTATTGGGACCCATATATATGTGACCCTTCACCTTCATTTTCTACATAGAAGACATAGCTGTTTGTTTGGTTTTCACTTTAACGAAGAATCTACTTTAGAGTCATTTACACGTTTTGAAGGAGGAAGGGTCATTGATGGCTGCGGCTGCATGGTGTTTAGGCAAGAAAACTGTGGGTAAGCTAATCCATAGTCAGAGATGTCTGCTTTCATACTCAACAACTTCATTATCTTTTTGCATTTTTTTCCCTAAAATATTTGTGAAAAACGTCAATTTCAATATGCCCATCATGCAAACATGCCCAACACCAAACACTGTTCTTCAGAAGATTAATGTTATCTCTTTGTCTGTTCTTTTTTATCACTTTTATTTTTGTACGCCCGCTTTCAAGAGGTTGAAAATAAGCTGCTGAGAGCAGCTAGTTTAGAGGATCATGGATAATTTTATCGATTTTATTTTCTTTTATATATTAAAATGATGAAAAATTCAACTTACTAGTTTATAATATTATAAATGAAGAATATTAAAATTTAATTTGTGTACTTCAACTAATTTTTTTAACCAATATTCGTGGAATAATAACTATTTTCTCATGGAGCAAAGGATTTGCAATTTTTTATCAATAAAGTACAACATAGGTTGGCGGGGTGGATGCAAAATTCGTTGTCCTAGGCTAGTAGATACACGATGATTAGTGCTGTCCTTCAACAGATACCAATATATGCAATGTCCTTACTCAAGGTTCCTACTTCGGTGTGTAAGAGGATGAATTTATTATGTAGGAAGTTTTGGTGGAAGGTTGAGGAAGAGAAGATCCATTATTTTTCCCCAAACTCTTGGCATTCCTTGTGTCAACCAAAAGCATTAGGAGGTCCAGGATTCAAGCAATTCCAGCATATTAATAATGCATTGTTATATAAGCTGATTTGAAAGTTAGAGAAGGGTAGGAATGCTCACTAAGTGAGATATTTTTGGGCCAAGTATGTTAAAGCACTTAGTTTTGTGGATAGTAAAGATTGTGGGGAATCGTGGGCATGGAAGGGCATTCAACAGGGTAAGCAAGTTATTGCTCATGGAAGAGGGCCATATTAAGGGGTCAGGGAGTTCGTTAAGAGACCCATGGTTACTTGACTGTCCTAACTTGATTCCCCAATTAAGAGCTGCAGTAATGCCTAATCAAGGATTATTAATGTCTGAATTGATGAGTGGGAATCCTGAGGGCTGGAATGAGCACCTACTCTTTGATTTGTTCACTAATAATGATGCATGTGAAATTCCTACTTACTCGTCATGCAGACCCAATGATTTTAGGTTTAAATACCACGGGACTTTTCACTGTAAAATCAACATATAAAGTAATTTCTTAACAACAGAATTTATAGACAGTCAATGAGATATGGAATCAAATTTGGAAAGCAAGTATTCAGGATCAATGTAGGTTTTATCAACTAGAAGCAGAGCGAGATACTTATTTTGTTCAAGAAACACACTTTGTCCAACGTGTGAGGAAGTACTTGAAACTGAATTGCATTTGCTGGAAGGTTGCCCTGTGCTCAAACGCTTCTGGTTTTACATTTAGGGCATTAGGATCGAGCTTCTGCGTTATTGGATGTGCATTATTGCTTGGTGCATCGTGACTGTAGGACTGGTTTGCAACGGTTTACTATTGTGCACGACTATGGGGAAGAAATGCAACGTCTGGCTGAGTTAGGACTGCAGTGTGAGAGCATTTCGGGTAGCATCCAGAACTGGCCCAAATCCAATTAAATGGAATCCACCGGTGGAACCTAATTCATATTCTTGTTAGGCTAATGGTTTTGGGACAACTGCTTAAGATTTTGATATGATAATTTTGAATGTGCTTCACAACTCCCAGTTGAGTTAGACTGTCAACAAACGGTTATGGTTTCATTCAATTTTCAAGATAGGACAGTTCATGTAGAGAGCAATTGTAAGGTTGTTGTGGATACCTTGTTAAGCCTGATTGAAAGTTCATACAGGATTAGTCCTCTAATTGAGACTATGCATAGATTCATGGAGGCCAACTCAGACTTGGTTCTAATATGGTGCCCTAAGAAGGCTAACGTTGCGGTCCAAGAAACTGTGAAGTAGGTAGTTCAAAAATTGAGGATTGAATTAGGGTAATTATCTCAAATCCCTTCTATTTTGAATATTTTTATCCTTTAGGATGTGACATCTCTTATAGTTTGATTGTTAGTTGTGGACAAATTTTTAATATTCTCATGCAACATGTGTGGGAATTGTAAACATTCTTTTACCCTTTCATGGAAGAAAGTGCCAGAAAAATGGATAAAGGCGAGAGAAATTGAAGAAGATGGCATTAATAAGGATTATCCTTTCTTAGGAAATATTGCATGACGTGTGATATGTATGTCTTATTATTTAGTTAATTATTTAATTAATTTGATTAGTTAATGAAACTAAAATTTTGAGTGGATATTTTTATAGTGGTAAGTTATTTTAATTTTGATAAGCTAATTATTTTTAAATTTATTTTTGCAGACAATTATTTTTAAAATGACATAATCTAAACTGATTATCTCCTATTACTATAAATCAAAATAATTGACTTTAGCATTACGAATATGAGTATTTAAAATTAAATTTATTTTTTAATGCGAGTAATATGAACTAATTTATAGTCATGGAGTTTGTAAACTTAGTTAGAACCTATGACCCGTGCCTATCGTGAGTTTGGATCTCTAAAATTAAATTCATTTTTTAATCCGGATAATATAAACCGATTCATCACAAACTCAACTCATTACAAATTTAATCTGTCACAGACCGACTCATATTTCATAAATCAATCTGTTTTATAACTCTACTTAAGAAGGGCAAATCGGATTAGGAATCCTCTATAGTTATTAGAAAGAAAGTTGTTTGTTATTACAAATTTAGAGCACATACAGAGAATAAAGTGAAGTCCAAGAGCAATGAGATTGCAATTTAAATTGAGATAATATAATTTCTTTTGTGAGATTTAAAAAATTATATAAAATAATATTTAAAGTTTAATATTTTTGAAATACAAATAAAAATAGGGAAAGGAAAAAAAAAGGGTGAGGGAGAAGCCGAGGATGAGAAGGAAAAGGTAAAGGAGCAAGTAAATGAGGCATTTAAACAACTGATCCTCTTGATTGGGGTTTGTTTACTTTTCACGTGCAATGGACATTTTAATTTTGAGAATCAAAAGAGATGGTGGAAGAATAAAAAATGTGCAAAACATTTAAAAATGGAGTTCCAATTAAGTTGCATATGGGAAGACTGCATTCTCCATGAAATTCCATTCAAAGCAAGCCCCTCTTCCAATTGGAAAGGGAATCCATTGACGAATAATACAACAAACAGATGCAGACACTAGTATATAAATATAATTTTATATTTCACTCCATTATCCCCATTATTTTTTGTTATAATGATTCACAATTTTTGTTTATAATTTAACTTAAAACTAGTCCGTGGCGTTTTATCATACACCTTCAATGGAATTAAAATAAATTAACTTTCTCCAATTTTATTTGACAAATGATTATATACGCTCTTACTAGTTAATATTTGTTGAGTATATATGAGTTAAACTTTAATGATTAAAATTAAAAATATAAAAAAATATATTCTTTAATAAAGCGTGATAGAAAGCCACAAAGCAATGTTAAGAGAAGGGCCGACCAAACACAAGTTAGTGGGAGACAATCATAACGTTAGACACCAATCTCTCTTCCTTTCTCACACAAAAAGCCAGCGAAGGTTGACAGTTTTCACAAGCAAACAAGGGTCCTTATTTGATATAAGTTTTTATTTTTATTTCCGTAAAAAAAGGATAAATTTTAAAGCATGCGAAGACTCCATTATTTTTAAAAAACTCATTTACTTCCTCTTTTTAATTTTATATGAACAAAAAACTTTGTTAACTCGTTGTTTATATTAAAATTTTCGATGATATTATATACATTAAAAATTAAATTTTAAATTAAATTTTAAATACAAATTACATATAAAATAATAAAATAAATTTATAAAATTTAACTTATTAAATATAAAAATTTTAAATTTAATTTTAGAATCTATTTTTAATATCATATTTAAAAAAAAATTGGTAGAGCCTTAGCATCCTTCTGATAAAGACAACAGTGACGTTTGTCATTAGCCTTGCTCCTGTACAAAAAATTGTGCGCCATTGTGTATTTGTAAAACTTATTTGGCTCCTCCCCCATACAAGTGCGTGCATACTTTATCTATTTCTTGAGAAGGATGTTTGTGTTCAGAGTATATATCTCTGAGGCGCATATAACCTTTTCAAAATTAATTTCCACATAAATTGGTTTAGCTTTACAACAAACTCCGCCTTCAAATGTTCATATTTGTTTTGTTAGAAAATATGTTTTACAAAAAATATTATATATATATATATATATTAATAAATAAGTAATATATTATTTATATTTATAATTATAAAATATATTTAAAATCATGATATTGGTAAAAAATAATTTTTTAAAAACTTATTTTTTCAAAATTTTTATAATTTAATGTTAAATAAATAAAATATTTTCCAATATTATAATATTTTATAACTCTATTTTTTAAAAAAATTCATCGAAATAAATAAAGTTGAAGAGGTGATCTAATTTAAATGTAATTTTTTGAAAAACTAAAAAATTTTAAATTTTTTAATTTGCCATTAAATATTAGAATAAAGAAAGTAAATTTCTACTTTTTAAAAATTATGAAACGTTGCTTTATCTTTTATAAATAGAAATATAAAATCACTCCTATTTAATGCAACTAATGATCACTTTAATCTTATAATTTTAAAATTATAATAAATATAATTTACTGAGTATATAAATATTAATATATATATTTTATTGTTATAAAGATGAAAACTATAATAAATTTATTTATTGTTATGTATTTATTTTTTTAATATTCATTTATAAAATAAAAAATTTCTATTTCTTATCTATTTTATAAAGTATTCATAGAATTAATTATTTATTATATTAATTATTTTAATAATATTTTTATTTAAATTATATTTTATTTTAATTATATCAACATAATTTAAAATATTATATATATAAAACATCTCAATTTTGTGTATAAATTTATATTACTTTTTCATAGTAAATAAAAAATAAGAAATTACCAATTTGAGAAAATTACAATAGAAAGATAGATTAAAAATATGATTTAAAAAAAGAAAACTAAAAGCAGCTAAAATTTATCGATATTACTTATATTTCATATTATAATTTTAAAATATATATTAATCATTTTAATAATACATCTTAAAAAATTTAAAATTAAATAAAATAAAATATAAAAAATTAGTTGTTAAAAAGTATTCATTTCTTAATATTAACTAAATAATTTTAAATATTTTTTAATAAAATTTACAAAAAATTTACTCCTTGAGAAACTTAATTTTCCACGGGAACTTTACACCTGTACGAGGCTAACCACTCTTAAATTATTCTATGTATCGTGTGCCTTATTTCTTATTTAAAGCTCCACGTGGTGCGGTGATAACCAAAGAAGTGGCTTATTTTTGCTGGTCTGAATACCTTAGCCACATGGTAATTTCCTTGGATTAAAAGGGAAAAAAATTAATCTAAAAGCTTGCAATTGCTGTGTTTAGTTTGACGGAATTTTTTTTTTTAAATCTCATCTATTTATATATAAGTAAAAAAATGTCATATATTAACTTATAAAAAAATAATAAATAGTATATAATAAAGAAAAAATATATTTTTTAATATAATATGTTATTTTTTATCGTATTTTATATATTTAATATTAAATAAATAAATTATTTTTATTAATATTTTATAATTATAAATAAATTATTTTTGCGTCGTTTTCAATTAAAAGAAAGGAACACTAAATTACTCGAACACACTCGAAACTAGAGAGCTACGTGAGGTTAAGGTATAAATTGTGATTAAGGATAGTGCTTCTAATAATTAGGCAAAGTTTGTGGCATAAGATATGTTAATGACATTCATTATGACGTCATTAAAGTCGTTTCTTAGTGCTCGTTAATCAAAACTGAAGGATTATTAGTTTTTGGTGGAACATTATTATTTGTTATTTAAAAGCCAGGGATCCACAGAAATAATATCACAAAGTAATTTGGAGGAATTATATTCTGCATACAAATTAATATGGTTAGCTTCAACCATTTTGTAGGGTTGTAAAATTGACGGACTGGTCCGTTTTACCCGTTAAAAAAATGGATTAAATGTAAAAAATCTGTATCCTTAAGGATACGGACCGATCCATGAATTTTAACTGTAAGTTCGCGGACTGGTCCGTATCCGCCCGGTTCGTATGAATTTTAGTCCGTCCGAACTAGTCCGTATTACCCGTAAAAAAAACAAATCAAATTTTAGGTGGTCCAAATTCGTAAAAACTCGTAAAATTCGTGGACCAGTCCGCGAACTTCGATCTGTTTTATACCCCTATCATTTTGTCGATTCTCTTTCAACCATTACGTACTATAATCATGATTAGCATTAATGATAAAAATATATTATCTACCTCTAACTATTTTCTTGAGTTTTTGGCTCTTGGGTTGTGAATAGTTCTCTCTTCCAGGTTTTCAGATCTCATACCTTTTATTTGATTTATGCTATTCAAACGGATCGTTTTATGGGACACAAGATTTCAAATTTATGTGATTAATTTTTTTCTCCGTATATATTACTCTGAGGATTTAGTTTAATGAAGACATGGAAGGGTCTTCTCTGTTGCCTTTTTTGTTCTTTTTTTTTTTTTTAAATCTTAATGTGAATAATGGCTATATATATAGGCCCACAATAATTTCTGTTTAAGGCCGTATAACATGATGATCAGGTAAATTGAACTAAACCACTTATTCATAAAAAATTGGGTGGAGAATGAATTTTATATTATTCTATTCAATTCAAATTATTTGTGATTCTAGACATATCTAAATTAAAAAATATATTTTTTAATTTTTTATTATTTATATATAATATAATATGTAAAAAATTTAATCACATTAATAATAATTAAAAATGCATGAAGAATTATAATATTTCAGTTAAAATAATTAATTTTTCAGTGTATGTTGGTTTTTATTAAGTATAATTTTTGATATTATGTGATGATAGTGTCTAGAAGTTTTTGATAAATTTAATGGTTCTAAAAAAAATTTATATTAATAAACAAAATAAAATCAAAAGAATTTTTTTTTAATTTATTTATGAAAAATAATATTTCATATGTTTAAATTTATGTGAAATAATAAATTAATTGAGTAAGGTTGTATAAATTCCATTAGGTTTATATTCATTAAAAATATAGTCTCCAATTTGGATATCCCATATTTGATAAGAAATAAAGATTTAATAACATAATGTTTAAATAAACTTATATAAATTCATTTGAAATTGGACTTAAGTTTGAATTATTTAAATTTAATGAAATTGAACTTTAATTTAAACTTATTTATTTTTAATTATTTAAACTTGAATATATGAATATTTGATTTAACTCAATTAGTTGGCACCCTGCGATATCCCTAAATGGAAAAGATCGTTCTCCATCTGGCATGTTTTATATGTGTAATTTTCGATAAAGCCAAGCTCGGATTGAGTCGATTATATGGAAACGATAATTTAGTAAATTATATTATTACCAACATAAATTAAAGTCTTATTAGCCTTATTATACTGTTGAACTGCCTTGCGCCTTTTAATCATAGGATCGACTATGTGGGGGACTACTGCCCATCAGCCATCGCTTCCGCAATGACATAAATCGCTCGCTATGTATAGATTAGATTTTAAAAAAGCATATATTTTTTTAAAGCGACTTAGTTTGATTTGATTTAACGGATTGTTGATGAAATGTTCAGTACAAGTTCAGTGGTTCAGTCCAAATTTGGGCCATTAAATCACATCACATGAAGAAAATGATTGCCCAGAGATAAATCTACCTTACAGTGGAGATCGCAATTAGACAGAAAGTCATTTCTAGAAGAATGAATAAGAAACATAAAATATATTATATATGCGTAAATATACTGATATCTTCAACATAAATTCACAACATGTGCTCCGTCAATTTCTTTCTATTACCTATTATATCGTTTCAATTTTCACTACCGGCCACAAACAATATTAGCCTTAATATTTCTCATGGCAGGGATGCATATATAAATTTATTTGTTTTAAATTAAGACTTATTTTGAACCAGAGAAGGTCCAGAGGTTTCCTTTTGCTTTACAACAATAATTATTCGGGAAAAATCTTGAGTTAAGTGGATAAAACATTTTTTTTAATTTTGTTCCTTATAAAGGATTTTTTTTTTGTTTTAAAATTTGATTCAATTAAAAAATTATTTATTAATCAAAATTTTATTAGAATTTATAGACGTTGCTTTCGCCCAAAATCCAACTTGCAGTATTTTTTCAAAAGTGTTGGCTGTGAATGAGTAGAAAAATGCACCATGCAAGTTGGATTGATAACATGGAGTAGGCAAAGGCCCCTCAATCACAAAACCTCTTTCCATGCATACAAAGACAGAGTGATACTTGATGGAAATTTTCTTGCTTCTGTGTCTTTCAATCCAAACATTATGTCCCTATATGTGAGAGCAGCGACATGTACATAAGAGCTAGACGGTCGTTGAAATTGAAATTTTTTTCATAAACTTGATTACTGTTTTGAATTTTGATTCCAAGGGACCACTGCATGCTTTGCTCTGACCATGTGGGAATTCGACTCACTTCGTACATGTGGATTTGTAAATCATTTTGTATTAAAAAAATATTGTATATATTAAAAATGAAATTTTTAAATTTTTTATATTTATTATATTAAATTTTATAAATTTATTTTATTATTCTATATTTAATGATAATTATTGATTTATATTTGAAATTCAATTTTAAATTTCTTTTTTATTGCTATTTGTAACTGTTATACACGCATGTAAAATAATTACATTCTTGGTTTAACAATTAAAGTTTTAACACAACTAAAATTTGATGACAAATGAGTTGAGTTTTAATAATGTCAAATATAATTCGGTTTTATAACTATATATTATATTATTGATTAAAAATAAAAAAATATAATATAGCTATTCATAAATTAAAAGAGTCCATAAAAAAAATTGACTTATATCATTTAATCAAACGAGCAAATTTTTTGTTCGCTCAAATTCGATATAAACGAATTATGAACCGGATCAAATTCATTAATTTTTGGACTGAGTTAAACAAACAATCAAGTTATTGGAGTCAGCTACCCCCACCCCAATGACAATCTATAATTTATTTAGTCGAGTAAGAATATAGTCTTGTCAATGACATTATATATAAAAAGTTATTTCTCTGAAAAAAACAAGTTGTTACAATATACTAAACAAGCACTTGAATAATTATATATACTCCACCCTCTACCCTCGGTTTCCACAGAACTCGGTGAAGAAAAAGGTTTTAAATTTCAGGATTCTGAGAGAGGCATATGTACCTATTATCAGTTTATAGAATAACTGAGGGAATTTAAGTCAATTAACACATAATTATGCATTTGTGACAGAATTTGAAGAAACTACTTGAAAAACTATATTACCGTATTATGATATTTTAGGATTTGAAGAAACTACTTGAAAAACTATATTACCTAAAATATTATACGCATTAGAATTTGAAGAAACTACTTGAAAAACTATTTTACCGTATTAGGGCAAAGTTTGTTGACAAGTGAGAAGTGAGAACGCCTTTGTAGGTTAGTTTACAAGAGTCGAAATAGATGTCACACAAAGCACCACACAAGCACAAACCAAGATTGAAAAGGATAGGGGTATGCGCAACTAAAAGAATGTGGAAACAGAAGAAAGAGTGAGCCAAAAAAAGGTAGAAGAAACATTGGATTGTGAATATTGTCCCCAAATATTCCAAAGCTGTCCGCATCAAATGATCAATACCCCTACCTTGTAATTTTGTGGGGGGGGCGGGGGGGGGGGGGCTATCTGCACTATGTTCATGCATTTCCAAAAGCATGCTTATGTATAGCTCAGCCCTCAACATCTTCAATTTTTCATATTTGGAATGAATGCTACAAATTAAAACCTTCTCTTTCTCTCCTCTTTGATTACATTAGTCAATCCACAATTTAGGTGAAATGACAAATCACAAACACTTTAAGAAAAAAGCAACATAATGTGTATGAGGACTCAAACCAACTTTGTGTTTATTCCACTTGCTCAGCATCTTTGTGACTGTTGTTGATGAGAAATTGCAAAATCTCTAGTTTAACTTTTAGTTCTTAGGGTGTGAAGAATATCCACTTCTTCTATTTCCTTTTGGTAAAAGATGAAGGTGAAGACAAAATACAAGGGTGAAATGAATAGATACCATTTTCAAGCAATAATTAATCCTTCTCTTTCTCTTTTAAATTTGACCAGTGACATGGAATCCAAGAACATTAGGTTTCAAAAGTTAAACCCAGGTAGCATTCTTTTTATGAATTAACTACAAACATGATTTTACATTTTAACTAGGCAAATTAAGGACATTTCATTCAAAAGGGAATCCTAAAAAAATAAAATAAAAAGATTCGTCCGGGAATTCCTCCAATTTTCTCTTGATGCTTTCCCCATTCAGTGAAGTTTTCTTTTCTGTTGAGCCTCAGGGAGCTTGTGCAACAAGAAGAAAAATAGCACATCCTAATCTTCTGCATCATCGTCCACCCCACCTTTTATAGCCCCAACAAGATGTAGTACACAAGGGTTATGGGCAATGCAATCAACATCCCAAAAATAACACTGCAATTAATTCAAGATGGACTTGTCAACATCATCATCAAAGGAAAATTGAATGGAGGAAAGAAAAAGGGGAGTGAGAAAAGAAAATTCAGGATGGGAATTAAGACAAGGAAGGAAAATGATACTCACGCTGTGCTGAGAATGTCAGGATGTACGTTGTATTCCTTTGCAAAGACAAAGGGGACAATTCCTTGTGGAAGAGCTGCCTGTTTTTATATTTTTTTGGGTGCCCAATCAAATTCCAAACCGGACAAGCAAACAAAACATGTCAACTATAGTTTCAAGTGTACGTCGTACAGTTACAGTAACAAAACAGATTAAATTCTCCTACCCATACAGGATCTTCATAACCTAATTTATGTTATTTTCATAGTGAGTCTAGTTTTATTCCTCAAAAAATTAGATTAGAAAAGTTCTTTTTATAAAGCACATCTGAATCAGAATCATTATTTAAGTTATTATCTTTTGAAATATATAAAATTAATTTAATTTAAACTGTAATTATGAAAAAAAATCTATAATAAAAATTGGAGTAGTAGTTATTTAATAAAAAATGTTATCTTGGAAGAGCTTGTGTGAATATTATAATTGAGTGGAATTTCTCGTAGCTTATGCAACTAATATTGTATTAGTTGCCGGGGGGGAGAGCAGAAGAGAGAGAGAGACCTGAACAATGGCAACGTGTAAGAGAACGCCTTTGAGGCCAACAGCAATGGAAGCAGCGGCCATGACAGCTGGACCTGTAAGGAATCTCACGGCCATTGCAAAAGCTGCTATGGAATTTCCACATGCTATGATCCTCGGTTGCAAAGCCATGAACAGACCTGTCCACCCATTCAAAACCATAATTCATAATCAAAACAAATCATGAAAACTGAAACCAAACATGTCCAATTGTCCATCACTCACTGGAAGAATCGCCTTTCATCATCACTACCACCAACCCACCCCCAAAACACACCACAAAAGTTATGCAAAAGAGCATAAAGGAACCACCATATTATCATAACATTTGCTTGCCTGCTTGCTTTATCAATATAACATTTTCCAATAATAATGAAAGTTGGTGTAGTGGAATCACGAAAGATTTTCTGCTCTCTTTGCCCCTTTTAAGCAGAAGGGTCTCAGAAAACAGCAGTTTTTTCCCAGTTAAAATGCAAAGGATGTCAATACTAACCAAGGCTGAACATGGCCATGCCAAGGCCTGCATCTGACAGTATAGAAATAGACTTTGCTATAATGGCCGGCATTTCAATATTCCACCTGCAGGGGCAACCCCACAAAGCAAAACAACACTTTTGAGACAAAATGTGTATAACATTTTTCTGAGATTTGTCTCAGTATGAAACTACGTACTTGAATGAAATAAGGGACCAAGCAAGACCGAATAGGCTGGAATAGGTGTTGGGGTTTCTGATTAGCTTCCTCCAGACCATAATCAATATAAGCCTTGTCATTACACTTGCTGGCGGCATATTTTTTGGCTTTCCATCCCCGACTTTCTCACCTTCATGCGGATTCTCCACTCCTCTGTTGCCAAAACTGAAATCATCCTTATCAAGGTAATCCTCTTGAGTGTCTCTGTGATTCTCCACTGCTTTAACAGACAACCCACTTAAGAAAGACACAAAAAAGGCGGACTAAATCAAGGAAAACAAGTTTAAAATATAATTAAAAAACAACAACCTTTTCCTGGTGACACAGTCAATTTTACTTCTTTCTGATCATGAACTCCGTTGTATTCATGGCCACCAAAAACGTCTGAAACTGGCGATGCACTTGAACTCCAAACAAACATATGAAGATCCCTATTACCATCCTCTGGTTTCTGCTGTGCTTGACCGTTAGACCTCTTATTAGCATTATTTGGACCAACATTTTTTGACCCGGTAGGTGAAAACATTCCCGGGTTTGGAGCCGGGTAATGCCCATTTCCACCAGGTCCGCCATGATAATGAACTCTCGGTTTGCCACTATCTTCATCATAGTTTGATGGCCTCGGTGTGGGTCCTCTGGATGCAGAGAGACCATAAACATCAGAAGCACCGAAGTTGGAATTCCTCCCACCAGCCATCATAGAGTAGAAATCTGTGTGGTTGAAACTAGAACCTCTCGGTGTGGGGTTCCTTGAGGATTGCAAAGAGTAAATCTCTGCATTAGTAAGATTTGAAGGCCTTGGAGTAGTGGAAGAAAGTCCCTGAGACCTTCTAGAATAAATATCTGATCTTGAAGCATTCGATTTTCTCACAGTCACGTGGAGTTTTCCATCTTCTTTGATTTCAGCTTCTGTTTCTAATGGTTGCCTTCCGTCCAAAGACATAACATCAGAATCAACATGAATAGAAACAATGGAACCAGCAGTGTCCGGAAATTGCTCAGAAATTAGCATTCTAGCACCTCTAAATTCAAACATGAAAAGCATCAAAGTGTACCAAATGATACACTGGAGGACCACAATTTGTACCATTAAACTCCCTGAAAAATCACCGTACATCCCCTTAAGCAGAGGGATACCCATAACCAGAGTGTTTGGCAGGGTGGACAGAGAAAATAGAGTAATTGTCCATTCTAGACAACCCCTTTTACTCACGTTGGTCCAAATTGCAAGAACAACTAAAACGATGATTTTTTGAAGGGTGTCGGCGGCGATGAAGCGTAAGTTCATTTGGTAGGGATTGTTGGAAGCAATGAAATGGAAAGATAGGAGTGGAACTGCAAAAAGAGCCACAAAACGATTGATGCCAGAGCATTGGTCGGGGGAGAAGATTTTCCACCATTTCACAGAGCCATAGGCTAATATCATGGCCACATAAAGAGGCACCATTGCAGTCATGACATGGTAGAAGTCTGATAATGTGATCATTTTTGCTGGATTCTTGAATGGCCCAGATCAGAATAGACTTTATGAATTGCAAGAAACAAGCACAAGGAAGAAGAAGGGGGTTGATGAGAGAGAGCTTAGGAATAAAAAGAAGGAAGTTAGGAAAGGCGGTTGTGGAGGTGATGATGGGAAGAGCATGTGTTATGGTTTTTTGGGGGCAGTGAGTGGATAATAAGCAGAATACAGCAAATATTTTTTCAGCTTTGAGAGTTGCGAGCAAGCCTGCACTTGCAGTCCCCAAAGCACAGCTCAGAAGAGGAATTTTGCCTTTTTCCTTTTAATTTTACTATGCGCACCAAATGAGATTCAAAATTGATTTTTGCCTTCTTGATAATAAAATAAATCTATAAAATTTAATTTAATAAATATAAAATATTTATAATTTAATTTTAAATTTCATTTTTAATATCTATCGATATTTCTCCAGTGCTATGCTCGGCAACGTCCGTGCGCCACGCATCTGCTGTAAGATGCACAAAATTCATTTTTTTTCCTTATGTAATATATATATATATATATATATATATATATATATATATATATATATATATATGTTTCGTAAATAAATATCATTCAAAAATTATAAATTAATATAATATGTATAATGAAATATCATGAGAATTAAAAATAAAAAATATAGAGATATCATTAATATATTATCAACATATATTTTATTTCTGTGCTTCATCCTTTGCTATTATTTTCATATCCATTAAAAAAATGAGTTTAACTATGAATCTCACATCCTTACTAAATAATAAAATATTTTTATATTTTCAAACTTTCGACTATGATAATTTTATTATACATTTAAATTTATTTTTACATAAAAATATGAGTAACTACATCACCCAGGCGAGTAGACTTCCCCCCCCCCCCCTTTTATCAAATATTAAAGATGAATAAGCGTGGTAACATGATGAAATTGAATCATTAACGTTATATGCATTGTAAACCTTAAAAAGTTTATAAAAAAAACTTAATTGTTTCTTAAAAACTTTTCTATCATTTAGTAGTTCTATAATAATAAAGTTTGAAAGCAACCATTATCATATTAACTATCTCGACTGATTTTAATAATTGAAAACATAACCATGTAGAAAAAGTTGATTTTTATTTTTATATAAAATTATAGTAGATGATTTAATTTTCATTATGTATATATAGAGACTTTTAGAAAACTTATATGAATTATATAAGAAGAAAATTTGGGATAAAAATTAATGCTAAAATTTAATTTATTTCAATTTATTTTCTACATCAAAGATTTGATTATTTTTGTTGCGGAAATATTCTTTTGATTTACTTTTATTTATTTCTTGCACCTGAAGAAAAATATCTTTAAAAAATATTTATGTAAAATATATATAATATGCAAATTCATTTTAAGTTTTTTCCTTCATCATAGTTAAATAAAAAGGACAATTATCTTGCATAATTATTCACATTATCTTGGTAGTTAGCATTTTCAGAAAAGGTAGCAAATATGGAAAAACAAAACTGCTTACATATTATTATTTTCAATTTTTTATGTTTAACAATAAAAAAATTATTTACAAATTGGGTTCTGCCAAACTTCATTGTATTATAGAAGAAAATTATCGACAAAAAGCAAGAAATTAAAGTTACATAAAAACCCTCACCATATTTTCAAAAAGTAAGAAAAGTCATATACAAAAAGTTCTTCATTCCTATTATATCTTATTTTAGATGTTACAATCATGGAAAAATTCAAAGAGATAAAAGAAAAAAAAATTCATAATCCCATAAATTTTTAAATTCAAAATAAAAAATATAAAAAAAAATTATCATAATGCTCATGTAAGCATTATGTCACAACTTTCTTTTTATTATAATTTGACTTTTTTGTAAATAAATCATTAATTTTTATATTTATATATATTTTTAAAATATTTTATTTGCAATATCACTGTTTCATATTCTAAATTAACAGAAATATCCCCCAAGTACTATCTAAAAAGTTTTATGATTTTAATATTTTCACCGAGCAGTTGCCCTAATTTATCAAGTATCACAAAGCCATTGGCTTAATTTATCAAGTATCATATATATATATATATATATATATATATATATATATATATATATATATATATATATATATATATATATATATATATGATTTTAATAAATTTTACTAAAATAGACTTTTTATATATTGATATTATAGATATTTTTATTTGATGCAATTGTTGAAAGAGAGAGTAGATTAGTTTCAATATAAATTTTGTTTAATATGAATTAATCTTAACCATTAACTTTTTATTAAGATTGATGACATATAGTATAAGTCATTTAAACCTATACTATTATCAATGTTCCCTTACTCTATAATTAAATAAATAACTAGACTAATAAAAACAAATATAATTGATAGGAATAAAAGTAAAATTGATTTTCGTAAGTGGTAAGAGATATAAATTTGGTGAACACTTTGAAAATATATATATTACCAAATGAGTTGCTAATTTTTTGAGTTTTGGGGCAAAATGAATGTATGAGAGCTTGACACCTCAACAAAAGTGAACAAAGTTTAGCAGAATGTATAAATAGATAGCATTTTTATTATCATTGTTTGCTTTGTTTTTTCCTTTTTGTTTTGAGATGCGTTTGATTGTGGGGTTCTCATTGGCTATTGCACCTATTGATAGCCTTTAATATATATATGATATAATATTGCTAATTACAATTTGATAAGAAAAGACTTAAATTTCAAATACAAAAGAGGGATAACAAGTAGTTGAAGCAAATAATGATATTGATATGGATTTAATATGTGTGTTTATGTTTCATGACTAATTTTTTTTTTTATACTTTCACTTTTAGTAGATGATTTCTTGAGATTTTTCCCTTTTTTTTTTAATTTGCTTGATTTGATTAATTCAAGATGATAAATTAATTTCCACATCAGTTTCATCATTTAAGAAAATTTTATTATTAATTAGGTCTTTTACTAATGCAAACATGCTTTAAAAAGGTTTGTACGGTGCGAGACATGCAATTTTGATTTTTAAGGACTAGTCAAGACTTCTTTTTTTTAGAAATGGGAATATACTAAGAGAAATTAAAGTTCATACAAATAAATAAAGTTTACGGTTAGGATGAAAGGCCTTATAGGTAACTTCCCATGGCATCATACATAAAAATATATTTAATTTCATTTGGAAATTGATTAAATATGTGGTTTCCTAGCTCAGAATGCAAGTCTATCTTGATTATCTTCTCCATTGCTTGATTGGCTTTTGTCACAGGCTGGTAGTTGTGATAGTTCGATAGACAAACATGCTTGGATTAAGACAAAACTTGGTGAAAAAATTCAACATGTTATGTGAATTCTGTGGCTGAAATTTGAGATCAATTTGACTTGCATACTATTTTTCTCAATTTTTCCAAGTTTGGGCATATTTTGATCATTTCAAAAGATTTGTGAATCCGGCGGGGTTCAACGAGACCATAGTTGGAATCCTCGCATTTTTATCTTCATTTCGGCTGGTTTTTGTGACTGAACGAACACTCGGAGTATGGTGAAAAGGGCTTATGACAAATCAGAAAAAGTATGTCATCTTCCCACGGGAGGGCTTTTGCTCAAAATGTTCTTTAAGGGGTGGAGTGCTCTTAAGGCCTGCGAGGCGCTTGGACACTGAGTTAGGAACGGAGTGTGTTGGCTTATGACCATCCCCCTACACACTCAAAGCTATGGAATAAGGCATAAACTAAGCAAACGGAGTGTCTCTCTCCCTATTCATTTATCCCTTACGATCCGTAATGTACGGAGGCTTCCTGTGTAAAAGGATTCTACGGTCCAGTATGCACGGGCGCTTTGGCAACATACAATATTGGCGTGCGGACATGTTGTACATGAACTTGTTGTATGAGCAATAAGTCTTCGATGTCCCGCTATCTTTATCCAAGCGTGCCAAACAAGGGTTTAAAGTTGGAAGGCTGGCATGTTGGCTAAAAGTGGCAAGCATGCACCGCACGGTTTCAGCTAGAGAGCCGTCAGCTCGTGACAATTGGTATTAGAGCTCGGTTTGCACCAGAGGGCCAAGATCGGGTAGGCACAATTAGTTTAAATGCGACTTGTCCCTGAATATACGGTATGTACAAAGTTATCATTCTTCCAAACTCGGTGGTATCGTTGCGAAAGACTTAACCAAAGGGTGCAAGAGATTGGATCGTCCCGAGAAGTTAGTGGGCCAAGGAATGGTACATACTGGTGATCGAGGATTTGTATGAAGGACCCAAGCATTTATGCCAAGTGGGCTATTTTGCTTGTCGGTTGTGCGCGGGACATTGGTTATGCGCTCATTCATAGTAGTGGCATCGAGGGATGCAAACCACCATCCAGTGGGATGAGGGAATTAACGGCTAATCCAGTGGGAGAAGCCTTGGTTTTGCTAGAGAGCTTAACTGCCTGAGGGATTGGTGGAACTGGAAGGTGAAGCCATCGGTCGTGCCAGAGGGCGTGATCACAGTTGGAAGGCATGAGCGGATCGTTCCAGAGGGAGTGGTCCAAATTCATGCCAAGGAGGTCCAGAAGGATCGTTCGAATGCTCGGTGGAGCATTACAGCCGGAGGGCTTAGCAAAGATTCAGAGGAATCAATATCGTGTTGGAGTTAGAATGGATGGTACTCTATGCTTAACCCCCTTCCACGAGTTGAAGTGGGGGAGCCATCAGAGGATGCGCTCGTAAAGTCAGTCAGAGGACGCACGCCAAGTAGTGGTCATGAGGACCGCGATGCTGGTGGGCATCAAACTCCGAAGGTAGGTTGTGATGGCCGGTGATATACTAGAGGGCATTGATCCAGAGAGGACTAGAGGATCCAATCGGGTGTGCAATTGGCATTGCCTAATGCAATGAATCAACCGAAATGCAAACGAGCAGCTGAGGAGTGAGGTTTGCCCTCTCTGCATCGATCCAGTGTAAGTCTTGTCTCTTGTATGGGTGTATAGGACACTTAGTGTAAGATACCTGTTAGCAGGTGATTCAAAGTACTAAGCATTTGTCATAAGCCATAGAGTTGGTACACACTTAAGCTACGAAAGTGGCATATTGTGCAATCTGCAGAGGCAGTGAGCGCCAGTTGCAGAGGCAACTACCTATCGAACAAGCTACGGAAGTAACGAGTTCGGGAGAGTTATGTCGGATAGCGGCACTAGAGAGAGTGTCGGGACACTTGTAAGCCAACTATAGAGGTAGCCTTTCGAGTGACTTTACGGAGGATGCATTTTTCCAAGTACTTATGATACAGAGGTAACAGACAACCTAACTCCGAGATGGGGGAACATTTCATAACGCTCAAAGAAACAGACTTTGAGACGGTCAATGGAGTAACTTAGCGAAGTAGGCTGAAGACCGGAGCCACGTCAAATTAAGGTGTCAATGAGGGCATTGACATTTGAAGTGGGGGAGAATGTCACAAATTGGTAGTTGTGACAGTTGGATAGGCAAACATGCTTGGATTAAGACGAGACTTGATGAAAAAATCCAACATGTTATGTGGGTCTTATGGCTAAAATTTGGGATCAATCTGGCTTGCGTACTTTTTTTTTATTTTCCTAAGTTTAGGGGTATTTTGATCATTTTGAAAGGTTCGTGAATCCGGCGAGATTCAACGAGACCATATTTGAAATTCTCGTATTTTTATCTTCGTGTCAGTTAATTTTTATGACGAATGGACACCCGAAGCATGGCAAAAATGGCTTATGACGACTCAAAAAAGGTATGTCATCTTCCCACCAGAGGGCTTTTGCTTAAAATACCCTTTAAAGGAATGAAGTGCTCCTAGGGCCTGCGAAGTGCCTGGACACTGAGCAAGGGACGGAATGTGTTAGCTTGTGGCCATCCCCCTGCACACTCAAAGCTATAGAATGAGGCATAAACCAAGCGAACGGATTGTCCCTCTCCCTATTCATTTGTCCCTTACAGTCCATAGTGCACGAAGGCTTCCTGTGTGGAAAGATCTTGCGGTCCAGTATGCACAGGCGCTTCGGCAACATACAATATTAGCGTGCGGACATGTTGTACATGGACTTGTTATATAGGCGATAAGTCTTAGATGTCCTGCTATCTTTACCCAAACGCGCCAAACGAGAGTTTAAAGTTAGAAGGGTAGCATGTTGGCCAAGAGTGGCAAGCATGTGTCGCACGGTTTCGGCTGGAAAGCCGCCGGCCCGTGACACTTTCCCGATGCAATGAGCCAATTTGGATAGAGTAAAATGGGAAATCAAATCTCTACAAGTCATAATTGTAAGAATTAATTTTTATATATAATAATTTTACAGATTTCGGCTGCAAATTATAGCATGAGATGAACGGAAAAACAAAGAAATCAAATATATTATCATGAGGTGTTATATAATTAAATATCTAGAGGTTGAAATTTTATTTGATGTTGTATTCTCTGATTTTCCAGATCCCTGCAAAACTAATTGATCAACAATGTTATAAGATCAGTTCTATTTTTATTATAACCACCTTGATTCTCACTCTGAGAAAAGAACAATAAGGTTTAAGTACCAATGGAACAACGCAGATTAGGATTAGGTTACTAGAATCAGGGAACCTCATTAAATATATTAGATTAAGTTAATCTTACATATCATAAGATTTATGCCCAACTAACCCATATTTAAGTCATAATATTATACAGGGCCTAATTCCATTGTTATTTTTATTTAAAGCTCATATGATAAAATTTAACATTAATTGTTATTTATAAATTAATAAATGGCCTATATTAAAATTTTTAGCAATCTCCTACTTAGGCCTATATTAATTTATAAATGATGACTCATTGAAAAGAATTAATATCAAAAATGATATTATCTCACTCATAGGTCCAATTGAGATTATAAATATCCAACAATATTAAATATTATATTTGAAGGGATATTAATGCAAAACATATTGAATGCCCACATCTCACCGACCAAGTGATTAAATATAATGTGCATAATAGAATTTACATTATTTTAATGTGAATGAATGTAAATTTCTCACACAATGGTCTTATTATTTACCCAAGATGCCTTATGAGAATCAATATTCTTAACACATAATGAGATAAGGTCTAAATATCTCTATTCAAAATCATAAAACTAGATCTGAATGTCTCTATTCTCATGCTATAACTAAAATGTACACAATATATGACAAATATATGAATATCTCATTATGATTATTTCGCTTAAGCATATCATAGGATATCAATGGGCTCATGTCAACAAAACTCCACTAACCCAAGACACTAGAAAGGCTTAGGAAAATTTACTTTGTTTACTCTTAAGCCTTTTGGTTAGTGAATTCGCAAGCTTACTTGCACATTTTCTCTCTCACAAATAAGTACTTCAATTTGAAGTCCTTCACATAGGCAAATATTTTATTGCCGAGAGAAAATTCATAATAGTATTTTTTTGTTACAATATAAATTTAGTTAAAGCTAGAAAACCCTTAATCTTGCCAACTTGATAAGGAATTTATTATATGTGATATACCCTTACCTTTTAATGGAGGTTACTACAATTGACTACATAATAATTTCATGATATAGCATCTTCTAATATATATTCGATCATAGTTTTATGATCACCTAGACAATTGATAAAATATAATTGATAACCTATACACATAAGATCTCTCAAACTTCTATAGGTTAGTGTGTAAACGAATATACCATCCAAATACAAAACCTTTTGCAAGCTAGAACTACTGACCTAAATCAATAACATGCTACTTATAACCAATACATATGGGACTCTTATCACTTAAAAAATATTTGGGCTTGATAAACTTAATTCTTCTAGATTAATTAACATAAGAGTACACCGATAAGTTGGACTCTCTTGGTAATAAAATGAGAAAGGCTAAATACCTTTCGCATCTATATAACATAGGCCCACCACAAATAGTTTTAGGCTTATAAGCCTATTATATATATGTTATTGTGAGCCTACCACATTTTACTCCTAGCTTACTTTTGACTAGATTTAATTTAATTATTTTTTCTTGATCAACATGTCTTGATTATGTCCAATATGATCACATAAATCTAAAAAGTACCAAAATGCTCAAGTTCATCATACATTGATCTATTACTCTCTAAAAAAATCATAATTTCACTAAAATGAAATACAACTATGTAAATAGATATTATTCTTATTTTCTAAAAATAATTTGGCTATTAGGTCACTAACCAATAATGTTACTCTATTCTTTGATTAACATAATTCTCACTAAAATAAGCTACTTTAAACTAAAAGTAAGTTTTAAAATGTCGAAACAAGAGAATTTTTAATGAATTACACCTCTTCCTAAAATAGTTATTGACTACTAATCGACCTAATCTTGAACCCATAAATACACTTGAGCATCCTTTCAACATAAAATTGTATTTATTTTTTACTTCCACTTTTTGCACAATTTGACAATCTCTTATTATCTTAGGATATCTTTAAATGAATTAGTCCTATTAAGCCTTAAAGATGGTGTAAGGGTTAAATTTTGAAACTTTAAATTTTGTAAAATCCCAAATAACCTTTTAAAAATATATACCCTTAAAAACCTTAAAAATTAAGTTTTATTTACTAAAACTTGACAACTAATCAAAATAAATCTTCACTATTGAAATTCAATAAAATTCTATGTTTTTTGATACAACATGAACAAAAACTCTTCTTTAGTTGTAAAACATTTTTCAAGAAGTCAACAAAACTTAGTGAAAAATAATTTAGTACACACCAAGCAAAAAAAATTAAAATTTTATATTTTTGTCAAATTGAGATAAGATAATTAATAAAATTCATAATAGGTCTTCACAGCCCTTTGGTCTCATTACTAATTGCTCTCTTAATTAATGACCATTTCTTACTTAATTTAGTTTCATATAATTTATTTATCCAAAAATAGGTTACATATTTACTATCTTAATAGATGCTTCATTTGATGGTCCAATCTAAAATGACGATCAAGTTATCTTAATTAGAGTGAAAACACCTTTTGTGTTCCAACTTTATCCTCTACTTAAATTCCAATTTACAATAGGTTCTATACTTAAAATTGCCAAATACATCATCTAGAACTAAACATTTATCAAACACAACATGTCCTATTCAGTGTCTTAAAAATTTTATTGCATAGACTTTAAATTTTAGGAAATATTGAAAATATTTTATGCATGTCAAAAACTTAATTATGCTAAATTTTTTATCATAAAACTATATTATGTAATATCAGTCAATATCATGTAATAAGAACTAATACCAAATGACATTTAAATACTTACAACATGATATAAAGGTTAAATACCATACTTTTAAAATCTAACATTGAAGGGTGTTTAAAAAGCCTTAGAAATATAATATTAACCTTATACTCATATTATAACTAACTGATCATATTAATAATATAATACTAAAAGTTATTTAATATTACCAATATAGTCTCTTCTTTATACAATTTAGAACAAGTTTTTTCTTTTTCAAAATTTTGTACTGAATTTTATATAACTAATCTCATGAAAATGAATACACAATTACACAAAATTTTTATGACATAATATGAGTACATAGTAATTTTTAATTTAATGCAATAATTTTGAAAAATTATTATATTATGTAAACAACTTCCAAAAATGCTACAAAAATTATAAAAGGTAGCTTATAATATAGGATTTACCTAGGAAAAATCTTAGCAAAAAATAACTTCAAATAGTTATTTAAATAAATTGAGAAATAATTAGTATAAAAAAATTTATTTTAAAAAATTTTAAAGAATTGTCCAAGATTATGTGCTCAGAGAGTAAAGCATAATGGTGTAATCACTATTTGAAAAGTGCTATAGTAGTGCGTGCACCACACGCACCATTATTACGTGTGGGCTACACGCACTATACTATTCACTTTCTTCCCAAGTTTACCAGGTTTTGTAATGAGTCATTCAACCTGGTTCATCACTAAGGCAATATTTGGACCAAAAACATTTGATTTTCATGCTATTTCTACTTATTTTTTATCCAAAATGATTCCAATTTTGATTTTACTACTAACCCATTAAGATTTTAAGAAAAAAAACATTAAAATTCATTTTTCAAAATTTTCAAAATTGCAAAACATTGTTCTATTTGCCGTGATTTTAGAAGCCTTTCTAACTTTATTTTTAGCCTTAAATCATTTCAACAACCTAAAAATTTAGCTCATAAATTGTCTTACTCATTGTTTAATCCAAAAAGTAGTTAGTGTTTGAATTCAAAATTTTGCAGAATTTATGTTGGAATAGTTTCAACAATACCACTATATTAAGGAAATAAATTCTATTTTTTTAGGAATTTAAAATAATTTATTTTATCAAACTTTTATATATAAATCCAAGATAACTATTTACTAAACTAATTGGCTTTCCAAGTTACAGCTTTGTTTCAATCATCACCAACATAAAAAATTTAAGCTCAGTTATGTAACTCTCTTATCTAGAGACTATCATGCATATTATTTTAGCCAGGTGTAAATGCATTCACAATGCAAGACTGGAGTTTGAGAGCATTATACAAAAGCACCATCCCATAAAAATTATATAGACATATATAAAATTGATAGGCATATGCTAAAACATGTAAGATGTAAGAATGGCAACAAGCATGTATCATATACATTCACAACAATAGACAAAGACAAATATAGGAGTATACCTTAACAAGCTAACAATATAACATTTAATTTTTAGCTAATTTATTTATAAATTTGTAATGAGCAAGCAATTAGAGTGTATATAGAGATTTCATGGTGAATTAAACAAGCACTTTGATGCTATTAGCTAGAACACTTAAATGAACTCACATGTCATTAAAATATTGAAAATTAGCAAATTGAAAGAGAAATAATAATTTTCTAAATCACACTAAAATTATTCCAAATTATCAACTATAATTTAAAGCCAAACTTGGCTTTGATACCAATTGTAGGAATTAATTTTTATATATAATAATTTTTCAAATATTGGCTTTGAATTATAGCATGAGATGAATGAAAAAATAAAAAAAAACTCAAATATATTATCATGAGGAGTTATATAATTAAATACCTACAGGTTAAGATTTTATTCAATGTTGTATTCTCTGATTCTCTAAATTCTTGTAAGACCATTTGATCGATAATGTTATGAGGTCGATTCTGCCTTTATCATAACCATCCTAATTCTCATTCTGAGAAAAGAATAATAATGTCTAAGTACCAATGGGATAATATAGACTAGGGTTTGGTTACTAGAATTAGGGGATCTCATTAAATATATTGAATTAGGTCATGGATCTTACCCATCACAAGATCTATACCTAACTAACCCATTTTTTGGTCATAATACTATATAAAGCCTAATTTCATTTGTCACTTTTACTTAGAACCCACATGACAAAATTTAATATTAATTACCATTTATAAATTAATGAAAGGTCTATATTAAAATTTCTAACAATGAGAATACTAACATAACCATTTATTGAGTTTAGATTAGCAACATAAATCATATTAATAATAATTAGGCAATTTAATTCCATTTAAATATTCTCAATATTAAGAAATTTAGCAACCAATAAACAAATGTATATATCCTAAAGTTCTGCCATTAAAGTTATTTCGAAATCAATATTTTTATAAAAACTAACCACCCAACATCCTTTATTATCTTCAATAAGCCCATTATGGCATTGTAACCTGGATTACCTATAGCCAAACCATGTGTATATAATTTAAACCAATTTTTATTTAAAGGTAACTAAGAAATGTTGGAAATCGATTTTTTTCCTTCCTTTTATCAAAGGATTAAAAAAAGCCAATAGCTTTAGAAAAGGCTAAAAAAAACACAATATTAACAGAAATTAGAAATTAAAGAGTTTTGATTTTATCATAAAACCCAGCACAAATACATAAAAAGTGCCTAACTCTTGTAATTTCCCTTCATAGTAGCATCAAATTTAAGTTAAACTTTGAAAGAAAAAGGAGCTACAATATTAAAAAGAAAAGTTTGCTTCAAAATGGAAGTAGCTAAATAAGTGTCAAAAAAATTTTAAGTGAGTTCATCTTTCTAATTGTAAAAATGATAACTTGCATTAATTTGGATTCCCTTTTTTAATAGAAAGGATTTAATGGGTAAGGCATCAAAAGCAAGTAACCAAACAAAGCTCGTAATTCTAGAGTGAGCATTAATATGTCAAATCCAATCAAAATTCTCACAACTAGAAAGAAAATTATTAAGCTAATTATTTAACAAATCCATAAAAGAGTAAACTTCCTTTAAATCAAATGAACATGTACTCTCTTTACACCTAACTTTTCTATCTAACATAACAGACAGAAAGTTTAAGAAAGTTATATTAATTTCAAGCATGAGACATAAAGGAAAAATAAATGAAATATTATTTAAAAATTAATTACTAGAGTTATCAATCAAATCTATAAGCTTAAAGGTGTCCTTATCTTTATTCAATAGCCTAACAATTTGGTTTTTTATATACCTCAAAAGAAGCCACTAATCAATAAAGAAATTAACTAGAGCTCCATTAGACATTACCTATCTAAACCTTTTATTTAACAAATCCTTCCTAACACTAAGAGCTATGTTATTCAAAGAACCTTCCTTTGTAAGCTTAAAAAGGCAATTCCCATGTTCCTTTTTTAGGCATTTAACCCAAACTCTTTTAGATTTTTGGTCAAGTCTCCACCTAAGCTTTATAAAAAAAATCAAATTATTAAGCTTTGTTTTTTTAAGCTCTAGACCTTTATTCCCTTTCCCTTTGCACATTTTATCTTATCCCATTAAATGGATTTTTTTCTCTTGAGAACTACCTTATAAGAAACTCCTATTTAACTTGTTTATATGCCTATGTATGCTCTTCAAGAAAGCATTGTATTGCACATAATAGCTTGGAATGGCTGTTGTGATATATGTAATCAAAATAACCTATCTTGTTATGGATAATAGATTTGTTCTCAAGCCACTAAATCTTTATTGAATTTTTTTCTATAATAAACATCAAATCATATTTCTTTTAAATATGTAGGGTTAAAGGGAAACTGAAGTATTTTCCTAAACTATGCATTGGTTTAATCCTTAGTTCTCTTTAAAATAAGTCTTTGTTAGATTAAGTCAAGACATATTTTATGTCAGTATAGCTATATTAATATTGAATTTGTCTCAAAAATAAAATTTTGAAATTGATATATATATCCTACTTCTAAAGAACAAAAACACGAGTTTGATCTTACTGAATCCTTTTTTATATACCAAACTTATCCCTACTTATAAAATAATATATGAATATGATATGATATAATAATTTGAAAAGTGTTTGATAAATAACGTTTTAATTAGCTTTTAGTTGGTTAAAGTGATTTTAGCTAATTCATCAAGTCAATCAATTAATTTTAATGTTTAGTAAATAATTTTTGTAATCAATGAACTGGCCTTCAATCGACCAATTTGAAAATACTAAGGAGTCCAATGTTTTTAAATACTTGATTTCCTTTATATATATATACTTTTATCTATATTTAATATCATATTTTCTTTATACACTTTTTTGCCATTTACAATCAAAACATCCATTTTTTTCATTTTTTATAGTAATACTTCTTTATTTTTTAATATTAAATAATGATATTAAAAATTAATGGGCTTTTAAGCTTAACAAATATAATAGGTTACATTACTCATATGATTTATCTCACTAATATCTCTTTAATATTAAGATGAGATAATCTCATTAAAAATGCAGTATTATTGTAAAATTAAATATATGTAAGGATAAAAAAATTCATTAACAAAAAAGTGCTTTCATTTAAATTCTTTCATATATACTAGCCTTTTCACAAGCACACCCACATGTATTTAGGGGCTTTTTTCACTCAATTTAGAAATGCTCTTTTTACAAATTCATTGTTTGTTATTGAATTTAAGGTTTCAAACTACATTCAATATATTTGTTCTATATTTCTTTCTTAAGTCACAATTTTCTACAACTTTTTTCATTTTATTTCTCTCTTTCTCTCTTTGATTTTGTGTGACATTTATTAGCTTCCTTTATATAAAAACACTCATATTACAATTTATCTGTAACTTTAATTTTCATAAAAGATATTTATAAATATTGTAAATATATATATTTTAAAAATTGTATTGTATGAAATCATATTTATAAATTTTTTTTGTGAAAGAAATATGATCATAATTTAAATGTAAGTAACTATGATTTTAATTTAAAATTATTTTTATTATATTTAAATATGTAACTAAATATATTATAATGCAATTAATACAATTTAATTGGTTTAATATCCTTAAATACATGTTGTTATGTATTATTATTTTGCACACAATATTAAAGAAATTAAAAGCCTTTCATCTTTCTACGTTATATATCGTTTATAAAAAAAATCATTGGAATAAATATAAAATAATTATAAATATTATAATATTTCTTAAAATATTAATTGTGTAAATATCAATTAGTTTTATTTTTAGAATTAAGAGGTAAGTTCAAAGCAAATTTCTTATAAATCCAATTAAATTTGATTCTCTAAAATTTTGTTTATTTTCTATTACTATTTAAGTGACTTTTGTTATTATTTTAATTATTACTTTTAATTGTAAAATAAATATATAATTTTTTTATATTTTTTAATAGAGTAACTATCTATTACTTTGGTTTCAAGTAAGTCAAAATTACAACATAATCCTTTCCCCAGTTCAATATATATAATTGGTATTTGATTTTTTGGGGGAAAGGAAAATTGGAATCTAAATCCTATCAATTTGCTTTTTATTAGTATAAATACTATAATAATTTTCATGCTACATGTCATATTTAATTATAGGATTTATCTTTATATGTAAATAAATACATAAATAATTACAATTTTCATTTTTAAAAATAACTCATCAAAGTTATTGAACTATAAAATAAAATTAATATGCAATTTATTAGAAATATATGAATAAGAAAATATTAAGAAATATTATTTTAATAATATTTGTTATTTGCATTTCAAAGATAATTGATTTATTTTTAAAGGAGAATTTAATCTAATAAATAATATTTTTAAATATAAAATATTATTAAAGTAAACAAATACTTAATAAATCATAAAATATATTCATATTTTAATGTGTCATTTTGCATATAAATAATTACTAATAAATAACTAATTTTGTTAAATATTTTTTATAAGCAATTAATACTATTAAATAGTCAAATCAATTAAAATAATTAGCTATCAATGAATTATTGATACAATCAGTTAATCATAGTCGATTGCCAAATAAGACTTCAATTATTGTATTTTATTTTCAATTCAATATTATTAAATTAAAGGAATTATTCAAATAAATTATAAAATATACTCGTGTCATTACATATTATTTTGTATATAAATAATTAATAATAAATAAATAATTTTATTAAATATGTTTAAGTAGCTAATATTGTTGGTTAAGATAATCAATTATCAAAGAATTATTAATATAATCAACTAATTATTAATATAATTAGTGAATTGTGAAATAAGATTTACATTTTTGTTTCTTATTTTGAAGTCAATGAATGGTAAATTCTTGATAAATACTATGCTTTATCAAATTGCTCATAGTTGAACATGAATAGCTAGCTGGATTAATTATAAGAATTTTATTTTATTTTTTTGGCAATTGCCATGCCTCGGTGCTGGGATACTTCTTTTAATTGAGCAGCGGAGAGGCGGCGTGGCAGTACTTTGAGGGCTTAGCCCTCAAAGTTTGAAAAATACAAAGTCTATTTTTAAAAATTATCTTTAAAAAAATTATATTTAGCTCTTCAAAAATATTTTTTATTAAAATTATTCATATTTCAATTCCTTCAAAAATTTTCTTTTAACTTAGCTTATGTTTAAGCTTTGGAGAGCATATTTAATTTCCTCACTCTCGTTAAATTGCTCATCCGTTCCACTTGTAGAAATGTCTTGGGGGAGATCTCTCATGCACTCTTATTTTCTTCCTCAACCTGATGAATTATGTGACATTGAATTTTGGCTTTTAAGATAGTTGATAGTCTGAAAACTAAATAAAATGACATTATGTGTTCACGTGTGTTAAAGATTAATAATAATATGAATAAGCTTAATTTAATTTTAACTCAAATAATAATCGTATTATATTAAGTTAATTCATTTATTAAACGTATTAAAAAAGCCAACGTATCTTAATAATTTTAATTAATAAAATTTATATTATATACTTGTTTATTAAATATAATTACTTATTATTTTTTATGAAAAATATATTCAATCATTGACAAAATGATTTTTTAATTTTTTATTACTATTATATTAAAATATAAATTTTACAATTTATAATATATAATTATTTATAATTTAATTATTAATTATTTTTTATATAAATTCTTAAATAAATTAATATGTTAATTTATTTATAATTCAAACTTATATAAATTCAAAAAAAAATTCGTGTAAAAATTTCAGATTCATAGCAAATTATTATATTGTATAAAAATAAAATTACCACTCATCTTTCATAAAAAAAAGGCTGTGTATTTTTTTTCCTTTTTTTAAAATTAACTGTAAAAGCAACACAAATTTTGTTATAAGAATAGTACAGCTCTTGGACGACAATTAAATTACACTAAATAAATTCTTAATAAACAATAAGAGAGGGAAAAGAGCGGAGAAGAATTCAATCCACATGCATGGAACAGATGAGACGACGAGCGCATGAGGGCTTTGACCATCACATGGCCCTAAATTGTCGTGCCCCAACCATATGTTCCATATCCGATAGCTTTAGGTTATTCGCCAATTCCAAGAGCTTGAGGTTCCCTGGGTTAGGTGACTCAGATTACAAGCCACCCCTCAACACAACACCTGAGTTTCCATGAATTCGGTTCCGAAGTGGCCCTGTCAATTAGATTTGGACGCATTTTTGTTAAAGGGATTTACAATTTATGCTGCTCTTCACCTATTTTGTTGAAAGAATTTATTGTTTAGTATTTCTTTTTCGAATAGGAATTAAATTTATATTTAATAAAAAGATTATGAAATACCTTAAATGTAAATAAATAAATAAGAAAGCAGCATTCAATTTTCTTCATGTTTCTCCATGTGAAATTGATAGTCCAATCATACTTCATTTAACCTAAACGGAGCTCAATTTCAACAAATAGAGAACCGAAAGATAATTAATTAAGGTCCATTTGGTTGGAGGAAAATAAATTTTTAAAATTTATTTCTAAGTTTCTTTTATTTGAATATTCAAAAATTTAGATCAATAAGAAAATAAATTTTGATCAATCAGAAAGTTATATTATTTTTAAGAAAAATAACTTTTCATTTTAAAAAATGAAATTCATTTTCCTTATTATTTAATATATCTATACCCAAACCCAAACTTTTTACCTTCTCACTTTGTTACGCAACCGAGATTATAAGTAAAATTTATTTTTATTTATTAAATATTTCATGATGAATGCTCTATTTCTCTTTTTATAAAATTTATTTTTTATTAAAGTTTAGGTGCATATGTTAATGCAATATTTACTAAAATATTTTCTATTTTTTCTCATGATGGATACTCTATTATATAATATTTCGTAATAATTAATTAAACTAATTATGTAAATAAATTATAGGTGCATATTTTAATGCAATTTTAATGCAATATTTACTAAAATATTCTCTATTTTTTCTCATGATGGATACTCTATTATATAATATTTCATAATAATTAATTAAACTAATTATATAAATCTATGTATAAAATTTTGTAATACCTTTAATATATATTTTATTATTAGAAACTAATCATTATTGGATTATTTGGCATCAAGAATAATAAAAATTTTATTAAAAAAATTATTTTTTTTAAAAGATAAGTAAAATTATAATAATCTTGAAGTAAATAATTTTGATTTACTTTAAATGGAATTAATTTTTCTTTGTGTACCAAACACCAAAAAATATTTTTTTATACACCAAATAACATAAAATTAATTCATTTTTCAAAAATATATTTTTTTAGGAAAGCATTTTTTAAAAATTCTATTTTCTTCCCAACTAAACGACACTAATTATTAAGGATTTTTTCCCCCTTTCGCCTGTTATCCATTACCGTGATCTTGATCACTCTGGAGTGCTTATTATTTGATTGCTTCTCTTATATTTTAGGTAGATCCTGCTGTTGAAGATGATGCATAAGACTAATTATCTCTTGGCAAGAGTTATCATTTAACTCAACTATCAAGTGTTAATTATATTCTTTGCATTGAATTTTATGTTTCTACGAATTGGAATTTTCTTTTTACTATGAATATAAGTGATGCTTATTCAATTATGTAATTTACATGCAATGATCATACCCTAAATTTTCTACTAACTCAAATTTAAATTGTTTGATTCAATTTATTTTATTCTCTAAATATTTAATTAATTTAAAATCAATTTAATCGATTAATAATCAACTCATCTTACTTTAAATCCAATATATTTAGATAATTTAATATTCATTAGATTCAATCAATGACTGATTGACTTATTCAATTATCTACAACTGATCATTAAGTTATAGCATTCTACATTAGTTAAGGTATTATCATCCTATAAATTGAATCACCTTCCACATTAGTTAAGGTATCACATATACACTTGGCATATCTCACCCATCAAGAGACTTCTTCTCCATTTTTCTTATTATGCTACCCGAACTACTGTGAACATAACCATTAGAGGGTTATCTGTCATTCTATGATAGTATTTTCATTTCTTGCATGTCCCTAGCACCCCCACTTGAAGACAGTTATCAATAATATATATATCTTATAATAAAAATCTGAGAATTTTTCCAAATCTCATTTTTTTTTGTTAATAAAATTACTATATAATTTTACTTATATTACTTCTATTATCATCATAACTGTGTGTTGGACCCAACACTAAGTAAGAAATTGCCATTTTGAGCTGGCTATATTAATTCAAAGTGACAACCTCTCAATGGTTGATATTACAAGCGGAGAAAAGACAATAAATAATTTAAAATTAATAATTAGAAACATAAAATCATTCTGAAGATTCCTTAGCTTGTTACTGGAACTCAAAGATTTTTTGTTACCTCATTCTTTTCTTTTGGGGAAAAAACATTCGTTTGTGCCCACAAGAAACTGAAAAAGAATACGGAAAGCAAAAGGGTTTTGAGCCGAATTCAATAATGTTTACTTGAACAAACCCATAAAGCTATCAAGTGTGATCTTAATATATACAATCGTAAATACCAGCCAGTTACCCATTTCATTGTTGGCATATCAATTTATACTATATATATAAACTTTAATGCAAATTGCAGAAAGTAAAACAAGCAAATTCATATTCTTACAATATCGAGCGACAGAAGCATTTGTTAAATGATAATGTCTAATGTACGAAAAGTATTTATGGAGAATATTGGTCTGAAACAGCATATGCTAGCTTCTCATCATTATGTTCCTCCCAGTCAGATTGAACTTTTTCCTAAAACATCATTATGGTAAAATCTTACATTTCTTATCAACCCGATATCTACTGAATGATGCTTGAACGATGGCAAAACGTTTTAATTTTACCGTACTTTGGGGAGATTGCTACGATGAATCTGAAAAACGATATTTTTTTTTCTGGAAAAATATAAGTTACTCTTTATAACTATGAAATAATTGAATTTTACTCTTTCAAAATATGAAAATAGGCAAATTACCTCATGAAATTATACAAAACTTGAATTCTACTCTCATCATTAGTAATTTAATGAAAAATATTAAGAAAAATTACATATTAACCCATCAATTATGAAATAGTTATATTTTTCTCTTACTAACTTTTAAAATTTATAAATTAATCCCTTAATTATATAAAACTTGCAATTGACATCAATTATATACTTAATTAATCTTTTTTATTAAATTACATAAATTTTGAAAAAGTTTTTAAGTTTAAATCACAATATTATTATATGATATATTACCACATTATTTTTATGCATAATTTTTATATTATATAATTAATAAAAATTAAATTAAATTTATAAAATTTTAATTAAAAATTTGAAAATAAGTTATGAAATTATGTATAAAAAATGATATAATAAATTAATATAAAATAATGTTATTATTCATACTATTAGTATTACTTAATATTAGTCGCCACTATTCAATTTTTTTTATTGAATTAATGACTTATTTTATGGAATATGGGTTAAAAATATTAAGTGAAAAGGTGAAGTAAACAAAAATATTATGTTACATAAAAAATAACTAAAAATTTAATATTTTTATTTTATATAATCATATTCAATATAATTTTAACACCACAATAATCATAACGGTGATAAATAATAATTCCTACTTTATCCCTTGAGATTTTTTTTACAATTTGCTTTATTTAAAATTTGATAATAATACAATATATGAGTTGTTTTTATTTTATTCTTTTAAAATTTATTATGTATTGTAATACTAATATTTAGACTAATACATTTATTTTTAGAAAGAGATTATATTAGTTAATAAATTTACTTTATTTACATTCCTAAAAGAAATACAAAAACTTTTTTCAAAATTAAAACAATCATTCATTAAAATTAATTTTCTATCACAAAAGGAAATCTAATTAGCATAAATTTTTAGGAAAGATTGAACAAAGTTTTATATTACCATGTTTTATACAAGATTACAAATTTGTTTGAAGAAAAATTAAATATCTCCTCAATCTTTACACTATATTAGTTTGGAGTCAAGTTTTATATGTTCATTATTTATTGCCAAAATATATGCTTCCTTTTTCAATGAGTTTACTTCTCCAAACTTCTCACTTCCTTTCCATAGTTTTATTAAAAAAAGAAAAATGTAAATAAAGTAAATTTATTAACTAATATAATATCTTTCTAAAGATAAATATATTTGTCTAAATATAAGTATTACAATAGATTATAAATTTTAAAAGAATAAAATAAAGATAATCTATATACTACATAATTACTAAATTTTAAATAAAATAAATTGTAAAAAAAATCTCAGGCAACAAAGTTGAAACTATTGTTCATTACCGATATGATTATTATGATGTTAAAATTAAATTAAATATAATTATATGAAATAAAAATATTAAATTTTTAATATTTTTATGTAACATAACATTTCTATTAGCTTCACTTTTTTACTTAATATTTTTGACTCATATTTCATGAAATAAGTGACTAATTCAATAAAAAAATTTAAATAGTGACAACTAATGTTGAATAATACTAATAATATGAATTAAAATATCATTATGTATTGATTTATTGAATTATTTTTTACACATAATTTCATAACTTATTTTCAAGTTTTTAATCAAAATTCTATATATTTAATTTAATTTTTATTAATTACATAATATAAGAATTATGCATAAAAAATAATGTGATAATATTACATATAATAATATTATAATTCAAGCTTAATTTTTTTAAATTCATGTAATTTAATAAAAAATATTAGATAATGAGTGTTAATTGTAAGTTTTATATGATTAAAGGATTAATTTGTAAATTTTAAAAGTTAGTAGGAGTAAAATGTAACTATTTTATAATTGACGAGATCAATCTATAAGTTTTTATAATATTTTTTGTTAAATTACTAATGGTAGGGATAACATTTAAATTTTGTATAATTTTAGGAAGTCTTGTTTACTTCCATAATTCAAGGTAGTAAAATTTAATCATCTCAAAATTGGAAGGGATAATTTATATTTTTTCACTTTTTTTAATTTATGAGATAAGATGTACGAGAAGTTTTATTGTGGACAAAATATTTAATGTAAAAAAAATTGGTAATTTTTAAAATGATATATAAATATGATATTTTTATTCGAGTTTGGGTTAACACATCAATTTATTTAAAAATTTATATTAAATTTTTAAAAATATTATTTAAAAATTAATTAATAAATAAATTATAAATATATATAATAAAATTTAAAATAATATTTTATTAATAATTAAATATATTTTATAAATGATTAAATATATTTTATAAAAATAATAAATAATTAAATTTAATAAATAAGTTTATAATACAAATTTTATCAATTGAAGTTATTAAAAAGTTGACTCAAATAAGACAATTGCCTCCCTTACCACAACGATAATATTTTAATTTCATTTTATATAACAAATAAGTTAATTTTATAATTTATTAATCTGATCAATAAAGTACAAATTAGTTTGTAGAAATATTTCATATATTAACTTATTAAAAAAGATAAGTTCTAATTTTTTTTATTAGTTTAGTCTCTAGAGATTTTTTTAAATTTATTTTTATTTTTTATTAATTTATAACTCATGTCCTTTATTAATATAGATTTTTTTAGTATGAAATTGTTTAAATAAATTTATGTGTAATTTTGGGCCTATTATTATATATTTTGTTGATTATATATGATTTGCAATTCCTACACTATCACCTTTTGCCTTAAATTTTAAAAATATTGTTCAATTTTTACTTTGTAACATTTAAGATATATTTTAAATAAAAATATTTAAATATTTTGAAATTATATGTTTATAAATTTATTATATGTTATATGCTTCAAATATCATAAATAATTATATGATGGACAAACATTACAGTTTGAGATAAAAAATAATTATTAATTTAATTATATATAAATTTAAATTTAAAATTCTAGTTACTTGCATTTGAGACTGCATAATTAATAATATTATATATATGTAGATTTGTAATATTTAATTTTAATATTTATATATTCTTTTAATCTTTTTAATTATTATCAATCACAACAAGTCCTTGAAGCATGAGAATGGAACCAATTTCTTCTCTAATAATCAAAACATAAGATGAGATAATATTTTACCTTGATAATAATGCATTAAAAAAACGAAAAACTAACATAATCCTGCTCCACCCTATGACATCGTTCCCAGTTTTTAACGACGCTTTTTCAACGAAGGCTCTGCTTCGAATTACATGATACTTAGATGGGGGTGTTTGGCTTGATACGTGACGGAAAAATAGATTTGAAGAAGATAAAAAAGGTGTAAAAGAAAAAAACAGATATTTTTTCTCAAATTGTTTAGTTTATTTAAAAATAAAGGAAACATATTATTTATAATTCTTTTATTATTTGATTCATTAGTCAAGAAATGATATTGATGACAATAATAATAAAAATAGTAATGTTAACTTGTATAATGATAATACTTAATTTTTATTCAAAATTTAATTTTAAATTTTATTTTTGAAACATATAATATTGTTATTAGGCAAATGATGAAGAAGAACTTTACAAAAAATTTTACTTCTCAAGAAATACAAAAAATTATTTATCCACTTTCATCAAGTTGAACTGCTAATATGTCTCCGACGTAGAAATATGAAATCATCTTTATCAAATTCAGCTGATAACAACCTTAACCTTTTCAATTAACCTAAGACCAACTATTGAATTTTTTTATGATAAATTAAAAAATATAAAAAATTACAATTTTAGTCTATTTAAACTTTTATGATAAATTAAAAGAAAAAGAAATTATAATTTTTAAATTTTATGTGTTTTATATAATCGCCGTAAGTTTTAAAAGAAATATATAATATATGAACCGTTTTAATTTTTTATATTTAACTTATTAAATTAATTTAAAATTTTTATGATGAATTAAAAGAAAGAAAAAGATCAGACAATCAAAATTCATTAATATTTTTAATTTTTTATTACAATTCTGATGGGCACTATAATTATTTTTGATAATATTCTATGAAAAATTCAAAATTAAACAAAATAAAATACATGAAATTAATTTGTAAAAAGTTTCAATTCTTTACTTTTAGAGAAATATCTTTATTCACTTTTCAAAAACTTGATGTTGAAATATACTTATTGAAAAATTTAGGGTATGTTTTGTTTACTATTTTTAAAAATAATTTCTTATTTTTATATTTTAAAAATAAAAATTATTGTTTGGATAACTATTTTTAAAATATTGTAATTCTAATTGTGTAATTTAAAAATAAAAATAAAAAATAACTTTAAATATTTTTTAACTTAATTGCAAACAAAAACTTGTGTGAACCAACGCCTTAAATAATTACCTTCGATGACTAAAATTGATCACTTTTCATTATGGTGGTGTTTAATTTGTGAAATATTTTTAATATTCTCAAAAATATTTTAAAGGAATGTTACATTCTTATGTTTGGTTCAAATTTTGAAATTAAAATGCTTATGAATATTACATTCTCGAAAATATTTTTAATCTAACTTTCTCCCGAAATATTCTTACCGGGGTATGGGGGGAAGTGAGAATCTTAGATTCCTATGAAATGGAAATATTAATGCTAAAATAAAAGAATAAAATTATTCTCACATTTAATTTTTTCTTATTTATTATTTTATCAAATAATTTTTAATTTAAAATAAAAAATAATTATCACTTTATTTTTAAAATATTTTTTATTATTAAAAAATAATAACATTAATTTTTAACTATAATTTATTTTTTATTATTATTCCTAATATTTGAAAGATTATTTTAATATAATTATATATACATGTGATTTTTTTCATTAAAAACTAATACAACAGCCTTGGAGTTTCTTTAAAAAAGATATATTTATATATAAAAATATAAAATAATAATATTTTTATATTAAAAAATAAATTATAATATAAAATTTAATACCAGTATAAAATGTAATTGTAAAAATAATTTAACAGTAAAAATTTATAATTTTGTAAAAAGAAAACTACTAAGTATACTTAATATTATGATAATAATTTAAATAAATTACACTTGCTTCATTTTGAAAATTAATCTAATAATAATACTAATAATTATATTAAAAAAATATAAAATATTAAAATATAATAAAGTATAACATATTTATATGTATTAATAAATTTTCAAATGTTAAATATTGAAATTTAATTTATTAGGTGTCAAATTTTTTTTAATTATTTATGTAGTTTTAAATAAAAATATGATTTATCATATCATATTTCATAATAAGACATTTGATAAAGGTATTTTTGAAATAATTTCAAAATTTTCAAGAATATCAAATATGACTCAAATATAGTAATATACTATATCTAAGAATCTAACAAAACATACTAAGAAAAATTTATAATGAATTAAATATATGAATGTTATAATCCTATCAATTAAATTATTAGGAATCACATTATCAAAAATATATATTTTTCTAAAAATATAAAATTTCATAAATCAAACGTCACCTACAAATAAAATAACCATGCATTTTCCGTGTGATGCAGGGCAGCTCTCACGTATCTTTTGTGTGATACATGGGATATTCTTTTTTTTTTTCAATTATGAAATAAAAATATATGTATTTATTTTTTTATTTTACAAATAAATATTATTAAAAATTATAAATTAATATAGTATGTGTGGTCAAAAATAATGAGAAGTAAAAAAATAAAAATATATACAAATATCATTAATAAATTATTAACATTTATTTTATTCCTATATTTCATTCTCTACTTTTATTTTAACATCCTTTAGAAAAAATGAGTTTAACTATGAATCTCACATTCTTTAATAAATAATGAAATATTTTCATATTTTCAAACCTTCTACAATGATAATTTTATTACATATTTAAATATGTTTTTATACAAAAACATTAGTAATCATATCACTTTACTGGGTGGGTGAATAGGCTTTTCCTTTATACGACTTAGCATACAGATCTATTATATTAACGTAACTAATTATATATTATCATGAAATCCCTGTTTCTATCAAAAATTAAAGATAAAGAATTATCATTTCATAATAAGGTTGAATCTTCAATATCATATGCATCGTCAATCTTAAAAAAAAATTATAAATAAACTTAAATGTTTCTCAAAAACTTTTCTATTATCTAATAGTCCTATAATACTAAAGTTTCAATTCAATCACTTTTATATGGACTATCTTGATCAATTTTTATCATTGAATGAAATACAATCATATAAAAAAAGTAAACCTTTATTTTTATATAAAAATATAGTAGAAGATTAATTTTCATTATGTATATGCAAAGGTTTTTGGAAAACTTACATGAATTATATAAAAAGAAAATTATCAAACAGTATTAATACTAAAATTTAACTTACATTAATTTATCTTTTACACCAAAAATTTGATTATGTCTTTTGTGGAAATATTCTTTTAATTTATTTCTGTTTGTTTCTTGAAAAAAATTATCTTCAAAGAATTTTTATATAAAATATATAATATACCAATTCATTTAAAATTTTCCTCATTATAACCAAACCAAATGGACAATTATCTTGCGTAATTATTTACATTAACTTGGTAATACCGTTGGCTGCCATCATCACCTTTTTATCGATAATAACTATTAATTATTACCCATTATCAATTATTATTATTGATTATTATATACTATTATTGGTGACTCAATTTTTAATAAAAATATTTTAAGTGATCTAAAAATATTTTTAAAAATATATGAAACAATTAAAATAATATTACAACATTAGTATATTTTTTATTAAACTAGACATAAAAATATTTTAAAATATTAAGATTCCCAATAACATTTGATCTTGTAAACCAAATGTCATCATAAGTGCTGATCTCGGTAAAATCATTATTTAAAAATATTAAATTATCAATTTTTTCAAATTAATTTATTAAGAACTAATCAATTAGTTAAATCAATCTTTTATCAAACACTTAAGATAACTTGTTAACTAAATTAATCAATCAAAACATGTCAAATAAACTAAAAGATGGAGAAAAAGTCATTTTTCAAACATCCCCTAAAGCATAACACGGTGGGAGGAACAGCGCCAATAGCTCCTTAGTACTGAAACGCTCACAGCCTCTACTTCAGTCTTGTTAAATGAGCTAAACAAATTACAGAACCCAAATCCCAAAGCAGTTACTCTCGCGGGTAAGGTCCTTATTGAGCCTCCTAAACCATCATGAAGATGGGATAATCTTTTTTTAAGTGGATCCAATCTCACTTGCGGAAAATTAATCTCTTTCAGTCTTTTGGCAATTGATACAAGTTTCCAAAACAAAACGTTGAAGTTTATGATCGGAGAAACTCCAAAAACACCATGCTTAGCTGCACGCACTGCAATAGGGTTTTTGTGTTTCCTAAGACCATGCATGCATGCATTCCATTTCTTTACCACCTAACTTGTTTGTCTTATTAATTTACCACTCTCCCACCCTCTATTCCCTCACAATATTTCTATCCTCTTGGCTTCCTAAAGCAAATAATAATTTCTTTCATATTTAAATATATAATTGATCAATAAATTTTTAAACACGAAACATATATATAGAGAGAGAGAAAAGATAGGAAATTATTCCAATGTATATCTCATGAAATAATGTGGAGTTGGATGGAAAAAAAATATTCTTTTCAGGAACCTATAATTAACTAAGAAAACCACTTATAAAAAAAAACATTTCAAAAGGGGCCAAAATTAACACTTTTATTAAATGAATTCCCACCCTTTGGGCTTCAAGTGGCTCGACAAACTTAATATTAAATTATTAAATTCGATTACTAGATAACATGGAAACAAGCAAATTGGATATCATCTTGATTTCCCAAAGAAACAATATTTGGACAATTGTTGACTTCAGTTCCTTTTTAAGAGAATTTTATTTATTTATTTATTATTTTAGGAAATTTAGATTACACTCTTTCTATTTTTTAAGGTTTTTTATAAAAAAAATTATCCCTATTTATTTGCTATTTTAGAAAATCAAAATTATATTTACGATTTTATTTCAAATATTTAGCCTACTATTAACAACTTTACTTATTGATTGATTTTTAATAAAGGATATATTATTAACCTTATTTATTTTCTTTCTAAATTTTTATGTATTAACCTTAATTAAGCGCCAGTTAAAAAGAATAGAGAAAATATTTATTATTTTTTAAATATTATATTCTCTACTATTTTAATGAATAGTCAATAATTTTAGAAATATTTCATAAAAATTATATTGATAAATTAAAATTTTTTTCGTTTAAAATTGAGGTTACCTATGACCTTCCTTAATTTTTATACATTTACTTAAACGAAATTTCTAGAGGAATGGATGGAATATATAATAAATATCATAAACCAAGTGTGACCATAGTTTAATGGGTCATAAAACCTCAGAGTTAATCTATGCAACATTTACACACTTAGACCGTAAAAATAAAATTAATTAGACGCCAACTACAAGAAATATCATCGGAGAAAAAACTAGCTACCCATGTGGTAGTAAATTCTGTTGCATGGTTTTCTTATGGATATAGAAGCTAATTTTATCGGGAAAGAAAAGCCACTAAGAGTGGGAAAAAAATATAAAATACTACTTTTAATTACAAAATAGTTAAATTTTGTCTCTTTTAATTTTATAAATTTAAATATTATTTTCTTAAATTCTATAAAACTTAAAAATTAACACTTATCGCCAATTTAATTTATCATTTTATTAAATATAAATTTTTTATAATCTTTTTAAACAAGAATTACATACTAATTTATTTTGTTATTTTTTCACAAATAATTTTTATGTTATATAATTAATATAAATTAAATTAGATATATTAAGTTTTAATTAAATAATATAAAATAAGTTATAAAATTATATGTGAGTAAATGATGAAATAAATTAATATATTATGATATCGTAATTCTTACTTAAAGAGTTTATTGAAAAATAGTTAATTAAGTTGACAATAATAATGAATGTTAATTTTAAATTTTGTAAATTATAAAGGATGATTTTTAAATTCTCAAGGGTAAAACTCAATCACCAAAAATTAAAGAGTGTACTATGTATTTTTCCCATTAAGATATAAATGAACAAATGAAGTTGCTTTCATATACATGAGTGCAGAATTCAATTGGCAGTGGATCAAAATGTTGTTATGTTGGAGGAATGAATTATTTGTGTTGATTTACATCAAATTTCAAACACTTTCGTGGAGTTTAACAATATCTTGCTGATTTGTTAGTGATTTTTTTTTGTTCATATTAGATCTTTTGTCATGAAGTAAGATTGATTACCTGCTTATTAATATTTGTGTTAAATTTAAGTTTAAAGTATGGGAAAATTTTGATATAAGTACCTATATAAATTGTGATAATTCATATAAAGGTTTGAAAGGAATATAGAAAAATTGACCAATAAAAAATTGTGAGATTATAAATGAGAGCATTTATATACATTATTCTATCTTTATAGTGAATCTCACGATTTTTTCCCTAGTATTTTTTTTCTAGAGTTTAAGATTTTCATATTAAATTATTTGTGTATATATTATTAAAATCTTTTATCTATTTTAACAGTCGTTCTTCAATACTCCCTTCAAATAAGAAGTACCAACCTACCTCTATAACTTTTTACACAGATCTTAATTTTTTATAAAAATTTGTAATTTCATCCATAAAATTTACAATTTTTACGGAGAGATTCTAACATTTTTGTATTGCAAATGTTATTGTTTATATTGTAAGATAATATTAAAAAATTATAAAATTTATATAGAAAGTGGCACTCTATAATTTATGTTACTTATGAAAAATTAAAAATTTTATGAAAATTTTTTATAAAATTTGTAAAAAGATGTATACAGACTGTTTCAAATCGAGGTAGTACCAAATAATTGCCTTGTTTTAATATGTCTTATACGTGTATTTGGAGAGAAATATTTTCTAACACCAGCATCCACTTTCTTTTAGGATTTTGTAAGAAATAATGTGCTACAATTTTGTGAGTAATCCATGAAGATCTCAGGATCGTACTACTACGGCATAACAACTTGAATGGCACCAGATTCTCCATTACATTTTATTAATTATCCAAAATTTGTACGGAACAAACATCTGTCCAACTGTTGGAAACAAATCCTGGCCCGCTCTAATATTTCCCAAAGTTGATCCAAAAAATCTCCAGACTTTGAAATAGTTCCCAAGTAAGAGAATAATAATAATGATAATATAAACAAAAAACACATTTTAGCTGGTAATTTAGCATGTATTGACATTTGATGTTATTTTAAAAATATTATTTTTAACCATATATAAATTTCAAACTTTATATAATATGTATACTTTAAATAAATTATCATTATGAGAATTAAAAAAAAAACACACGTTTTATAAGTATAGAAAATAGCACATCAATGTAAAAGGTTAAGGGTATGTTTGTTGTTGTTTTCTGTTTTTTGTTTTTAAAACAATTTTATGAAATAGGTTTTAAAAATAGCTTTTAAAAACAATAAGAAAAAGAAAGTGTTTGGTAAGTTATTTTAAAAATAATCTTGAATTATAATAATATAGTTAATGAAGTGTGTTTTAAAAATAGAAAATTTGTTTTCTTATTTTTAAAACATATGTTTTGAAAATAGTTTTTAAAAAGAAGAAAATACTTAAACAAATAAATTTTTTATTATTTTATTTTTAAAAACAATTACTGTTTTTAAAAACAGTTTCCAAACAAAGTCTAAGAGCCTATTTATTTGTGTTTTATGTTTTTTGTTTTTAAAAAAGTCTTATAAAATAGGTTTTAAAAATAGTTTTTAAAAATAATGAGAAAAAGAAAGTGTTTGATAAGTTATTTTGAAAATACTCTTGAATTATAATAATACCAGTATATTTTGAAAAAAAAATAAAAAAAACTTAAAATTGTTCTTATTTTCTTATTTTTAAAATACATATTTTGAAAATATTTTTTAAAAATAAAAAAATACTTAAATAAATAGATTCTTTTATTTTTAAAAATTGAAAACTGCTTTTAAAAATAATTTTCAAACAGACTCTAAGTCACCATTTTGCAGGTTTCTACTATTACTATAGCACTCTCACGGTAATATAACTCGCAACTTCATCGTCACTCGCATTCTCACTTGACAGCAGATGATTCAAAATTCATTGTGCCGGTCCCTGTAGGATAGCAATCAAAGATTTGATGCTTTGTAATTTTATGAGTCAAAGCTCCAACGAACAATGCGAGTGATGTTAACAAATATTAAACAAGAAAATGTGAAAGCGGTAATGATTAATCGAGCAATCATGATTCATGTGTATATATATGGTGAAAAGGCAATACTTTCGGATTTACTCGAATCCTAAAAGCAATCCCAAAAGTTTCTCCTTTATCCTCACGTCCGGCCTCATCATTTTTTTTTTCCTTATCTTCCATCAAAAGGATTGCCTTTAACAAAGTTCAACTCCATTTTTGTTTTAAGTTTGATTGCGTAAATTTCTATACTATCAATAGATAAAAAAATTTTCATAATTAATAAATAGAAATAGATACATCATTAAAAAATAGAAATTAAAAAATTTTATCAATAACAAAAGAATTTTAATAATTTTAGATTAATATACAAATAAATAATAATATAAAATTGATTCACACAAATCAGATTTAAATCTTTTTCCTATACATAGTGGTATAAAGGAGTTAAAATATTTATGAGCAACTTAGCATCAATTTATAAAAAAAAATTTGATTTAATTTAATTTTAAATAAATTGAACTTGATTAATGTACAATATAAGTTTCAATTTCTTATTAATTGACTTGTACTATATCTGAACCTAAATGAACCTAATTATAAAATATTTTTATTTTATGTTATATTTAAATAATATAATATAATATGTAAAGAATAAAATACTACCACAATAATAACAAAACTTTATCCTACTAAATAAAATCGATTACATGGATTGTACGATGCTATTATACTCTATTCGAGACCAAATTTGCAGAAACATTATTCAGCAAGAGATCCCTTTTTATAATTTCTTCCAATACCCTCTTTAACCTCCTTTTATATTTTTTCATAAAATTAAAGATTATGTGATTAATACTTTTCACTAATGCCTCGAGTGACCTTTTTTATATATATCCAAATCACATTAACTGATTTTTTATCACTTTCTTCTTAATAGGTGTCATACCAATACTCCTTCATATATATTTATTTCGTATCTTGTCATTTCTTATATAACTGCATATCTATCTTAACATTGTCATTTTTACTACCTCCATTTTTTACTCTTATTATTCCTTTAAAGTCTAACATTCACTACCATAAAATATAACTAATCGTATAGCAATTTGATAGAACTTTCTTTTAAATTTAGTAGGTACTTTGTAATTATAAATAATCCTTAATACCTTTCTTCATTTTAACCATTCAGCTTCTATCCTATATAAGATATCTCTATTAATTTTTCTATCGCTTTGTAATATTGACTCTAGATACTTAAATTTAAACACTTGTGATATGACATGCTCTTCATTCTTACCTCCAAATCATTTCTATTTTACTTCTTGTTAAATTTGCAGTACATGAATTTTGTCTTGTTCCTACTCAAGCAAAAACCCTTTGATTCCAATACTTGTCTTCAAAGCTCAAGTTTATAATTAATCTCTTCTCTTTATTCCTTAATGAAAACTATATCATCCTCAAATAGCATACATTTAGGGATAATTTCTTGTATGTCCCTAATAAGAACATTCAAAATTAAATTAAATAAGTAAGAACTCAAGACTAAAACTTGATACAGATCTATCCTTATAGAAAAGTCCTTTATCTCACCTCTAGAAGCTCTTACATATCCCGTATAACACAAATATATGTCATACGAACTCCTTTCTTTTTCAAAACCTTTCACAACACTTTTTTTAGTACTCGATCATAGGCTTTTTCCAGGTCAATAAAAATCATATGTAGGTCTCTTTCTTTACTCTGATATCTTTCCGTCAACCCCCGTAGAAAATAAATAACCTCATTGTAGACCTTTTTGACATAAATGCAAATTAATTTTCTGCAATCATAATCTCGTCTCTTAATCTGTACTCAATCACTTTTTTCTATAATTTTATAATGTGGCTCATAAGTTTTATCCCTCAATATTTTGTACAATTCTGAATATTTCTTTTATTCTTATATATAAGTACTAAAATACTTCTCCTCCACTCATTTAATATTTTCTTAGACTTTAAAATCTTATTAAATAGCTTGATGAGCTAAAAGATACTCAACTCTCCTAAATATTTCTAAACTTCAATAAGAATACCATTTAAACCAACGGCTTTACCATTATCCATCCTTTTAAGAGCTTCTTTCACTTCCTCAACTCGAATCCTGCAATAATAAACTAAATTTTGTTCACCCTTATGAATTTCTAATCATTCCATATCCTTAGTCAATTCTTGCCCGTCATTAAAAAACTTATAAAAGTACCTTTCTCATCTTTTTTTAAATATCTTTATCAGTGAGCAGAACTTATCCTTTTTTATCTTTAATACATCTTATTTGGTCTAAATCTCTTAATACACCTTATTAACACCTTAAAATAAATAAAATTTATACTAAGGTTTTAATAAATATAAATAATATATAATAAATAAAAATTATGCTTATTTGTGATATGAAATTGATTTCAAACTTGAATATGTTAAGTTTGATAAGAAATTGAAATTAAACAATGTATAATTTGTTTAAATTGAAATAAGCTCACTTACATTCAAGTTCAATTCGGATTTGACTTTGAATGTTTTAGGATAAAAAATAAATTCGTTTATTACTATCCAGTTCAAATTCAAATACGTAGATATTCAATTCCACTTGTTTGTTTGAACTTAAACGTATACAGAAGGAGTTGAAATCAAACTTTTTATCTTAACACAAAACCACAAATAAATTATTATGCGGGTTTAGGGTCTAGGACAAATGCGCCTACTCTTTTAGAAGTTGCACAAATAAATTATGTGTATATATATATATATTTGTATACAAAAATCGAGATTGATATATAAAGATAGTCGATGTTTTACGCATTCAACTTCCAAAAACAATCATATCCCTTAGGGCCCCGCAGGAGCATGAAACATTTCATCCATGATTGCTTGCATTTTGGATACAATGAAGGAGGCCCACTGGAGCTCTATCAGTTAAGGCCCATGGGCATATAATGTGCTACCGCTGACCCGTCACCAAGAAAAGGAGTGAACCAATGATTTAATTCTTAAAAGAATAAATAAATATCAGATCAAATTTACTTTAAAATTATATTTTACATTATTTTTTTTTTAATTTTACATCAAATCCAACTTAACGTTGCTTTCTCCATTTGAAATCAAATGTGGCAATTTATTTTGCTTACACGACTCCATTTTAGTCATTGAAAAATATAAGTTACACTATTAAAATTTTCTCAAAATGATATTTTATATCCGATAAATACATTTGATCTGAAATGATAGTAGTATGTGGAAATTGAAGTATAAAGCGGTGATGAGGTTGGTCGGAAAGGAGGTGACGGCTCCCATGGAGTATAGAGTACTAAAAAATATATATACATCGAAGGTAAAATCTGTCATTCAATCTGAATTTTTTATATTCATTAAATTTAATTTTATAAATATATCTCATCACCGTATATTCAATTGATAGTTTTTTATTTACATTCGAAACTCAATTTAAGATTTTATTTTTGCTGCATGTAGAACTGATATAGCAGAAAATCAACTCAGCCTCACAACAACCCCATCATCAATAAATGGCAATACCGTCGATAGCAGTTGGAGGGACTGCCTAAATAGAGTTTGATGGTAAAATGTCCAGTGACATAGGCTGGTGGGCATCAGGTGAAGACTGATCGAAAAGGAGTGAGGCCAAGGAAAGAAGGTTTTGTGTTTTGATATAAATTGTAAAAAAGATGTATTTTAACCGCATTAATTAAGTAATGCATTTTGTTCACATATAAGCACATTATTTACATACAAGGTTTGGATATGTCTACCATTAGAGCAGGTGTTTAATTAATACATATTAAACAACTAAAGTAACAAAAATATAATGTGAAATATATTTCCATAATTCTAGAATCCAATTAAGTAAAGTTGTCGCAACAATGAATAAAATATGGGATATAAATTTTATCACAAGCTAAATCAATTTTTTATTTATCAAGATATATAATACAACAATAAGTAATTTATTTATTTTTCAAAATAGTTATTATTAAAGTTCTAATTTATCTAAAAGACGTCAAATAATTAACATAGTAAAAGTGAAAGCTTTAATTCAATTAAATGTACTTATATTGGAGTAAAATATATTTTTGATGGAAACCTCGTATAAGTATGTAAAATTTTATCTTTCAAAGACTAAAATAATGATTTAATCAAAGAAAAAAAAACGGAAATGCTAACTGTCTCCCTAGGCCAATGATTATGCTGTAGTTATTAGTTCTCAATTCATTAAATTTAAAATTAATAGCAAAATTTTATTTAATAATCTCCCAATTCATTTTTAAGCATTATTTATGGTTAATACACGAAAATTAAATAATATAATAAATAACCTTAATTTAAGAGAGATAAATTATAATTTACTAATATATCATCAACTAAAAGTTTACTAATAAATAAAATTATTGAACATCTATTGAAATAAAAGGGGTAATATTTGAAAAAAATAATAAATATAATCTTAATTTTTTTAACATGACAAATAAATAAAAATATTTTTTTAAATAACACTTAAAAAGGAATGAAAGGAATATTTTATTCATACGTTTAATATCACAATTGATAGTGGGATCTCATTTAAGAGAATATATTAAATAAGTTGAGTGTTTTTATGTGAGAGATGAGAGGAGTGAATAATGATTATTAAATATAATACGAATGGTTAATATTAAAACATTAATGAAGGTCACATAACTAATTAAAATGGTCATATGATCACTTAAAAAAAGTTATATAATTTTATGTATTATTTACAATCCTTCAATGTTTAATCTAACAGGTAAACATTCCTCTTACTTAATATATTCCCTCTCATTTAATATTTTATTCTTCATTTTAGTAGAATCACATTTACATTTAATGTAACAACTGTGGTTATAGTTGTAATCACTGTATCTAACCATCTAAATGCATGAAGTCCTAGCATTTTCCTGAGATTCATGTTAATCAATAGTCAAATGCTATATCTAGTTATCCAAATGCATGAGATTTTTGCATTTTCATAAAATTCACACTAATCAATGCCAAATGTTGTATCTAACCATTCAAATATGTAGGCCTTCCTCGTTTTCATCGGATTCACACTAATTAATGGTCAAATTGCATCTAACAATCTAAATGGATGAAATTCCTTACATTTGCTTAAGTTCCTTGCCAATTAATAGCCAAATGCAGTAATTGCAGTTGTGATTACTGCATCAATTGATTCTTTTTATCTCTCTCTTAATTAATAATATTTTCTTTTTCTTTTTCTTTATTTAATATTCTATTAAAATAATATAATATATTAAATTGAGATTCAGTTAATAAATATTGAAATAATACAAATGAGAGTGTTAATGTCTGATCATTATATCTAAAACCGAGCAACACCATTGACTGATGAATAGACATTCGTTAAGCTGACTGAACAACATTTGCTTCACTAACTTGCTATTACCCCATCCTTGGTGTAAGAGAAAATGATACAAGAGCAGACAACATATAATATGGGATCCTAGTAAGCAGAACAGGCGTTGTCCCTTCGGTTTTCGATAATATAGATGTTTTTGCATGAAAATTTTGAACAATCAAAAATACATGTTTTGAAGCATGTCGCAGCAATTCACGGGAACCACCCCTTCTCCAAACATAAGCAGTAACAATACAAGAATACATCTGCAATAGCTTCCATTAGACCAGATATCTGTGTACGGTCTTGAATTTGGTCCGGAACTGAAAAATAACTAAGCAAAGTAATATAAAATTATCCTTCATTCATTAACCCAATCAAATTTGTTCAAAGGCCTCATCAGCGTACAACAACAACATATCACGAAGTAAAGGAAGAAACCGATGAGCACAACAAGACAAACAACAGGTGAAGGAGCATTGAAGTCAAAGAAGAATGAAGAGACTACAGAAATTAAAATCCCTAGCCCTACTAATGCACAACAAATTATGATATGCAGATGGCAACAGATGCAACAACGCCAGTTTGATCCGCAGGCAGACTGAGAAGATCAGACTTCACAAAAGCAAGTGGAATGGGTAGCAAGGCCGAAGGACCGAGATTCATCTAATATATAATATAATTTAAAATAAACCCTTAGAACCGGGAAGGTCGATCCATTGCATTTGGATTTCGACCTCACCACATTCCACGTTTCGGAGTCTAAGGACAAGTTCCTGCACGAGCTTGCCCTTTGAAATAGCAATGTTGCTCTCCTCAGCCAAGCAGTTTTGCCTGGTTGGTTGTACTCTTGACACTACTGTTCCATCAGGAAGGCCTTCTAAGTTCATCTTAAGGGCTTCTATATAAGGTTTCACATCAATTTCTGCATCTCCCATGTCGTCATCTTTGGTAAAAGTGTCATGATCATATACCGTCTGCATTGTAATTGTAATCACAAATTAAGAATCATCGACCGCTCAGTATATATACAAATGCAATATGAATGAAAACTCATATTAAAGAAAACACCAAGAAAACCAAAACAAGAAAGGGAAGAAAAGGCAAATAGAGTAATTCAATATAGAGAGAAAATTTAAGAATCATTCAGAAACCATTGCTGATTTAAACGAACGTTAACAAAATAAAGCGGTTGAGCACTATCAGAATCAACTAAAACCTTAATAGAGAAGGCAACAAATTTACCAGTTGGATTGGAAGAGTGGGATCTGTGACAGAAAGCGTAAGGTCTTCATTCCACTCTGGATTAACATCCTTTTTTATTACCCGAGTCTTGAGTTTCTGTAATATGACTGTCCATATTAGACTACAGGAAGATTATAGACAACAGAAAGGGGGGCATGTATAGTTATGTACGGCTTAATCCAGATGGAACAGATATAAATCAGAAGAATCATCCACTATCCTTGCATCCTCTCGCATGTATAGTTATGTTACACCAAGAGCAACAAAAATTCTTATCTGCCATTCATCCTCTCGCATCAGTTTCAACTTTCAACTAAGCATTTAGGAATCAGATATAAATCAGAAGAATCATCCACTATCCATCAATTTGATATTTGAGAGAACAGAATGTATAAAATGGCACGTGTTCTTTTCAGAAACTTAAAATTTCAGACCCAATCTGTCAACATGAATCACGATTATAGCAAAGCAAATCTCGAACTTCAAATAAGAGACTAATTGGACAGAGTCAGAGGGCAATCCATGATTCACCGGAAGAAAAGTGCAGAGAAATGGAATAAGAAATTCGACTTTAAAAAAATCACATACGAAGAGAGATCATGACAGGGTCTCTCATAATTTGCTTATAAATTAAGGAAACAACAGGACTGAGTGATCATGCAACGTAAATTGATCCAAAATGAGACAACCTAGAAGAAAAGGAAGCATACGCACATCCAAATTCATGACAAAAAGGACAACCCAAATGCAATCATCCAAATTTCCTGATAACAAGCTTTAATTTTGACATGATCAACGATTGTTGAAATGAAAGAGAAGAAGAGCAAACCTGGTCGCCCATCTTAACGACAACGTAAGGATCGCTGCTACGAACATCACGAACAGCGAGGTTAACACCGCGCTTAACGCGAATCCTTAAAAGGCCAAGAATGCAGTTCATCAGCGAGCCTGGACCCCTTGGTGAACCTTCCATCTCTCCCACCCGCCCTCTTATAAACTTTGTGGTAGCCAATCAAATTGTACGGTCGGCACCTAACAACCTAATTTTTACCTTTTTATTCTTACAGCCTGCCAGCCCAAATTTTCTCTTTAGCTGAAGTGACAACCCGAAGAGAATGGTGATAAAAAAAACTAAATTAAAAAAGGGCAAAAATGATTAAAAACTGATGAATGAGGGAAGGAGAGGTACCAGGTAGCAGTTGTTCTAGGCCTTGGGGGCACCAGAAATCAGTAATTTTCTTGTCGAAAAAATTGACCCAGGATGCTGTTTTTTGTTGGGGAACAGGAATGTCTCAAAATTATTCCTTTGCTTGGTTTTTATTTTTGGGTTACGTTTCCCAGAAACTGCGAATTCTGGGGCTTCCAGAAGAGCAATGTTGGTGTTGCGGAGTGAGAATCCACATTAAAATTGCGGTAGGAGGGTTTTACATTTAAGTTTTCAGGAAGAGTCAGACCGGGAGACCCGGTAGGCAGTCCAATGAGATGTTGAACACGTGGAGACGTTGACCTTTACAGTTGGAGAATGGCTCGGTGTTTGTGTTTATGGAATTGAGGGCATGGTGAATTCGTGGGTGGCATTGCCTTTGAGTTGATGTTATGATAGATAATTGATTTATCATTGAATCAACATAATAGATCAAAGATTTGTTTGGATGTAAGAAAAACTGAACAAGTAGAAAATGAGAGAGAAAGAAAGAGGGTAAAAAAAAATAAGATAAGATATTTTTTTATTGTATTTAGTTGGAGAAAAATTGAGAGAGAAATTATTTTCTTTTATTTGGATGAAAAAAAAATTAAGAAGAAAAGAAATTAATAGAATAAGATCATCACAATATTCTCATTATATAAATATTAAAATATTTATATTATCAATTACTCAAATTTATTGAATAATTTATTTTATTATTGAAAGAATTATATATAATTAATTATCAATAATTTTTAAAATTGTAATTAAATATTCCTAAAAAAATAATTATTTACTTATATTATAATAATTAATCATAATTATTATAAATTCTATCAAATAATACATAAACACTATCATTACATTTAACAAATTAAAAAATTAATAAATAAGTTTCATACATCTTATTTCGCATTTCAATCCCTCAGAAAATTATTGACTAAGAATGTACGTCAAATTTGATTTCAACTGCAAATATGTATGAAAAATTAGTTTATTTATTGTACCAAATACACACATAATATTAATATGTACAATGATAAACATAAACTTAATTTAACTAATAGTTTAGTTTTTGTCTTTTCATATTAACTTATTTGAAAGTTTATTTATATAAAATTATTTTTTAAATAAATTAATAAGTCAAATCATATTTTTTAAATAAGTCTGATTGAACTTAAAATTTGATTTTATATAACCTAATAGATCAAATTTAGGTTACTAATTTATAAAATAAACCTAATTTATTTAGTATAAAATTTACGATGGCTTAACCAACTTCTCATTTTATTCACTGTTCGTACGTTGATCATATAAGTTAAAGAGATAAAATTATATTAATTTGCAGTTAGTTCAATAAAAAATCATGTTAATTTTAACTGAATTTTACTTGTTAATAAATAAAAATTTAAATCCTGCATGTAATATTTATTAAAAGAGAAAATTTTACTAATATTTTAATTTCACAAAGTAAAATTTCCTCATTAGTTTCTACGAAATATCTGCTGTAATAGGACCTACCAGCCTTTTAAATTATACCAAGGTAATCACATGTTTGGTGGGCTCCGGAAATTTGGCCCGGTGGGATCGATTTAATTGGTAGAGCTGCGATTCAATGTCCAAAATAATAATACATGACAGAGCAACACCACAGATCCACAGTGATATCTGCTCATCTCAATTCCTAGAAGAAGATGCTCCCTGGCTAGAGATCCACGGTTACCGTCGTTGGTCCAATACAGCGGCGGAGCTTCTCCAGCAGTGCCGTCGGACGCCTTGCTAGTGCAGCAGACGGCAGACGGCAGTGCAGCAATTCTGGCGACAGCAGGTCGGAAGTCCAACACAGTCCAACGTGAGAGCTTTGTCACTGAGCTAGCCTTCTATGTCTGCGTTGTCTCATTGAGCAATAACACAATCTCGATTTGTCAAAAATGTTGGGTACTCCAGTTCTTGTTCACCTGCTGAAGAGTGGTGGAGGCAAAAGGGATTCAAATGTATCATTGGGCATACATGGAAAAGAGAAAAAATGATGCTCCTCTATCCCATTTTCTTCTCAGTTGAGGGGAGAAGTTTTTTATCGTAGGACCTACCTTTTTTTTTTTTCATTCCAATTTCCTTCCCTTCTAATTTCTCCTACATCCAAAGGAATTTCAAAATTTCTTCTCTAATTTTTTTCCCTCTTTTTCTTTTTCCCCTGTTTTCTCTACATCCAGACAGAAGGTAAATAATTTTCAAAAGAAAAAAAAATCAATTTTATACTTAAGTCTCAATTGGATAACTATTCGTTTTGGTAATATATTACTTTGCAAGCCGGCGGGTTACAAATTCAGATTCATCTAAATTAAAATTTTATTAATATAATTAAAATTTAAAAAAATTTCATATCATAAAAAATGTTATAAAAATATTAAAATTTATTTTATGATATTTATTTTATAGTCATATATTTAGCTTTGTAAATAAAATTTTTTAAGATATATATTATTTTATTTCAAGTAAAATCAAATATAATTAACTATTTTGTCATTAATTGTTACTCTCTTTATAGGATTTTCACAATTTAAATATATAACTAAATGAAAATTATCGATCCAAAAGAAGTTGTAACATAAAGGAAAGAAAAATTAAATAACATAAAAAAATTTACAACTTGTTTTACTCTTTATTTATTATTTATGAACTATACTTGATGAAGAATTTGATTTAAAAGGTTTTCTCCAACGAATACAAGAAAGTAACATACAATATTGATATAAATACTTTTTATGAATTCTTATTTTATAAAAAAATTATATATGTGATAACATATCACAATAGGCTTAAAATACCTGAATTACATTTAATAAAAGAAATATTTTCGTTTAAAAAATTATTTTTATAATAGATGATTAAGAATTCAAATTCAAACTCATAGAAACGGTATGGACTTTTTTTATGTTACTAAAATTGATCAATTAAAAATTTTTAAGTATATTATTTAATCATGAATTTTTTAAATAACTATATAATACAACTAAGTATAAGTTACATTTATATTCAAATATAAAAGTAACGTAGGTATAATATTTTGCATAAGAAAACCGCAAAAAGGAAGTTACATGCATCACTATAAGTATACTAATTCTCAATAGTAATTTGTTTATAAAAGTAATTTTTTTGGAAAAATAGTAAAATAATAATAGAAGAGAGAAAAAGTGCATTTTAACTGTCAAAAACAAAAGGTAAAATTTCCCTCCGTTTATTATGAAATTTCTATTAGAAATTTTACACATAAATCTTGAAAGAAACAAAATTACATTTAAACTTTGATATCTAAAAAATATCTATAAAATGAAAAAAATTGATTTTGATCTTAATTTTAGAGTACATATGTTAAAAAATGAAATTGGATTTATCTTGCAAGACATATTAATCAAAAAATAAAATTCAGCCTTATATATTAAAATTTTGACAAAATCCTAATTGACCACCATATATTTAATTTAAAATATATCATTTGAAAGTTGATATTAAGATAATATTGACAAAAATTAAAGAAATAAAAAATAAAAATAATTTTAATTTTCAAGCATTTATTAATAATAGAATATGTAGTTAATTAATTTAATTAAATTAAATTTTTAACTTATTTGAAATAGTTTTATAGTAAAAAGAAAATATATTATTTTATATACAGACTACCTAATGATATTTACGCTTGAGCTATAAATGACAATGTGAACATGTAAAAAAATGCAATAAAGTAAATAAAAAGAGGAGAAAAGGTGTTTGAGTTGTAAACTTTTAACAAAATTTTAATTGATATATATTTCACTTGAAATGTAGTATTTTAAAATTGATATTAAAAAATATTGATAAAATTTAAATATATAATCTTGATTTTTATTTTAAAATATTTTATTAAAAATTAGCCAATTAATTAATTCAATTGATGCTTTTTTTATTAAAGCTTTAAATTATTTGAAATATATTAGAATAAAAATAAAATTATCGTCTAATATTTGTGCTACTTAATAATATTAACTTCTAACATTTAAACATCTAACACCTTTTAGGAAATTAAAATTTATATAATATATTTTTCTTAGAAAATCATTATTTATTTATTATGATTGAATTTAATACGAAAGTTTTATAAAAAAAAATAGGTTTAAAGTGATGAAAAAGCAGTATTAGAGATTATTGTTTATTTATTTTTGCATAGAAAAATAGTATTTATTTATTATCCTAAGCCAAAGTTTGCTAAAATACACAGAAAACAGTAGTGGAGAAAAGATGAGAAAGAAAAGTTGATAAGTCTCTAGAAAAATGAAAAACAAAAAAAAAAAGAGGACTTTTTGGGCTTTTATAACTCCAAGGTCAATTTGATGATTTTAGGGGTTTTAAGAGTAAAATTAGAAAAATAACCCCCTAAAAATCTCCCATGCATCAATACTCAAATCAAATTATACATTAACTCGTATTTATCTTTCTCCTCTCAATATTTGCTATAAAATCTTATTTTTTTAAAATTAATTCTTACCCTAACACACCCACTACAATTTAATTATCACATATATATAAGATATTAATAAAATAACTCACTAAGTAAAATCTAATTTCATGCACTCCTATATTTAATTTTAATTATACTTATTTTCATTATAGAACCTCAATTTCTATAATTTAATTATTACTCTAATCATGTCTACAATAAATAATTAATTATCATATTTAGGAAAATATTGTTAAAATAATTATAAATATATTAATTTTCTAAGGGCATGACAAGCAATATCTCAATAGATGTATATTTGATTTAAAATATAGCACATGAAACTTTATATCAAAAAAATATTGAAAAATTTTAAATAATTTTTAAAATATTTTTATTAAAATTAGAATATGTAATTAATTTACAAAATTGCTATTTTTCAATATTAAAATTTTAACATATTGACATTTTTAATAAAAATAAAATATATTATTTTATAGTTATAATACTTTGTGATATTACATTTTGAGATGTAAACAGAAGAAGTACACATGTAAAATGAAAAAAAACAGAGCAAATAAAAAAAGAAAATAAATAGTGCATGAGTTGTAAAATAATAAAAGTTAAAATTATAATTTTTTAATAAATTAATTCTACTAAATATAATATTCAACATATTTATGACATTTTTATAATTAAAATATTATATATATATATATATATATATATATATATATATATATATATATAATACCTAGAGAATTTGAGCCGTAAATAATAGAAGTAAATGGATAAAAAATGAAAAACACATAGTAGATTGGATAAAAAAAATAATTGTGACCTATAAAACTTTGAGAAAATCCTCATTGATATATACTTAATTTGAAACATATCACTTAAAAATTGATATGAAGAAAATATTAAAAAATATAAACAAATTATTCTAATTTTAATTTTTAAATAATTTTTAATAAAATATGTAATCAATTAATTTAATTAATATTTTCAATTAAATTTTTTATTTATTTAAAAATTATAATAAATATATATAATATAATATTATTTATCAATATTTGTATTTAAACTAAAAATAATAGAAGTAGACATAAACAAAAAAATAAAAAATTACAATAGAATAAATAAAAATAAAGTAAATAATGTGTTAATTACACAATAATAAGAGTTAAAAATAAAATATAAAATTAATTAGTGTAATTAAATAAAATCATCAATCATAAAAAGAAATATATATATATATATACACGGTGTTATAACTATAAAACTTAATATATTTGCACAAAGACAATTTAAGTTGAAGGTTATAGAAGTAACTCAAGGATAAAAATGAAAAATAAAATTTAAAAAAATAAGTATATTATTAATATTAATTATTATTAATTTATTGTTAATATTGATTATTAGTAATAATGAATTTCTCAAGAGGATAACAAAATACAATATAAAAAGAAGTAATAATAAAGAAACAACTAAAAGGAAAAATTAAAGAGGAATTTTGGCAAGAAAATTTTTCATCAAAAAACGTGGGGCTATCCAAAAATTTTCCAATTAATAGTTAGATAGTTAGATAGAAATAGATATAGATTTGGACAAATTACATTAACTTCTTGTGAGGTTTAATTTAATTACACCCAATATTTTTTATTTTTCAAAATCATATATATCAACAACCTATTCATTTATTCATCATCATGAAATACAGTAATTTCAATTGTTTAATTATAATTCCTTCTGTAATATTATATCTAATGACTAAAGGTTAAATTTTTTACATTTTTATTTACAAATATGCCCTTTTATTAAAGAATAAAATAACAATAGGTTTATAGTTTTTATCAAAGAAAAAGTAGATTTGTAAATAAAAATATAGAAAAATTATCTTTCAATCATTACAAATAATATTAAGGAAGAAACTACAATTAAATGATTAAAATTATTGCATTTCATAATGATAAAAAAATTAAACAAAGAATAGATTTGTATAATTTTGAAATATGAGAATATTAAGTGTAATTGGATTAAACCTTTGAGGAGGTAGATGTAATTTATCGTATAAATTTAGATTTAACTTCCTAAGAGCGAAGAATGTAAATTTCTTACCGAGAAATAATATAAATTAGATTACATGTACAATTATGTTGGAAATTTATTTATAAGCTAAATTTTAGATTGCTAACGAAATTAAAACGTTGTGGATAAAGGGTGTTAGCATATAATTTTGATTAGTCTAATGATATAAAATACGAAACGAAGCAAAAACAAATTAATAAGGTCAAGATGTGAAGTGTCTTGTTATTCTTAGCCCATATTCAAAATTTTCGAATAAGTTGATTGAAATTAAATTGGGTTATTTTGACTAAATATATTCTAGAGCCAAAATGACTTGTAGTATCACAAATGAAAAGAAAACTTTTCACAATTGAGCCCATTTATTGCTTTCCACCAAGTTATTAATTTATATTATTTCTATTGTTTGTATTGCATTAAATCCCATCCAGAACACCGCCAATATATTGACAACAGACCTTTCATGTGAGAAAAAAAGTCAAATCAACCTTTTGTACCACAAACAAATTAGCATATTCAATGAAACTTGGTTAATGTATTTGGTTTTGACACTTTCTATATAAGCAATTAAAAAATAGTACAATGTTGTCATTTATTATTGTGAATTTAAATATGATTTTTACCTTTGGAACCACTCCCGACAAGAATTTGTTGAAAATGTTAATAAGTCATTCAACTAAAGAAGGTAGTAGTTGAAAATATAGAGCCAAATGATGTTGTAGTCCAAAATACGAATGTTGAGAATAATAATGCACCATATAATGGACAATGAAGTAATAATGTGCCAAATAATGAGCAAAATCAATAAAATCAAAATTAAAATTAAAAAGGCCATCAAAACAAAAAAAGAAGTCGCACATAATTAGAATTATAATAGTCAATGGGTATTAGTAAATAATAATTATTGATGATAGGTGATGATTAATGATAATCATTAAGAATAAATAGTGATTAATAGTGGTAACTGAGAATAAATGGTAACTAATAATAATCACTAGAGATGCCAGTGATTATTAGAAACAGACAATGGATAACAATGAATGGTAGTAAAAAATAATAATTAATAATGGGTGATAGTGATAAATGAAAAGTAATATCTACTGATGATGAATGGCGATAGATGGTGATTACAAAAGGTGCATGATGATAAATAATGGTTATTGAGGATAAGTTGTGGTTGGAGATAATCATCAATA